>MU218640.1:97744-114635 GCA_018584345.1 Thuja plicata | reverse complement strand
TCAACCCCTCCTCTTCTATCCCAAAAATCTATAAATAGAGGCCTTCTCCTCTTGCATTTTCATCTCTCATATTTGCATTGTTATCATGCTAACATAGCTCTAGATTTCATATTTGTTTTTATATGCTAATAGTTTATTGCTTAAATCATATAGATATTACATGCTAGGTTTCTTTGGCTAAAATGAATCATAGTTTCCTTCTTGCTTTGCACTTCAATATCATAGTAGCTACATCATTGTTGAGAAGAATTTGTGACTAGTTCCTCATATTAGTTCTTGAATCTCTTCTTTCCATCCAATCTTGCACTCATATTTGCATTGTATTGCGGATCCATTCAATTTTTTGTTTGAGAGAGCACATGCACAATCAATCTAAAAGAGCAAATCAAACAAGTAGTGTAGGGTGTAAATAGCTTGTTTTAGATTTAAATCTAATGTTTAATGATGTCTTGTTTGGTTTCTTGCTTACTTCATGGATTATATGTGTAACCCACTAAATTCTCATGTGTTGAGCTTGCTCCCAATAGATTGAATATTTCCTTATACACACTAAGAAAACTAGAACAAAAACCTACATGGAACATCTGGTCAAATTGTAAGGATAGGCTGATTCCGAAGCTACATGGGTGTGAGAGACCAAGTTCAAGAAGTTAGGCATCGACCCTGACTTGATCCAATCACCTGGAAGTTGATTTCTTTGATTTGGGGGAGTATGGTGCCGAAGAACTTAGGTTTAAAGTCCCTTAGTAACATTTTGGATTTGTTTAAATTGGTTTGTAAGGTGTTTGTTCATTCACTCTTTTAATGACCGAGTACAAAAGGGGTCAAATTGGTGAATAAACACCCTAGTTGCTTAGATGCATGTTTTTAGTTTAGTTGTGTGTTTTAGAGGTAGTTTGTAAGCCTCTGGAAATCCAACTAAGGCATTAGGATCCTTAGATAAGTTGCTCGGTATGTACTAAAATGCTCGGCATGTACTGACGCTCGTTAATGATGCTTGATACTTGGTACTAATGTTGCTTGGTACTAATGCTTCTTAGTACTGATGGTGATCGGTACTAATGGTGCTCAGTACTGACAGTGCTCGATATTGTTGTGCTTGGTATTGCTATTGCTCGGTGACATTTTCTGATGCTCGGTATGTATTGTTGTTGCTTGATACATCCAGTTACAACGACCCAAGAAAAGAGGCTTTTGTCTTTAGTGGACAATATGGTCAGTTATAACGGTTCGTGAAAAGATTCCTTTGACTTGAGTGGGTAGTTAAGGCTATTCCAATGATGGAAATATTATAAAAGATATTACAAGCCTTCATTTCGAGGGGTTCGAGAGAGTTGCAAGTAGTGGAAAGAGAGCAGTTGAAAGATTTGGATATTTTTGTATGGTTTTCTAGTTTTCCAGTTAATGAAAAGTTGCAGGTTGTATGTTTAGTCATTGTTGTTTACTCTGTATGCAAGTAGTTTAAGATTTTGTTTTCCTTTTTCAAGTTGTAAGTTTCTAGCCTGTTCTGGGTTGTAAATACCGAATGGCTCCTCAAGGTTCTTGAATCCATGGTGAGAACCATGTGCCTGGATGTAATTTGAGAGGATACCCTGTATATAGTTTTCTTTTCTTTGTTTTTGGTAGGAGGAGTGATAGTCATGATATTGGAGTTCTTACCCTAGGAGAGCTCGGTAATAGTCTGGCAAGGGAAGAAAGTGAGAAAGATTTTGTGAGTACATTGGCTAAACGAGTCAGTTTAATAAGGATGAATCTATTTTTGTAGGTTCACCGAGTGTGGAAGAGTAACTTGTTGATGGGAACTGGGTCTTTGGAAAGAAGTGAAGTTCTTAGTGACTTACTTCAGATTAGGGTTTGAAGTACCCTAGGAGGTCTATGAGAGAGACCTTAGAGCATAGTCAGGCTAACTTTGTAGAGAAGAAACTGAGTCTCCCATCAACTAGTGAGTCCTTTGAGCATTAATTTCTATCATTAATGAAACTCCTTCTGCTATTGCATAAGCCATTCTTATGAATCCACAATGCATTTCAAATTCGCTATAACATGTAAATAGAATTTGATTCATTTCTAGAGTGGAACCTACACACGCAGTCACACATTCTATAACATCTTGATCAAACTGAAAAAATTCATCGAAAGGCACATGACCATATTGACTATAACTTCCATCACTCATCCCTTCTCCATACTCTTTCTTGTCATCACAATGGGCACTTAGTGGTATATTTTGAAACATCTCATAGTCTGAAATGCATATTGGAAATTCACAGCATGACATATAATCATATATATCCTGGCATCCTTCAACTTCAATCCCATCATTATGCTCAACAAAATTCTCCTTCAGTTGATCTGAGAATGAAAAACATTCATACTCTACCTCATAGTTGGAATCATCACAATTTGCCTTAGTAGATTCTCGCATGTCAAAGAAAAAATTATCGTACCCAAATCTGTACTCATTATGCAAACATTCGGGTGAATCATTATGCACTAAAACTTTTGATTTCATGTTTGATTCATCCCAAAAATCATCATTGATATCCATGCTACAAGAACCTTTACAATCAGCATTAGGAGAAAATTCAATATCATAGAGTGACATTGAATCAAAAATTTCATCTGAGTCACCATAGTCATTCACTGTACAAACTGATACAACACTTTCATCATCTAAATTTTAAACTACCTCTTCATATAGTGGATTAGAAACCACATGGAAACCCTTCTCAAAGGTGTCATGGGAAAGCATCATTTTATCCATTTATACATCCTCATCAAATAGTGGATTAGGGACTTCACTAAAACCACTTTCAGTTTCAATATCACAACCATCTTCATCAAGGAAAGAATAATTAGAATCAACATTATAATCAAAATCATAATATTCACTAGCACTATGGATCTCACAATATGAACACTCGTGGTTATGGTCCTCATTGACCTCAAAATTTTTGGCATGACTACTTTTTTCATTTTGAGCTTCAACCTTCTCAACCATGCATGAAATCTTTATCCACAATTCAACAGAGTCTTCATATGCACTATTTTGAAACAATACATGTGGCGTGAGAATAGGCTGAAACATGCTTTTTTCATTAGAATACTTTATGCAACTTCTTGGTTCAAGCTTCACATTATGAGGAACATAACCAACCTTGAAGGCAGATACACAAACAAAATTTTTAACTGGAGCAGCAGGTCGATAATCATTTGAAACAACATTTATAACATCTACTTTGTGTTCCTGATTTGTACGTGACCTCTCAAACATTTCACAGCCTTGGGATTTAATCTTCTAACCATATCCAAGTTGGAAACCTTTTCAATATTCATAGCAATTTCAAAAGCCTCATGCAAACTTGTTGGTTCTTCATTTCTTAGTTTGTATCTCATCTTCTTGTTAAATGCACCCAATAAAATAACTAATGCCATTGTATCATGAGGTCTACATTTCTCAGGGACCTTCTTTAGTGTTCTCATAAATTTGAGATTGAAAGTTGAGACTAGCTCCTCACCTTCAATGTGAATATTAAAGAAACTAGTGAGCAAGGTAGCCTCACTAATCCACTCACCAAACTATTCATTAAATGTTGATTCAAATTCTTGCCAAGAACTGATGGACTGTAGAAATATATTTGAGAACCACTCTCTAGCATCACATTTCAAAGATTGCACAAAACATCTCATAATGATATCCTTGTGATCAAACTCATGGTCCTCTATCAATTGAATAAAAATTTACAGATGCCTTTCAGCTGACTCTTCTTGTATACCACTAAATTTGGGTAATCTATCTCTGACTTCAGCTGAAATATGGTTTGGGTAACCAGGAATGCCCCTAAAATTTAGAGCTCCATACCTTTCAGAACTAAAATAACTTCTATTAAAAATTTGTGATAGCTCACTAGGCATGGTTACATTTGGAAATATACAAGGTTGAAAAGTATCACAACACATTTTCTTTTGCTTTCAAAATCATATGAACAACCCTGTAATTGTTTACATACAAACTCAATCATATGACAACATATAACTTTGATCACTACTATGCTTAACACATTGTTTTAATGCATTTTAATACTACAACAAAACATATGAGCTGAAGTTAACAACAAATAAGTATGCAAATACTTTTCTAACACTTCCCTCTCAACTAGTGTTGATTTCACTAAAACTAATTTGCTCAAAATATATTTTCATATTTGACAATATTTCATTTGAAACTTCTTGAAAATACGTGGAACTTTATAAAAGCAACTAAACTTTTTAGATCTTGAGATTTTATTCAAATCTCTAGTAGGTTCTTCATCAGAGTCACCACCTCCTTGCAAAGGAAAAATTCAAACAGCCATAAGCCATTTGAAGCATATATACATTTTGGGTTTCTCCTGACAACAAAGTCACACAATTTTCTTCAAATTTGCTATAATAAAAATTCTTCAGTCTGAGAATACACATATCTGAAACAAATTTTTAGATTCTAAATATTTTGGACTCTAATTGCCTCTTGATTTAACAAGTAACACCAAAGACTCTAGGATAGATTTTGACAAAAAATTCTACATCTTATTCTGTAGTAGAGCCGCCAGTTTGTTAGTGATTTTTCTCATAGGGAAAGAAAACATTGATTGATAAAGTTTGCTTATAAATGCAAACAATTATTCTACTCTCCAGGCTTTGCAGGACCTAGGTGGGTGACCTTATGCAATGTTGTCAGATTTAAAAAAATACAACATTGCGCATTGCCCTCTAACAGATAACCCTCAACAAAATACATCATAACACATGTAGTTTGTTTCACAATTGGCCTAATTCTGATTGCATACACATTCATGCATGGATAAGAGTGAAATAAATTAAACCTACATCTACCAACATGAAAAGAAAATGTGATTTGATAAATGGGTACTTCTGAAACAAAATAGACAGGCTCTTTTGCAAGGGCTAAGAGTCAAATCCTAAGTAATGAATATAAACCAAATCAACTTATAACTTGAAACTAGTGAGTCCTTTTAGCACTAATGTCTATCATTAATGTAACTCCTTTTGTTATCGCATAAGCCATTCTTATGAATCTAGAATGCATTTCAAATTCACTATAACCTGTAAATAATTTTTGATTAATTCCTAGAATGAAACCCACTTACATAGTCACACATTGACAAGGGATTTGCCAAGAAGAATCCAAATATTCTTAGTACTTTGATTCATGTGAAATCTGAAAGAATTAATGGAGAAAACCTTTACAATAATTTTACAAATATGCTCACAAACTAATTCAAACTACTGAAAGGAAATTATATGTTCAAATACCTAGAAAATATCCATACACATGAATATTTACAAAGTTATTCAACCTGTAAACCAAATGAAAATATTCAAAATGTGCTACAAAAGAGAAAGAAAATGATATATAGAAAGTAGGAAACTCCAAATTTAGCTTGATGCTGCCACTTATCCTCTTTCCCCAAATATTTGATTTGCTTAGCAATTCCCTTCCTCAAACTGAAAACTTTTTCCTTTCCCTTAGATATGAAAATATTTGATAACTCCAGCCGATCTGATTCCCTTGCTTCAACTGAAAAACATTATCCCATGTCTTACTTTAGCTATGACTAAAAATATTAATTTTTACCTCATATTCCTTTTCTCACCTATGAATATATTTTCATTTGTAACTAAAGATACCTTCATCACAATTCAATGCCTCTTATAAAAACATGCCACATTTGGTGAGAGTAAATCTTGATTTCAACTTTATGCCTTTTACTTGGTATGTCTTGTGGAAATGATTTTCACCCTCGGAGAAAACTTGTTTTTCCCTGGTGAAAAAATGATTATTGTTGAGTGTGTTGATATCTCCTTTGATGCAATGCTTTACGTAGACATTTCATTTGACATATATATTTTCTAGTAATGATGTTTCCATCTTTCAATATTCTCAACTACACAGAGTTATTTTGGTAAAAGTAAGTATCCATCCCTCTGAGAATTTTTATTACCTTCCATTGCATCATGATTTTGATTGCAAAAACCAAATCCTCCCTCAAAATTTTACTCAAGATACTTCACCAATTAAAACCTTTTCACTTAGTGAAAACCTTTTGCAATTACTTATAACAATACCATTAGTAGAAATAAATCCCTTTGTTCAAATATTAATACTTTGGCATTTGAAACTGGAATCTTCTCCTTTGTACATTTATCTGAAAAATTATACCCACTTTACTCTTCCCCCCTTGAAATAGTATACATACCATGCTCTCCATCATTTCAATTAATTTCCTGAGATAACATCTCTTATGAAGCATTCTGACAAACCATTCACAAGCCTATTATGTCCTCTCATAGTTTGCAAACATGTTTGCACAACATCTGCAAGTATAAGATCTGAAGAAAAGTATTAATCCTCTATGATTTTTATAGCAGTCCATATTCTGTTTCAAAAAAAAATCATGCATAGGCAATGAGGATGCTACTATAGGTTCATTGAATTTGGATTTACACCCATCGTTTCCATTTTCTTTACAACTTCTACAGAGTACCCCATCATGTGTAAAAGACCCCTCTTTCGTGGTGCTCTAAGGGATTGTCGACTAAATATTTTGCAAGTCACTAAGACTACAACTTGGAAATATGTTTCTTGTAGGCAGTAGGGGAGCCTCCCTTCTTACCATAGGTGGATTCAAGTAAAATTAAACTATATAACAAACAGTTCTCCTTGCTATAGTGAATGACTTAACAATAGTCCTTTAAAACAACGGTCTATTCTAACTAAAGATGAAATAGCTATAAGAGATCAAAGTCTCTTATCCTTACTTCAAATGATTACTCTAAATTTTGATACACAAGAAAGCTCAAAGTCTTTCCTTGAATACCCTATAATTTGATAAAGATTCTACCACTGAAGCCCAAAGTCTTAAGGTTTGAATCATTGCAGCCACTACTCTCCATAGTAACACCGATGTCCTAAAGAAAAAAGTCTTCAGAAAACTAGAATTAAAGTATTCTAGTCATATAAGAAAGATAACTATTTAATTTGAAAAAGGATCAATGAATGAAACATAAGAATACATCCATTAATGGTCAAGAAAACAACTAAAAGTCTGCTAATCTCTATTCCTTTATTCAAATGCTCAACTCTTGTACAATGAAACACAAAGTTTTCAGAACTCAAGAGATTTGCCTATAGTTTTCTTGCACACAACAAAAAATGAATATTTACAAAGAGTTCCCTCCTTTATATAGGAAAAGAGGAGAGAGGTGTGTGTGCTTGAACGTGACCTCTAAATCAGGCACAAACTCAACATAGTCCTTACACAATCGTTCAATTCACAAAGACAAACATGAATTGTTCATCTTGCAAATTCGATTGAAGCGACTTGTTGCCTCGTAATTAGTAGGGGATGTCGAATTTACTCTCAGAACAAGAGCCAACAACCTTGACCATTGCTAACATGGAGGATTTCTAAAGCACGAGAGGAAATGAAATTGCAATTAATCTATGAAATGAAATTGCAATTAATCTAGAATTGAAATGCTCTTTATCTATGAAATGAAATTGCAATTAATCTATGAAATTGAAATTGCAATTAATCTAGAATTGAAATGCTCTTAATCTATAAAGCTTGAAATGCTATTAAACTAGAAATGAAATTGCATTTAAACTAGAAAGCTTGAAAGATGAAATTGAGATGTTAGATATGTAAATGAATTGCATTAAAAATCAACATATCATTAATCCAAATTAAAATTAATCTAATTATGCAATTAAGCTCAAAAGCATGAAATAATCAATGCAAATTTCACAATAAATTTGATGCTCTCAAAAATCATCCTCCCCAATGAAGAAAAAGGGGTCCAATTTATAGAAAAGCCATGGAAAGATGGTGAAGAGTTTCTTGAAAAGAAACGGTTGCCTCTTCATTTCAAAGAATTGAGATTCAGACAAAAAAGCATGAATTATCTAATTAAAAGGGTGGATTATTGCCACATGAGTGACCTTTCATATAGAATTATGGAATCCTTTTTGAGGATAATCCATTCAATCAATTAAATAACTATTCAATTTCTTTTGATGTATATTAGCTAAAGGGGGTGGAATTAATTTAATTTAAAAACACTTAGGACTTTTAGAATTAAATTAATTAATTATAGGGATTTTTAGCTAATAAACCTTGACAATTTGGGAATTAAATATAATGTCATATTTATGCAAATTTGGGTTTTCTGCATTTGAGACTAAGTCAATTAAAGTCAAATAGGAAGAGAATTTGCCTAGTACAATAGGACTTCGATGATGAGAAAATTGAAGGAACGCACCAAAATTGCTTAGGATTATAAGGTGCCAATTTTGGGGTGTTACATTTTGCCCCTCTTTGAATTGATGTGCGAGTAGCACATTGATTCAAAGAATAGTCTGATGTGAAGATGAAGGTTTCAGAAGTCTAGGTTAGGTTTCCAAGACACCGATCAGATTGAGAAGTAGAATCATCTGAGAGAAGATCAGAATCGGGGTTAGATTGCCCCAATACGAAGGTTAGCCTACCGAGATCAGGGTTAGGTCACCTAGATAACGGTCTAAAGAGTTTTTGAGAGCCATCTTCAGAACAAAGCATAACTTTCAAGAATTAGGGTTAGATTGCCCCAATACCCAATGAGATTTCAAGAATCCTCTCCAGAATGAAGCTTGATGATTGCCTCCACCATTGACAACCTAGTTAGATTGCTCAGATACCTAGAAAGATAGATGACAAGATGTGAGACATCAAGATGCCCCTAGAGATTCAAGATCATGGAATATCCAATTTTGACCATAAGGTACGAAAAACTGAATATGCCCCAAGTGATGAGATGCCCCTAGCGATGGGGAATTTTGACTCAGATCAGACTGATTTGAGAATAATGCAAAAAGATTTAATGATGCAATCATCCTACCCCCTTGGGAGCAAAATTGAAAAAATGACACACCATAATGATGAGAGCGAGAAATCGTAGATAGAAACGAGATCAGAGATCCAGAGATATCAAAGATAGATCAAGAGAAGAAAAAAATTGATTTGGAGTGATCAGGAGGTCTTGTTGATTAGGTTTGACCATAGTTGACCAAGTTTGACTAGAGTTGACTTTGATGAAAAGATTGTAGAATCTGAGAAAATCATGACGAGAGATGATCCTGAAAAGAAAGCGACGTCAGAAAATTGACTGCACAAGCGTCCGATCGTGTCGGTCCCAAAATTTTAAAACGCGATTTTGAGCTGCTTAGGAGTGTCAGATTTCTATTTCGGTCACGAAAATGGATTTAGACCAGTCGATTGTGCAATCAAGAGGAAACCAAGATAAAAGATGAGGACCTTCGAAGAATGAGAAGACAATGAAGAGAGCACCAAAACTGTCGCTATGCAAGCCTAAAATGCAAATGCAAGCCTAAACTAAATGCAACCCTAGGACTTGGTTGTTGGAATCAACGTATAATTATTATCATCGAGTACTTTTGGAACATCAGAGTCAATACAATCCTTATTGGTGCCGCTGCGACCATAAGAATATGAATATAACTTTCATCGGATAAAATGTAGGAAATGAACATAAGCACCAGCGTACAAAAGCCAAGGTGACCTGAACATTGTTTCCAGTTTGATATAGTAAGAGTACACAAGTAAACAAACAGAGCAATAATAGTCAAGGAGATAGTTCCAACCTCCCCTTGGCGTACAAATAAAAAAGATCGAGGGATGTGAGGCTTTTCCACCTTAATGTAGAGGCTCTTATCACATACACCCTATTTATTTGACATTGCCGGATCATCGAAACCACACCCACAAGTAGTAGACAAGGAAAATATCAGTGAAATTCATGAGAACATACAACATACAAAGAAAGAGTCAATCACACCTCAGCACGTTTCAAGGTTTACGAATGTGCCTATGTTTGGGGTGTTTGAAAAAAACTGTTGTGCTTGTGAGTGCATTGTGTTTGATTGCTATCGAGAGATGTTTACATTGCGATGTATCCTATGTGTGTTAAAAAACATAGATGTGTCCAAATAGAGTGTTGAAAAAAATGTTTGATTAGGGTGTTGAGAAACACCAGTTTGTGCCAGTAGAGAGTTGTCCTTTAGAATTGATAAGATTACTGACACGAGTGTGAACCGAAGAGGCGATCAAAGTGGGGAGCCATGCCCCCAAGTAATGAATAGATTGATGTTGAAAATGTCGATTAGTGAGTCAATATGAGAAATCTCAATAATATAGCGACAGTAGGCAGATGCAGTGAGAATCACTGTTGACTGATGCGAGAAAGATTCTCTAGCAGAAAGATCGATGTGAGATCTAGGCATCAACAGGGAGACTCAGTGAGAATCACTAGTGAATGATGCAAAGAGAGAGACTCCAAAAGATAGGACAATGCCCCCTAGACCAGGAAGATGCCCTTGAGTGTGACCAGTTTCAATCCATGCACATTGGTGTCTTGACAGGAGCTAAAAGCAAATGTAAGTAGGAAAGCAAGATCAAATTTTTTTTATTTTTATTTTTCCATTTTGATGTTTTTGATTGATGTAGCAAGGCACCTATTGCTAGGTTGTCACCAAGATGATCATTTTTTTAGGAATTTTTCAATTTTTCAATTTTCTATTTTTAGAGACTACTCGATCTCAAGCAAGATCATATTAGTTTTCCCCCAAGTGTCTAGCAAGGTGCAGGACATTGCAGATGGATGAGAAAGTTGATGAATGAGGTGAAAGGACAGTGATGGATGAAGAGGGTGAATGTGACCCTCAAGGATAGTCTCCTCAAGATTACCCAAGCTAGGGAAAAAGAATATAGCCATGTAGGCTCATGGAGTAGTGCTGGATAGTATATAGGATAATGACCTGATGTCATGAAAAGCATGAGGTCCAAAAGAATGGACATGTCAAGAGAATTCTAAGAACCTTTTTCAATTTTGACCAAGACCAAGGGGTCAAGTTTGGATAGGATATAACTATGATAGTGCAATAGAGATAAGAGGTGATGGAGGAATAAGTGAATATTTGGATTATGGGAGGAATGCTTAGATATAGGAAGGATACGCTTTAGATAAGCAAGATCACGATAGGGTGCCATGGGTGAGAGCAAGTAAATAGGTTAATGGAAAGGATAGTGAATGTCAAGATACATGTGTGTTCAAGGATAGGCTCAACCTTGTCAAGATCACAGGAAGGAACATAGATGCTCACAGACTAGCTAGATGTAAGATATGAAGGATAAGATGAGATGGAAGGATCTTGCCCCCAAGTGAAGAGTGCAAGTGGGAGGAATTATGCATGACGCCTGTTTGCCAGGTTTTCATCATGGTACTTATCCAAGGCACCATAAGAAGTGGTTTTCACCATAGGATGAATTGATTTCTCTTTACTTTTGCTACCAAGGTGCCTGTTTACCAGGTTTTCACCAAGGCACTTTCTCATTTATTTTTTTTGTTATTTTTATTTTTTTGAATTTATGTAGGAACTTAAGCTTCGTGCTCTTTAGATAGTGCTCCTTTGAAGGATATGCTATGAGGGGCCAAGGCCGCTGAAAGTATGCTCAAAGATGTTGATAGGATGATGAGAAGGGTGTGGAATGTAGGATAAGGGAGATGGTATCCAAGGATTTATGAAATGGATTGGATGTAGGGACCCAATATGGAAGGGTAGTAGGTAGATGTAGGATGTTGGGAGTTTTGTGTAGGAATAGATGGAAACGTTGGCAAGATCAACATCGACACACATCTTGAAGGACGGTGGAATGATAGGGGAAAAGTGGGTGGAATAGATTGAGGTTTTGATGTAGGAAGGGATATGGATCTTGGTATATAAGGTCCCAAGATAGATGGAGACATATTCAAAGCAATGGATTTTGGGATGCGAGGGCCCGAAATTGGTTTAGGAGATGGAAAATGTTTGAAAGGAGACGGAGTGGAAGCCTTTGGAAGCTTGGATGCCAATTCTTTCATTTCATTTGCGTCCAATCCTTTTAAGAGTGACTTGGGAATCCACACACCTTTTGATTTTCTTTTCGTATCCAAGTCTTTTAGAAGAGACTTGGGAATCCAGATAGCTTTTGATTTTCCTTTTCTTTTGGATGATTTATAATGCGATTCTTCAATAATGGATTCAGGGACCCATATTTTCTTAGATATTATTCTTTGCTCTATGGACCTTTGCAGTCTCTTGAATAGTTCTTTTTTTCTTGTATTCACATGTCAATTAGATGGGACATAGTGATATTCATATGTACGTGGATTCTTGAATCTCTGATTTCTTTGTTTGACATCCAAATTGCTTCCAAAAGACTTGGGAATGGTGGATGAAGAATGTCGATATGGATGGTTCATATGGAGCGGTTGATATGGAGAGTTCAAGGATGTATGTCTTTGTTGATCTTGATAAGGTATAGGGTAAGTGGATCAAAAGCTAGTAGTGATAGGCATGGTAGATGAAGGGATATAAGGACCCAATATAGATAGTAGGGTTGAAGGCTTCAGCCTTGGGATATAGGGACCAAGGATAGATTTGGAGGATGGAGAAGGCATACGGTTATGTTTAAATGGAGGGATATAAGGTGTGGAAGGGATATCAACATCTTTAGAGTGAGCTTCGTGACCAAGGATCTGCTCTTTAGAATTCATCTTTATACCAACAAGAGCATGAGTAGCTTTGATAGGAACAACTTTGATAGGAGCATCTGAAGCTTGAGAAGATTTATTTTTATGCAAGGGATTCAGAGGAACAATGTTTTCTGAATATGGAAGATTATGACAAGGAGATGATGGGATGCTCTGATCTTGACAAGGACCTTTAGATGGCGTACAAAGGGTACCTTTCTCTTGATTTTCAATAAGTTCATTAGAGATGGTGGAAAGGATATCTCGATCTTGCTTGGGAGATGGAGGAGTATGTAGCTCTTGAGGTGGAGGGATTTCTTTTTGGAAAAAAAAGGATATGAGAGGATCATCCTCAGAATTTAGGGATATGGGACCTTCGTCAAATGTGGGAGGAGATTGTATAGAATCATCATGAGACTCGTTATATATGCGACTTTGGTCAACTGTTGGATTAGGATGGATGGTATCTTGATCTTGATCATTATCGATACTTGTTTCTTCACACTTTGGATTGTCCTCTTGACATGGAGCCACTTCTAAGGACGAGATAGGGGTCTTGATATGCATGGGAGATTCTTGAGGGGATAATGAAGCATTAATTGGAGCCGATATAATAGGCTTTGAAGCACATGAAGGTATGGGGTTTATGACCTTTGAGGTATGAAAAAGATTTGCAGCAGAATGAAAATTAGCTTGGGTTTCTTTCAGAACCAACCCTTGAGGGTAGGCATAGTCATCATTAGGCTTAGTTCTTGACAGAGATGGTGTTGTAGGTTGTGAAGCTTTAGGAGATGGAGGAATGGTGGGAGAAGTAGATGGGATATGTGAACCATTGCTAGACATAGGTTCATGATTTAGATCTTGCTTGAGATTAGTATCTGCACTAGATGAATCATTAGGATCTTCAATGTCAATTATGCCATCATCTATGAGATCTTGGATTTTGTGTCAACTCCATGTAGGATGAAGTTTTATGCTTATTGTGTCGATGATATGCACAGTAGTTACTGAAGAATGTGGATCCAATTAATGTGATTTTAGGCAATGTGATGAGGTCATTCTCAAGAAGTTCTTCCAATGTGATTCATAAGACTGTCCCAAAGGAGTAAAGACTCTCTTTAAAGGATAATGAGATGCTTCTTGATCAAATAACAAAGGACAAGTTGATCTTAATGAGGATTCATCGGATGGAGTATCCTTGTTCCCCTTTAATCTTTGAAGTTCAGATTCCACAATTCGAAGTTGTTTTAACAAAGCTACCTTAAGAATCTCTTTTTCGCTTTTAGACATTGTAAGATTTGTCTTGATGCGCTTGCTTAGAAGATTGAAAAGGAGGTATGATGAATCAACCGATTGACTGACAGGTGCTAAAGTGATATCTAAACTGTTGATTATGTCTAAGACTAAAGGACAAAGGAGATAATGTCCAACTGAGAAGGAGATAGCAATGACTCTGATCTTGAGTCAAGGTTAACTAACCTGTTCTCACAACCCAGAATAAGGATAGCGCAGGCAAATACTGATAAGATCGAAATAGATAATGGGTCACTTGGACTAGCACAATAAGGTCATATTTCAAGACAACAACAAGTCAGACTGTCAACAGATTGCAGTAAAAGATAGACTAGTAGCGATGTTGATGAGAACACAGATTTTGTGAAAATTTGGACAGAACCTTCACAGCAGAATAGCAGTTTGGGTAGAAAGTTGATTGATGTTCAGAGTTTGATAACAGATGCATAAACTTGGACAAGATTTTGATAGTTAACACATAGAAGTGCAGATTTGGAATCGTTGATCATTTTGATGTTCGATTTGAATGTTTGAGATGTTTGTTTGTTTTGATGCTTCACCCACGCAAGACACATCAAGAAGAATGTTTGTAGTACCAGAACAGACACATCACAATCCTAGGATAGCCAGGGCAGTATCTATTGAATCCCCACTTAAACCAAAGTTCAGCTACGCTTATTCATAGTGGACAACTTAGAAGCATGGAGGCACGGGCTCCTCCTTACATGTGCACTCACTTCTTAGGCACACCAAGCTTAGAACCCCAAAGGAATTGCTTCCCAAAGGGTTGTTGTCTCTACTAAGAGCCATAAAAGTGTGGTGTGTCTTAGTCGGTCTCTAACCTTGCACGCCAACAGATAGAGGGTTTTTGGATACTAGAACACAGTTTGTAGTAAGGGCATCCATTCAGGTGGTTATACTTGCGGCAGATTAGCTTCGTTATGGAGGCCTCCCAACCTACAAAAGTTACATTCTGTAGGTTTTAATGCACCACAAGGGTACTGAGGGAGATCTTCTTCCCGGTATAATGCAATCAACACCTATTCACTATGACATTAATCACAATGACATTTTTATATACCAGTTTAGAAAGGCTTGGCTTTAGCCTATTACCGGTTGGGCAATCCACTCTCACCAACTCTGTTAAAGCTCTCGGGAGGTAGCCACGCTAAAGAATTTGTATGGATTTCTCTTTCACCCAAGATCCGCGAAGGCGAGGGGAGAGGATACGTCCATGCAATTCCTTGGGTTTACAAAACTAGAAGACACTTCAAGCATAATAAGAAAATGACAATAAGGTTTCTGGATTTCTGATCATCCCAAAAGGGCGAGAGCATAGTTTCCTGACATTATTGTCATTCCTAAAACATCAAACAAATGTTCATTTTAAGAAGTCTTGCGTGTGGGTTCCTATTTTAAGAAATAAAAAATAAGATGCAAGCACAATGTTTTGCGTTCTATCGATCAAAGGCAACCTACAAAACTAATTCGTGAGTAGTTTGTGTTTTAGTCTTCTTGGATAACATTCTGCAAACCACTGTTAGGCTGTATGCAAAAGATAATCACATCAACATCCAAGACAAAGATTAGTCCGCATTATCAAAATCCAAAAATTAGAGAACATATCACATATTTAGAAAGTACAAAGAAAATCATGCAGTTTAAAAAAAAATTACACTGAAAAAGGTGATCGTATGAGCCTGTACGAGGCTCAAGAAGCTACAAAAATGAGGATTAGCCAGGTACAGTCACCAAAAATAGTGATTTCTGATAAATCCAGAAAGAAAAATAAAAAAATGACTTCACCATAGTGATCCTTACAAAATTCTACCCTAAATAAAAAAAAAGCTCCAAAAATGGACCTAAAATAAGCAGGATATTGGGGTTTGAAGTCAGACTACAAATTCAAAAATGCAAGTATTGCGCGACGAAGTACAAGGCTCCGCGCGAGGAATTGCAATAGCTGACGCGAGGAAAGTGTTTTCTCGCACGAGAGAGTGCTAATGAAAGCAAAATTTTGAGCGGATATGTGCGAAATTTCGCACAAGAATTCACTGTAGAGCCGTACGGCCTGCTCGGGCAAACGTTTGATGCCACGTATTCATTTTTTGAACAAATATAGGTGTATTTGTAGTCATTTTAAATCAAAACGACGTTCCAGACGCAATGGTGGAGTCAGATTTGACTCAAAGTGAATGTAGAAAATGACATAAAACAAAATTGATAGTAAATATATAATATGAGGCCAGGAATTAAATACTCCTGCCCCATGGTGGGTGCCAAAATATGTGTGCTTGAATGTGACCTCTAAATCAGGCACAAAATCAACATAGTCCTTACTCAATCACTCAATTCACAAAGATAAACATGAATTGTTCATCTTGCAAATTTGATTGAAGCGACTTGTTGCCTCCTAATTAGTTGGGGATGTCGAATTTATTCTCAGAACGAGAGCGAACAACCTGGACCATTGCTAACATGGAGGATTTCTAAAGCACAAGAGAAGAAAATTGCCATTAATCTATGAAAGAAAATGTAATTAAACTGGAAATGATTTGCCATTAATCTAGAATTGAAATGCTGTTAAACTAGAAAGCTTGAAAGATGATAAGATTAAGATACTAGATATATAAATGAACTACATTGAGAATCAACATGTTATTAATCCAAAATGAAGGTAATCTAATTATGCAAAATAAAGCTCAAAAGTATGATAACAATAAGGTAAAATCTAACTATAGTTTTGATGCTCTCCAATTCATCCTCCCAAATGAAGAAAATGAGGTCCAATATATAGAAAATCCATGGAAAGAGAGTGAAGAGTTTCTTGAAAAGAAACGATTGTCTCTTCATTTTCAAGAATTGAGATTGAGACAAAAAAGGATGAATTATTTAATTAAAAGAGTGGATTATTGCCACATGAGTGACCTTTCATATAGAATTATGGAATTCTTTTTGAGGATAATCC
>MU218640.1:79827-97643 GCA_018584345.1 Thuja plicata | reverse complement strand
GGATTTTTAGCTAATAAACCTTGATAATTTAGGAATTAAATATAGTGTCAGATTTATGCAAATTTAGGTTTTCTGCATTTGAGACTAAGTCAATTAAAGTCAAATAGGAAGGAGAATTTGCCTAGTACAATAGGACTTCGATGATGAGAAATTGAAGGAAGACACCAAAATTAATTGGAATTGTAAGGTGCCAATTTTGGGGTGTTACATTTTGCCCCTCTTTGAATTGATGTGAGAGTAGCGCATTGATTCAAAGAATAGTCTGATGTGAAGATGAAGATTTTGGAAGTCTAGGTTAGGTTGCCAAGACACCGATCAGATCGAGAAGCAGAATCATCCGAGAGAAGATCAGAATCGGGATTAGATTGCCCCAATGTCCACTGATAGCTGATGAAGATCTAGGAATATCTCTAGAATCAGGGTTAGATTGCTTGAATACGAAGGTTAGCCTACCGAGATCCAAGTTAGGTTGCCTAGATAACGGTCTAAAGAGTTTTTGAGAGCCATCTTCAGAACGAAGCATAACTTTCAGGAATTAGGGTTAGATTGCCCCAAATACCCAATGAGATTTCAAGAATCCTCTCTAGAATGAAGCTTGATGATTGCCTCCACTAGTGACAACCTAACAATAGGTGCCTTGCTACATCAATCAAAAACATCAAAATGGAAAAATAAAAATAAAAAATTTTGATCTTGCTTTCCCGCTTTCCTGCTTACATTTGCTTTCAGCTCATGTCAAGACACCAACGTGCATGGATTGAAACTGGTCACACTCGAGGGCATCTTCCTGGTCTAGGGGGCATTGTCCTATCTTTTGGAGTCTCTCTCTTCGCATCAATCACCAGTGGTTCTCACTGAGTCTGCCTGCTGATGCCTAGATCTCACATCGATCTTTCTGCTTGAGAATCTTTCTCGCGTCAGTCACCAGTGGTTCTCACTGTGTTTGCCTATTGTCGCTATATTATTGAGATTTCTCATATTGACTCGCTAATCGACATTTTTGACATCAATCTATTCGTTACTTGGGGGCATGGCTCCCCACTTTGATCACCTCTTTGGTTCACACTCGACTCAATAATCTTGTCAATTCTAAAGGACAACTCTCTACTGGCGCAAACTGGTGTTTCTCAACACCCTAATCAAACTTTTTTTTCAACACTCTCTTTGGACACATCTGTGTTTTTAACACACATTGGATACATCGCAACGTAAATGTCTCTCGATAGCAATCAAACACAATGCACTCACAAGCACAAAAGTTTTTTTCAAACACCCCAAACATAGGCACATTTGTAAACCTTGAAATGTGTTGAGCTGTGATTGACTCTTTCTTTGTATGTTGTCTGTTCTCATGAATTTCACTGATATTTTCCTTGTCTACTTCTTGTGCGTGTGGTTTCGATGATTCGACAATGTCAAATAAACAGGGTGTATGTGATAAGAGCCTCTACATTAAGGTGGAAAAGCCTCACATCCCTCGATCTTGTTTATTTGTATGCCAAGGGGAGGTTGGAACTATCTCCTTGACTATTATTTCTCTGTTTGTTTACTTTTGTACTCTTACTATATCAAACTGGAAACAATGTTCAGGTCACCTTGGCTTTTGTGCCCTGGTGCTTATGTTCGTTTCCTACATTTTATCCGATAAAAGTCATATTCATATTCTTATGGTCGCAGCGACATCAGTAAGGATTGTATTGACTCTGATGTTCCAAAAGTACTCGATGATGATAATTATACGATGAGTCCAACAGCCAAGTCCTAGAGTTGCATTTAGCTTAGGCTTGCATTTGCATTTTAGGCTTGCATAGCGACAGTTTTGATGCTCTCTTCATTGTCTTCTCATTCTTCGAAGGTCCTCATCTTTTATCTTGGTTTCCTCTGGACTGCACAATCGACCAGTCTGAATCCATTTTCGTGATCGAAATTGAAATCTGACACTCCTAAGAAGATCGAAATCACATTTTAAAATTTTGGGACCGATGTGATCGGACGCTTCTGCAGTCAATTTTCTGACGTTGCTTTCTTTTCAGGATCATCTCTCGTCATGATTTTCTCAGATTCTGCAATCTTTTCATCAAAGTCAACTCTAGTCAAACTTGGTCAAGTATGGTCAAACCTAATAAACATGACCTCCTGATCACTCCAAATCGATTCTATCTTCTCTTGATCTATCTTTGATATCTCTGGATCTTCGATCTCATTTCTATCTACGATTTCTCGCTCTCATCATTATGGTGTGTCATCTTTCAATTTTGCTCCCGAGGGGGCAGGATGATTGCATCATTAAATCTTTTCACAATATTCTCAAATCAGTCTGATCTAAATCAAAGTCCCCATTGCTAGGGGCATCTCATCACTTGGGGCATATTCAGTTTTTTCGTACCTTATGGTCAAAATTGGATATTCCATGATCTTGAATCTCTAGGGGCATCTTGATGTCTCACATCTTGTCATCTATCTTTGTAGGTATCTGAGCAATCTAACTAGGTTGTCAATGGTGGAGGAAATCATCAAGCTTCATTTTGGAGAGGATCCTTGAAATCTCATTGGGTATTGGGGCAATCTAACCCTAATTCCTGAAAGTTATGCTTTGTTCTAAAGATGGCTCTCAAAAACTCTTTAGACCGTTATCTAGGTGACCTAACTTGGATCTCGATAGGCTAACCTTCGTATTGGGGCAATCTAACCCTGATTCTGGATATAGTCCTAGATCTTCATTAGCTATCAGCGAACATTGGGGCAATCTAACCCCGATTCTGATCTTCTCTCAGATGATTATGCTTCTCGATCTGATCGGTGTCTTGGCAACCTAACCTAGACTTCCAAAATCTTCATCTTCACATCAGACTATTCTTTGAATCAATGCGTTACTCGCACATCAATTCAAAGAGGGGCAAAATGTAACACCCCAAAATTGGCACCTTACAATTCCAATTAATTTTGGCGTGTTCCTTCAATTTCTCATCATCGAAGTTCTATTGTACTAAGCAAATTCTCCTTCCTATTTAACTTTAATTGACTTAGTCTCAAATGCAGAAAACCTAAATTTGCATAAATCTGACACTATATTTAATTCCTAAATTATCAAGGTTTATTAGCTAAAAATCCCTATCATAAATTAATTTAATTCTAAAGTCCTAAGTGCTTTTAAATTAAATTAATTCCACCCCCTTTAGTTAATATACATCAAAAGGAATTGAATAGTTATTTAATTAATTGAATGGATTATCCTCAAAAAGAATTCCATAATTCTATATGAAAGGTCACTCATGTGGCAATAATCCACTCTTTTAATTAAATAATTCATCCTTTTTTGTCTCAATCTCAATTCTTGAAAATGAAGAGACAACCGTTTCTTTTCAAGAAACTCTTCACTCTCTTTCCGTGGCTTTTCTATATATTGGACCTCATTTTCTTAATTTGGGAGGATGCATTGGAGAGCATCAAAACTATAGTTAGATTTTACCCTATTGCTATCATACTTTTGAGCTTTATTTTGCATAATTAGATTAGCTTCATTTTGGATTAATAATATGTTGATTCTCAATGTAGTTCATTTATATATCTAGTATCTTAATCTTATCATCTTTCAAGCTTTCTAGTTTAACAACATTTCAATTCTAGATTAATGGCAATTCATTTCTAGTTTAATTGCATTTTCTTTCATAGATTAATGACAATTTTCTTATCTATCATGCTTTAGAAATTCTCCATGTTAGCAATGGTCCAGGTTGTTGGCTCTCGTTCTGAGATTAAATTCAACATCCCCAACTAATTAGGAGGCAACAAGTCGCTTCAATCAAATTTGCAAGATAAACAATTCATGTTTATCTTTGTGAATTGAATGATTGAGTAAGGACTATGTTGAGTTTGTGCCTGATTTAGAGGTCACATTCAAGCACACACAAGAGGAAGGTGGAGAAGAAAGGGGAAACCCTTAACCACTTTGACTTATTCAATCCTCATCTATAACTAACTAAATTTGACTTATTCAATGTTGTAGCACCTAATATACTTCTAGCATGATTACATAAGAACACTTTACATATTTTCGTGTAATCTTTCAAAGATTCTAAACTTTTACAAAAATTGAGTGTCCTAACAACACTTCAAAGAAAATTTATACAAGTGTCAAATTGGCATAGAGACTTGTGTATCATGGTTGGATCTGGTGCGCCAGTATGCTGAGAAATATTTGCAGTCTTGTGTGCAACACTTGCTACCTTTGAAATTTTACAGTTGTATCCACTTAGGTTCTTTATAGGCGATTGAAGACAACTCTAAAACTAACCAGCTTGTCCATGGAGTTCCAACGGAAAGTTTCATCTTCCAGTTCTTAACGGATAATTTGCACAAAACCTGCTATAGCTTGCTCCTCTGTAACCAACTCACCATCATCAGTCATTAGTCTACATGTTAACTCCTCGAAGGTTTTGACAATGATACTCTCGTGTTCAATGGACATCTGTATAGCATCATGAATCTTTGCCACCAAGTTCTTCAAAACTTTTTATTTGTTATCATCTGATCCAAGAAATTGAAATACATCTCTTTTGAAGAAACTATCTCATATGTACACAAGATTTCAAGGTCAGCTTCCGCCATCTTTCTCCAGACATATAAGTCTTCACTTAGAGTCTTTGATTGTTGATTGAAAGTTGTAACTAGCTCTTATAATCGATCAACGATCTTCTTGACATTTTTGAACACACGATGTGCATCCTTGATGATCAACACTCTGTGTGTTTCTAGTTGGCTTCCCCAATCATCTATCACTTTGACCCTTTTCTCAAGATGCACAATATGATATTGTGTCTCCTCTGAAAGAAAATTTACCTGCTGAGAAGAAGAGATTATTTGTTCAAGGATCTTACAATGATGGGCATTCTCTACTTTGAGTTGCTTGTTTTTCTCCCAAAGCTTATCACATCTCTTATTAAGCTTCTCCACTGCGTCTTGAGCATCCAGTTGACACTCCAATCATGATTGCTTACCAAGTTCTACCCTGTTAATCTTGTAATCTATGGTATGAAGTTCATCAATACTCGTCTGAATGTTGTTCAACTACCTTAGCATATTTGATGTTTTGATCATCAATAATAACTTTTGAGACCAATTTTGCTTTTTTATTTTTCAGAGCTCGGGATTTGTTTGGTGTAAGATCAAATTCTTCTGGAGGCACTTCCAACTTATTCATTTTCTGTGTGACAACAGCCAACCAAGGAGGTAAGATGAAAGAAGAACAAATACCATTGGTTGTCACCATTGTAGTCATCGACTCTGTTTGAGAGAAAGTAGGGCAATTTGTGATGAGTACCTCTACTTGTAGTGTTGTTGTAAATAGATTTTCTTGAATTTTCTTCCCCATGAACATTTCAATCTGTGCAAATGTCATATTATTGTCTTCCATTAGTGTATCCAACTTACGCAAATCCTCAGGAAACTTATCAAAGATATGCAATAAGTCTTCATTGTGTGCTGGAGCAACAGAGGAGATGGGTGTAGCTGGCACAATTGCAGTTGAGTGTATAGGCGGAAAATGCATTGTGAAGGAATCAACATCAATGTCGAGTGGTGACATAGGAGGTTCCTCCATTTCTGGTGTTGATTCATGCATGGCTTGGATTTCATCCACCTTCAGTACTTGTAGTAGCTCAAGATTAACTGAATACCGCAACTCTTCTTCACTATCCGAAAGTTGGATCATCTCAGGCCCCTTTGCTTTGGATGTTGCAATGGGTGTAGGAGCCTTAAGCACGAGTTTTCCTCCTTTGATAGCTAGCTTTTGAATAGGTCTGACTTGCAGTAGCTCAAGTGTTGCAGAGGTTTGGGTTCAGTGAGGATTGGTTGAAGTGGATATCAAGTTGCATAAACACCCCTAGGATATCCATCTTGGTAAATGGAAGTCCATTGGGATTCTTTGAAACTTCTCGAGGTCTAAGACAGGGGGGCCCTCTTTCTCCCTTTCTCTTCGTAATAATGGTTGAAGCTCTGAGGAGTTTAATAGCTAACAAAAGACTAGAGGGGGCATGCAGAGGAATTTCTATAGCAGAGGGGCTGGAATCTACTACTCATTTACAGTTTGTAGATAATAACCATTTAAAGGGGGATGCAACAACAAGAGAGACAAGGGTAATAAAATCAACTTTGGATGAATTCAGTGCCGCCTCCGGACAATGTGTGAACTGGAAAAAATCTGAAATCTACTTTTTCAACACAAGTGCAGACCTTCAAAGGTAGTTATGGACCATTTTGGAAGTTAAATAGGGCAAATTGCCAGGGAAATACTTGGGGGTGCCCCTTTTTGAAGGCGTATGTAAGCCTCATCTATGGAAAGATTTAATGGACAACTGTATTAAGAGAATGGATGGGTGGAAGAGTAAGTGACTTACTTCGATAGGGAGAATCCTCCTTTTGCAAACTGTGATCTTTGCAATTCCCATTTTTTCAATGAGTTGCCTTAGGATCCGTAGCAAAGTTCTTCATTTCATTGAAAAATGGGTGCAAAACTTCTTTTGGAGTGGTGATTGTGAAGAAGACAAGTGGCCTTTGCTGTCATGGGACAAAATATGTAATAACAAATTCAAAGGTGGGGTTGGTTTGAAGAATTGGAAAAAGATAAACCTAGCTCTCGGTGCAAAGCTTCTTTGGAACATTTATAGTGATCCTAATCGGCTTTGGGTCAAGATTTTGAAGGCTAAATATCTAGACTCTAATGCAAATAAAAGAATTTTGACAATAAGAAATCCCCCAAAGGGATCAACAGTCTGGAATTTTATACTGGAATGCAGGAATGTCATAATAGATCATATAACATGGCAAATTGGAGATGGTAATAGTGCATCTTTCTGGAGAGACTCATGGAATGAATATGAACCATTAAAAAATGAAGAGATCTATCGGGAGGTTAGCATAATTCTGACTGAGCAATGGGGGAGGGGGGAAAGTTTCAGACAACGAGCTTGCACATTAATGACACTCCTTTTGGCCCCCAATGGTCGTAGAGGAACTTGAATAACTCAGGCTTATCTGATCAACAAAAGGGTATTATAGAGGCTTTACTCCAATCAAGGAATGTGATTAGAACGTAGAAAGCAGACAAGATAATCTGGTGTGCAGCTTCAAACGGTTCATATTCAGTAAAGTTGGGCTACAAAAGTTTAGAAATTGATGAGGCTAATAGAGCTTGTCTGGTTAAACTATGCTGGGACAGGCATTGCCTTCCTAAAGTGGGCTCTTTTGCTTGGTTAGCAGTGCATGGAAGGATATTAAAACCTGAAAGAAGGAAAATATTTAGATATCACGGGCCAACTAAATGTGTGTTATGCAACTCTACCATTGAAGATGTGGACCATCATTTGGTTCAATGCCCATTTGCACAAGAATGTTGGTAGATGATTAAAACAAAGTTGCATTGGATAGGGTTGTTTCCCAATACAGTAACCAGGATTTTTGAGTGCCGGCCCACACAATCAAAGACTTCGACCATGTCTCTATTATGGAACATGTGTCCCTCTATCATTATATGGGAGATATGGAAGGGGAGGAACCAGAGAGTTTTCCAGGGGAAAAAGGAAATATTAGGTAGAGTCAAAGGTAGAATTAAATCCTCAATTGAGAAAGTAATGAAAGCTGCACTACTGAATCATAAGGGTGATGTGGTTTATTTGGCTAATGCCAGGAGGCTACATGCAGATGACCAAGCTTAAAAATTCAGAATGGAAATCTGGGGTGGTTAGGAACACAAATAGATTGGAGAAGGTGGCATATTGGATCAAACCAGATAAAGAGTGGATTAAAATAAATTTTGATGGAGCCTCTAAGGGAAATCTGGGGCCCTCTGGTGCAGGGGTCATTGCAAGAGACTAGAATGGGAAGTTAATTGCAATTGCTTCTTAAAGACTACATGATGGGACCAATAATGTAACTGAGGTTAGAGCGGTACTACTTGCTATCCAGGTAGGCCTCAAGCTATAGGTTACAAGATTACATCTGGAGGGTGATTCATAGGTAATTGTGAATGCAATTAAAAATGGTGTTGTTAGTGCATGGCACTTGACTAATATTGTGACTGAAATCATCCATCTACTCCAGTCTTTTCAAGACTTTAAAATTAGCCATGTAGGCACGAAGGTAATCATGATGCTGACATTTTGTCAAAATGGGCTACTACTCTAGCAAATGTGAATGAAATCTATTATGAGGAATTTGCATTTGGGCAGCTGCAGGTCTAAATTTTAAAGCAAAAGTAAAGATGTAAAAGTTTGGTTAGAATGCGGGTTTTTTTAAAAAACAACTTGCCTTCTCCAATTTAGCCATTGGTTTGTCTTCATATCTCAACAAACACCATAAATAAAGGTGATGTCAGCTTGTAAGGTGGCGATCAAAGGAAATCATTTAGGAAGGAATAAATTTGACAATTCTTAATGAGCAATTAATAGCAACCCACAAAGGAAAATTCAAGTGACGACGCCTAACTTTGAAATGATGATGATGGTAGGATTGGGAAGGTGCAGAGGTGATAGGTGTATTTTCTGAGTTAAGAGTTTTGTGTGAAGTATTTATTACGCAACCATTGGGAATAATAAAAGTAACATTTTTACAATTATAGTGCAGAGCTCAAAAAGGTAGTGAAAAACATAAAAATGAAGTTTGCAATGGAGGCTACTTTCTCTGTTGACACGAAGAAATAAAAAAATTCTTTCAAGGGGTCTATTAGCAAGGAGAGAATGCTGGGAATGTTCAATATGAAGGAGGAAAATATTGCTACTGCAGCAATTGACGTCTTGGGCTCCCAATTCCAAGACATGAAATTAAAATGGAAGGCCAATGTTGATGTGATCTCAATGGTTATTTCGTGGGCGCTACAGCTGGGTGAAAGTGAAAAGGAGGTAAAATGTATAATTGAACTAATGTTTGACAAATAACTGCTCGTTGGTCTGGATTCAATCCTAGAATGGGCTAACCCGGGAGTTGGCTTTGATTATGAAGAATGTTTTGAGGATGAGAATGAAGGCAAAGTCTATGACCACATCCCGTTTTTAAGGTGGTGGGGAAAGGTTAACAAGGAGGCTTATCTTGCGGACATTGGTGTCAAATGGAAACGTCTGAAGAATTTTGTGGAGATGGCTAGGTTTTGAGCGAATGAAAGGCTCAGAGTAGTTTATGAAAATGTGCCCAAAAAGAAAAGGGACAAGCGAGGTGGTGAGAAGGCAGGGAATTAAGTAAAAACGATCATAGGGTAAGCCCAAATTTTGACATTTTGAATTTTGTGGAGCATTAAGATGAAACATGAAGGAACAACTGAGGAGTGGGATGGAAATTGGAAAGTTTTTGATTTACTCACGGGAAGGAGTTAGAAGACCTTTAAAGATGCAGGCGCCCAGAGAGGTGCAGATGGAAATTGATATTAAGGTTGTCGAAGGACAGAGACAAAGAAGGCATCAACAAAGAGGGAGGAACACGACCTCTGTCTTATAGTTAGTTATTAAAATCAGAATGCAATGTCTTCTATTTTATGTAATGATGCTAGAAAGTATAGTTTAGGTCTGGATAGACTTTGTAAATGGATGGAAGATAATTTCTGAATTGGTGAAAGTTTATGTAATATTTCACTTTTAATATCAATGTTATAAATCAATTTTTTTTGAAACAATCATGAAAATCGCAGCGAGACTTGATCAAAGGTGTACATTTCCCTCAAATTTCATTGTGTTTATGAACACAAATAGATGTGCTCATAAACGCAGAAACCAACATCAAACACAAATAAGGCTTTATGAAAAACCTAAATGAAAAATGAAATGAACAACCAAAATGGTCGACCACCAATGGAAAATGGTGGCCTTAGTGAGGAGTTCTCCTCACTTGGATCGAAAATGAAACATCCTTGCCCTCCATTGCCTTCAAACCGTCCTCCACGACCTTGCAAGTTCAAAATTTGGAATGTTGAGTAGTAAAAACACAAATAGAAGCACGGGTAATACATAATGAATGCAAATATTACTTGGAAACAACCAAGCAGGTGTGAAATGACGATCAACTTGTGGGATTGAATCAAACATCTTCGGGTCCTCACTATTTCCATTACCAGAGATTGGGCGGGAGAGAATGGACGCCGTATTGAACGTGAAATGCGATATGACAGATGAATTGAATGCAAACGCGGTTCCCAATTGGCAAAGAAGAGAGGGGAGTAAGGTGATGAGACACACAATTAATGCTATTGCCTACAACAGTATAGGGTGGCGGTTTCTCATTTATACTCCCATGCAGCTAGCTAAGGTGGCAAATAATACTCATGACACGTGGCTTAGCAATTCTTTTAACACGACTTTGATCAGTATTTGGTGGTGTGGGCTAGCGCAGGTCCTAGTCACCACCTGAAAATGCCATTTTTTTGCCCACGTCGATGCCGATATGTCAGTGTCCCCTTAAACGTCAACGAAAACCATTTTTTCAAAATTTTTTAACTAGCAAGGTAGGGTCCACATCATCTAGTCAATTTTTTATTTTTGTTTTTGAGGCCACATGGCACCCAATATAGACTGGAAAAAAATAGGGCACTGTCTATGGGGCAGGAAATTTGCACCTTAGTAAACAAAATATGTTAACATGTGTGTTAGTCTACTGTATTAATAGTGTGTTAATAATTTGCAAACAAATACAATAGACTAACACACATGTTGTTAATATATTGTGTTAACAACATATTTTGTTTACTAAGGTCCAAATTTCCTGCCACATAGACAATGCCAAAAAAAAAATAGGGTGCAACTGCACACATATTGGCGTCCCTCCCTAGTGAAAAAGGAGAGGAAAGGGCTCCAAAATTGATGACCAAATTAACGTTTGCAAAGACAAAAAAAGATTTTGGAATCTAAGAACGGTACGACCTGAAAAATGACTGAAAAGTCAACAGATCAACGAGCGTGGAAATAAAGCAAGCTAGACGAGGAAAGAGTTAAGTCTTACTAGCTTCGTAGAGCAGACGAAGACTTTTCCTTCCTTATGCTCATGTCTATTTTCTTCTTCAAACAATAATTTTAGACTCCTTCCTGTCAGATCAAAGGGAAAACAATGGAAGAGTTGTGTGCAGTGTGCATGGAGCCACTAAAGTGGATAGGCTATGGGCAATGTGGGCATCGATGTATCTGTTCACTGTGCATTGTGAGGTTGCGCTTCATTGTGGGAGACAGGACTTGCTGTATCTGTAAACAACATTGTCCTATTGTCTTCATTACCAAGGTGCCGATTTCAATCATATATGTTTTTCTGTGTTTTTTCATTTTTGTTATGCTTAGCTCTAGAAGTTTTGAGGAGCACCCATATGAAATTCTACTGGGATTGCTCATTCATGGCATTGGATGCATTCTTAGACAAGCTGGCTAACGGCACACATATAAGGAAATCTAATTTTGCAGTCCATGGTAGGTTTTGAATAGAAACTGTGAATACATGGTTGGAAGAATTATAAACTATCATCAGTACAATTTAATCAATTGATTCTGATGATGAATCAATTTGTACCCATGAGATTGGGTCCTATGTTTCCAGTGTGTAGTTTGGAAGATGTGATCTCACAAAAACTGCATGTAGTGAGCCCTAGTTTGTCAAGATATAGATTCTTTGGGACCTTGTTTTGGCTTGAATTTCTTTTCTAACCCAAGCACACAGTTATAATAAGAAGGTATCTCATGTGGTGACTTGAGGTAGGTGTCAAATTTACGTCAATGCATGTGTTTCGTAGAGTTAGTTTTTATGTTTGCCGGTGATTCCTCATTCGAATAAGTGTCCCGACTCCTAATATGCGGGCTAACTCTTGAAAACTGAAGCCTCACTAACTTAAATTAAAAACTCATTTTGGTTGTTTTTTAATTGAGTTTCATTTGGAGTCAGTTGATTCCATAGCTTTTTCAGAAGCAGATTTTGGAAGTTGCAGGAACTTGAAATGTTCTCACCTCAAAGGGCAAGATGTCATATTTTTAGAGCCCAAATTTATGTGGAAATTGAGATGTTCCTTTAGGTAGACACTATTTAGCATACAATAGAAGTTCATGATGCAGTCCAACTAGCTGCTTTGTTAAGCTAAGGCCGTTGTCTGAATTTAGTACTGTGATCATGATCTAATTGAAGTTGTAACACGATTTCAAGTTCTTACAAGTAAACTGACAGTCACCAAGTGTAACACAGAAGCTAGAATCGAGTTGCAAATGAGTGATGTATTTGTACGAACATGGTAAATAATCAAGTATTTTTCTGTTGCTTTTGTGTAACTTTAATGTCTATACGTACATTTTCGTTCTCCATAGACTAAGCTACTTATGTTATTTAACTTTATGTCCAGAGAAACGTGTGTGTTTAACCCTTTCTTCTTTGAGGTGTGTTCCTGCTTTGATTAGCAGCTTGAGTCGTCCAAGTAGCAGTTTTGGGCAGAATTATGAAAAATATTCAAAATCTAGTTTTTTGGTTTACTATATGTTTTTCACGTTCTTTTGTGATTTTGTCTAAGTACTCTGATGGGTTGCTTTGTCATAACTTCATTGCTTTGTCATAACTTCAAGGCACCTAAACGAGTTCATGACCTAAGCTTTCCCATTTTTATCCAAACTTTGAATTTTGAGCTATAGGCAAGGAGTTATTATAGTGTCCCCTTCCAAATTTATTAAAGTTTGAGAGTATTTGGGTCACTTTCTTGCTTAGGGAAGGATTTTAGAGTTTCTCATACTATACCATTATTTCATTCCTTGCATCCCCAACCCTAATCCCTATTGGTGTCAGTATCTCAATTTCCTTGATCCTCACTGTTAATGTTTGTAGCTTCAGTCATACGATCATTTAGAATACATATAATACTTAGATATTGAATAATAATATATTGTATATATATATATATATATATGTTATATTATATATTATTATTAAATATATATTATGCAAACTTATATTTTTCTAATATATGATTGATTGATGAAAACATTATAAAGTTGATTAAATTATTCTAATCAATTTGTTATTGAAGAGGAGGCATGTCTCCAAAGGGACATGCCTCCCCAAGATATATATATTCTAAGATGGATGGAAATTCTAAAAACACAGAGGATAAAAGTGCAAGTATTGGAATTTACATCCAGACCAGATTATAAACAAAATATATTACATCTCAAGTCTAAAGCATAACATGGTATCAGAGTCAAGTTGGGAAAGAAGATGTAATGTTGTCATGGCTTTATATGTTTGATTATCGTTGCCATAACCTTTTCTGCCGTGAAAATCTGGAATTGCGACATATATGAGAGGAGGCTTAAGGATAAACTGGGGGATCAACTACTGACAGTTCGGAGTTGATTGATTATTGTCTAGATTCATAGACTGGTCAAGCTGAATCATCGACAGTATTGTTATCGCAGAGGCTCAAACTCTTCATCTACGGAGCGCTACATACTTCATTACTTCTCATTGCAAATTAGACTTTGTCTTCCAATTATTTGATCACTCAATCCCGCGTCAGGTACTGCCCTCCTGAGGGTTGACATTGCTCCGAGATTCTGTCCCTGCACATGTATGGATGGGAGAATTGGTTGCATGTGACGTTCCAACCCGTACTTCGCTGTGAGAGTAGAAACACCCTGCAGGAGATGACTGGGCGCGTCGTGCGTGTTCGTTTCTAGACTTCCACCATCGCGGGTGGGGTGGCTACGACCGTCCAACGCTGGATGTCACCGCCTTCAAACCCGAACACAAATGTGTGCCAACCACAATAGTTATCGTTGTCGATGAATGTGTACTCCGATGGATGAGTATTTCCGAAAAAATTAGAGACTCGGAGTTTTCAACGCCGCTTCTCGCAGTGATGGGTAGACCTGCAGGCCACCATCAGAAGTGACCTCTGATAAACGGGCCTCCACACGGACCAGTCATAGATGGCTCAATACACCTCCATGGTGGTAAACGACAATCAGATGAGATACAAACTTTACTGTAGAAAAAGATATTAACCACGATCTACAACAGATAGTATTTTGGGTTTGACACACATAGTAGAGTATTGAGCATTTCATCAAATTAGGAGTTTTTATCTGTACCTTGATGGAAGAGGAGTCATATTGGAGATACATTACTTATGTGTTGTGAATTCCATTTCTGCGTTCATTGAATCTTCGTGGTTTCTGTGCACATCATGGCCTCCATATATGAGAGATGGTGAATATTATCAAGACAGTACACTGTGATATCAAATCAGAATATTGTGATTATTCTTTCAGGACACGACCCAACACAAGCGATGGAATGAAGGGGATACAAGCCATGCATCAAAGGATGAGGGTGTTAATTGGTTGGAGACGGAAACTCACGTATGTGGATCATTATGCATCCCACACCCACATCGAGCCTCATTCATACGACCATCACCAAGTATGACTATCATAAGCAATTGAAGTGTGGATTGTCATTGACGACAGTGTTGCCTATGGGAGATATTTGTTTAGGAGTGGAAGATAGTAGAAGTTTACCTCTGTTCAATATCCTTGCTGTCTCGGTTACATTCCTGTGCATTGGTTGATAATTAAGGGTCAAATAATCTATTGAACCGTGGTTATATCAATTTCTAAGTTTATCATGACAATGATATTTATTTAAAAGGGGCCACCTTAAAATAGTTGGACATAGAATGAAATGGTGTTGTGAATCATATTGTTGGCTCGTTGAGTTCGATACATCCTTTGGGTAATAGCGAATAATACATTTGCCAAGTTGGAAAATTATTTGCAAATATTTTTGTTGAAGCGGCGACTATTGATTAATGTGCATATGATGAACTCTTTTAATACATGGCAAAGCCAAGAGGAATAAATACAGAGGTGTAGACAGTGACACGGTTAAAAGGAAAACTTCTTGATTTTGGAATTGTTAAGATATGTTCGGGTCATAACATTTTTTGTAATAACAGGTCATGGAAATAACTAGAACTGGTTCCAATTGATGAAAGATGTTACTACCTTGTCATTACTATAGCCTCCCAACATAGTTACATTATTAGAAACCAGACCAAACTTCTTTGGTGAAAATTCGTGGAAGTTTGAAAGTGTTTGATCACTTTAAGAATCCGTGTTTTGAGCAGTTGAAGGCATGAAGAATGGGGATTTATGCATTCCTATGTGAATGGGTTGGTGGGATTTTGGTTTGAGAATTACCAACTGTGTGAGTACTCTATTCAGTTAGTGCACTGATCACCATAAAGGAGGCCAAGCCTGGGGATAAATCCATAGTTTATTACATTCACTCATGTTACTATGGAATCAGACAAGTACATTTGTGTATGAGAAACTACTCCTACGAATAATTTTATGATCAAAATTTTAACATGATGATGTACTAGATAATGAGTCTCTTGGAGCAAGATATTTTCATTATTGGGACCATGTATGTTTCTGTATCAAAGGAAGCTACTAGAGGATCTCCCAAAATTGATTTTCAAGGATCTTAATCATTCTGATTTAGAAGGGCTGGCCATATCGAGATGGTTTCCCTAGTGTCTAGGAAACTATAAAAGGCCAAAGGATTGCGATTCAAATGATGTAGTTCCAGGTATGTGGGCTAGAAGGCTTTTATGCAAATATCTAGGTCATGATATTCCTAGATAGATGGATAAGTTGTTGGATCAAAGGGCATTCAAGAATAGAGCTTGACGCAGACTAAAGAACAAAGACACGACTAGCTGGCAGAAGGTTGATATTAGATTCAGAGGGAGTTTGATAGTTCATCTAAAAGCAACCTTGGACGAGGAGGTCAGGAGGTTGTTGTAAGACCTTAAAATTTAAAGGGAGTGTCTAGACGATCTGATTCATTCTAATCTCCAAGGAATTTGGTCATATTGGTTCAGAGGGAGTCAACAATGGAGATGGTTTTTACAATCAGAGGACTATGGTAGGACTATGGCTGAAATGCCTTTATGCTAACTCCTACGTCATGATATTCCTAGATGACTTGGGGTTCACCAAGAGTGATGCAAACTATATAAGAGATATAGTACATAAGTATGCTACTCAAGGTACCTTATCACTACAGAACAGATGGATGATATTCTCACCAAGTTTCTTGCTAGAAAGAAGGTTGTGTACTTTCAAGATAAACGTGGTATATTAGAGAATGAAGCCTTGGATGAAAATGAGTTTCAACATCTGTGATCTATTATTTTGTATGTTATTGCATTCTTCTCTTTGAGAGAGAAGTTTAAGGTGAAAGCCCTTGTTTCCACCCTCTAGGATGAGCCATGGTGGATCCACCCTCTGAGATGAGTCAAGGTGGATGTTATGTGTGTGACTCCATGACTTTATGGGCCCACCCATCCTGTGTACATTTCTAAAAGGTGACGACTTTTTGGTTAATGAACACTTGTATTTAACATTATAAGGTGAAGATCTTGTAATGTCGATATCATGCTGACTTGGTATCATCTTGATTTATGGATATGCCATGATTCATTATAGTAGACATTATGTGATGTAATGTTAGTGCACATACGATAATAGGGGTATATAAGGAGAATGTAATGTTCTCGAGCATATTATATCCTTCATATCACAAGTTAGGTGATATGTAAATTGGGTATCATGTGTTAGGTGATTCCTCATATCACGTGTTAGGTGATATGTAAAACTTGGTATCACGTGTTAGGTGATTCCTCATATCACGTGTTAGGTGATATGTAAAACTTACTTCATATCACAAGTTATGTGATATGTGATACTCTGTATCACGAGTTAGGTGATACTTCATATCACGAGTTATGTGATATGTGATACTTTGTATCATGAGTTAGGTGATACTTCATATCACGAGTTATGTGATACTCTGTATCATGAGTTAGGTGATACTTCATAGCACAAGTTATGTGATATGTGATACTCTGTATAATGAATTAGGTGATACTTCATATCATGAGTTATATGATATGTGATTTCTTAGTTTCCATATGGATCATATTAGGATCCTTCTGAACTTAGTATTACATATTGATTGGACCGTATGAGTGACATGTCTCTACGTAAACTTAGTATTCATATGGCAGACATCATGATACATGATGTCATTGCACATACCATGGATATTTATGAGCTATGGTGATAGACCATATCTCCTGATATCACAGTGAGGTGATGTCTCCTCTCTTTCAAAATTAATAGATTTATTGTGACTTGCATCTTGATGGATTTTATTTTCTCTAGCTAAGAGAGAGTGTTGATGTTTTGTGTAGCTATGGTGAGGGTCATAAACGTTGACACGGGAGACCACTACACATTCTGTTTGATCCTCCTCCTCAACTAAGAGGGAGTGTTAATGTTTGTAGCTTTAGTCATATGATCATTTAGAATACATATAATACTTAGATATTGAATAATAATATATTGTATATATGATATATTTATGTTATATTATATAGTATTATTAAATATATATTATGCAAACTTATATTTTTCTAATATATGATTGATTGATGAAAACATTATAAAGTTGATTAAATTATTCTAATCAATTTGTTATTGAAGAGGAGGTATGTCTCCAAAGAGACATGCCTCCCCAAGATATATATATTCTAAGATGGATGGAAATTCTAAAAACACACAGAGAATGAAAGTGCAAGTATTGGAATTTACATCCAGACCAGATTATAAACAAAATATATTACATTGTGATATTGCTATCAGGATTTAACTGTGTAGTTTTTGAGTCAAACTCATTGACCCATAATTCATGAGTAGTGGTTCAACATGAACCCATCTCTCATGAGAATGAATGGAACACTTAGCACT
>MU218640.1:60479-74863 GCA_018584345.1 Thuja plicata | reverse complement strand
CAAAATCTCAAAACAATCCATTAAAGGACTCAAGAATGGGATCAAATGCTTACCTTAGATGCACAAAACTCCTTTGTGGAAGCAATCCCTTGCCCTACGAACAATCCCTTTCAACAAGAATCAATTTCCCTTCAACAAGCAAAAATGGAGAGCAAATGAAAAAATAGTGCAGCTGCAAAACAAATTAACTAAAAGTTGTTTGGAAGACCTCTTTTAGGGTTTAGAAAAAAAAAAAAAGATTAAAAAAATCTATTTAGCACATGTTTTAAAGTGCTTTAAGTAAAAAAAATGAATAATAAAAACATTTTTTTTTGTTTTCTGGGCACTCAGCCCGCGGGTGCTCCTGGATGCTCTGTGGATGCCACCCGGAAGCGCATCACATGCATCCGGATGCATCTGGAAGCCTGCCACAGGCATGCATACACATCTGGATACCTGTGATGCCAATCTGGACGGAATCCACAGGGCATCCGCGCCCGCTTCCGCCTCGGTGCGCACTAACATCCGGATCGAGCCTTAGGATGCCCGCATCAGTATCTTAGGTTTTGGATGTACAATGATTACACTCTCGATGAGTTTTCATAGGACTATCAATCCATGGTGCTCTAGTTTAAATTTGAAGGGTAAGATTGAAGAGCACACAAAAAATATTGAGAGGGGGGGGGGTGAATCAATATTTTAAACTTTTAAAAACATGAACCACATAAAATGAGAAGTAGAACAAAAAGGGCAAACAAGAACACCAAATTTCATGTGGAAAACCCTTTCGGGTGAAAAACCACGGCACATCAATAGCTTTCAAACGAAATGGGCATCAACCTAGATTACATAAGTGAGCACCAACTCACAAAGAGCACCAACTCTCCTCAAAGCACCAACTCTGATCAGCTGAAGCACCAACCTCCTTTTGAGCCTCAACTCAAATGCAAAACTCAATTAACCATTCAGAATACACACAACACATTAGACACCATACAAAAATTACACAACACTCCCTCTGTAGTATGCTTGAACCAGAAGACTACCAGGGGTTGACCACACATTTACACTTTAGTAGATATGAAGCCAACAAATTAGAAATGCACAAAATTTCACCCGATAGCCAAAAGAACATACACCCGATAGCTGTTGTATCTCTGTATAATATTGGTTGATTCAACCACCTCATGCATATTCTCACTCCATAACACACTTGACTCAGGAAAAAAATTGCACCATAGCTGTTATCACACAAGCTTGCATCCTACTAAGCTTGCCACTCAGCTGCCTTGTGACACATGGGAACACCTCCAAGATGTGGGTAACCAGTAGTGGAGATGGACCTCCAGAGAAGGCTGGTTCCTTATGATGCCTCACTGAAAACCTACTACTTGCTGGGAATAGGGAAAGAGAAAGCTTGAAAATTACTTAAAATGCTTCTGAAAATGAAACTATAGTTATAATGGTGATGCACCAAATTTATGCTTCAAACATCCACTAAGGTTTTGACATAGTGTCTCTTAACCAATTCAGAAAAGCTTTTGCACAACTTGAGTTTTGCATAGATTCCTTCAACAACACTTTACATGAAGGTATTGAATTTTATCAAACATGAGAAGGAAAACTAGTGTTTTCACAACTGAAGTTGATTTCACTCTCTACACAACAAGTAACCTGCAAGAATGAATACATTTCCTATCCAGAGGTGCTGCAAGCAAGAAATTCGTTTGAGGATGTGATGAAATCATATAAGTACATATCTAACATGAGATTGCACACAAAGAAAGAGAAACTTTTGAAGGCAATAATCTGAATTTTATTAATAGAAAGATGCTGTTACAATCATGGAAGTCTGAAAATTCTTGAAACTTTGCTTGAAGAACAATGATACAATTCTTGTTTCAGTCACTCAATGACTGATTTTGAGTTACAAGTTTGTATTTTCTGCCTGAAAGAGCTCTAAAAGATACAATACTTTGGAAAAATGAGAGCAAGAACTAACTACAAAGCTGAAACTAAGCTTCCTTTTGTAGTCTACACTCTTCCCCTAAAAGCTTGCAACATGGCAATAAAGAAGAGAGGTATGTAGCTTGCCTTGTTGGCTGTAGATGTCCTCTTTTCTTTAAAAAGTCTTCAAAAATGCAGCCCTGGGTCGGATTCAACTGATTTTGACCATTTAAGGCCTCCTAATTTGCTCCAAAAAGTGTTATAGTGTAATGTTCCCAAATTTATGGAAATAAAATTAATCAGATTAATTAATTGAGTGGTCCTAAAACTAAATTAATATCATAAAGGACTTATCTAATTAATTAAATTTATTATTAATTAAAGGGAAATTATTATTATTTTGGGCCCGGTCCTATTGTAACTTGTGGCCCTATTTTTAATTTGTATTGGGCCGACATGTTTGTTAATGGAGGTGTGAACCTCATATTTAGTTGGCCTCCAAGAAACATTTGTAATCATTGATCCAACAATTCATCTTTTATTTTGTACTGCAATTCCAGTATGGAATTGCTTTCTCTGTACTTGCAGTTTTGGGGGTACAAGATCCTCCCTAGTTTGCTGTTGTAGATATCGCCTCAGATATTTCACCTTTTACTTATTGTTTAAGCTGACTCAATTTCTTAAAGTTTAACTCTAGGTCTTTCTTATCGAATCTGTCAATAAGCCTTTCTGTAAACTCTGCATATGATACAACTTGATAATGGCCTAGAGTAATCAGCTCATGCTACCACCAGTCATGAGCACTACCCTCTAAATGCAAAATTGCATATTTAATGGCTTCATCTTCAACCATGGGTTTGAGCTCAAAATAAGTGTCTAGTTTCTGAACCCATGATCTAGCAGTGACCTTTCTTGAACCATCAAAATAAGGAATGGTTAGCTTGCCAATTTTCGTTTGCAATACCTGATTTTGAAGCCTACCACCACCTTATTTTCTTGGCCTATTCCTTTCTCTGAAAACTAGATAATCCAGGAAGGGCATTTCAAGCTAAAAATCAACACCAAGGCCTTTTATATGCATCCCTATCTCCTACTTATCAAGTTACAACTTGTTCGATCACTGGTTGATGTTCTAAGTTTGGGCTTGATTTGTTCCTTCTGTACTGTGAGAAGAATTCCGCACGGTAGATTCAGACACGGTGATCCCATAAATCATTAACTCCACATCTATGAGATAGTCTTATTTAGCTCCTTTCAGTTACCCATCCAAGTGTAGGCTAATATTGTTGATACAACATTGGTCACAGAGCTATGAGCCTAGGAACCAAAGTTTCAGCGATGAGAACAATCTCCGCGATTACTAGCAATGGTGTAATGCTGTTCTGTGCTAATACAGTCGCCTAGTACAATGGTTTGAACCAGATATAATTTGGACACAATAACCACGATCCGTAAAGAAAGACACAAATATCTCAGTCACAATAACAATGTATTCTCCAATCCAACCTCTGCGCAACATCTCTGTATTGTTATGTTTTGTAATGGCTTCTATGCAAAACCTTAATTTTGTTTGGTATGACTCTTCCCATGCAAACCATGAACCAAAAAGGAAGACATGATAGACACAACTTTTTTCCAAGTTTAGTCTGAATCTCTGTAACAACAGAAAGCTCTAGTCTTGGTATATAATAGTCTCGATAACCCAGCTGATTAATGAAATGCCCAAGAATGAATTCCAAACTTCAATTTTTTTTTCTCCAATGGTCCTTAAACTCGTGACAACAAGTTAATCTTTCTTTTAAAAAGCATAAAACATTAAATTCAGAAATTCTGACCAAATTGTTAATAGTCCACTTATTTATCACTCCAAGATAATATACTAAATAAAATATTTAAATTATCCTAAGGATGTCTTTCAATCTTGAAGCTAATGACCTCTTGAAGAGTCCGTGTTCTCCAGAAGTTGAATCCAATCTGCAAATCTGCAATATTCCTTCAAATTAGAATTTCCAGTCTGGTCTGATTGAAACTCCCTGTCTCCTTTATAACTGCCAGGGAATTCTTTGAATTCCTTTATTATTTTATTTTCCCAACTAATATGAGACAAAAAAGAAAATTTCACCTTTTAAATAAGAAAAATATAAATGCAAGTGCAATATTTGTATATTAATTAAATGCTAATGTGGGGACAACTTAGCATTTAATTAAAATATTAGTCTCATTAATTACAGAGGAACATTACATAAAACTTGATTTTCCTTCTATTGGTAAAATATTCAATTGATTAATGAATGAGCAAGACGCTCATTTATAGATTACAAGGACGATGTTTCTATTACGAAACAATCGTAGTTATTAGAAACATTAACAAAAGAATATCTACAATATTAGAAACATTCTAATATTTACAAGATTTACAATATTGACCATTAAAATAATAATAAACAGGATATTATGGAGATATTATTCTAATACCCTTCCTTAATCGTCAATGATCAATCTATCTACGACACCAAGAAGCCCCCTGAACTTAGCAAACTTCTCTGGAAGTAGGGACTTGGTGAGAATATCGGTAGTTTGGTTTGTTGTAGGAACATACTGCAAATCTACGGATTCATCTTCAACCAGATGATGGATGAAGTGACAATGAATGTCAATATTCTTGGTTCACTCATGAAAGACTAGAGTTTTGGCAAGTTTGAGAAACCCTTGATTGTGGCAGAAGAGGGGTGAAGGGCCTTCTTGAGACATATGGATGTTGGAAAGCATCCGTCGAAGCCAAACTGCCTCTCAACCTGCTTTGACCGTGCCCCAATATTCAACTTCCATTGAGGAAAGAGATACAACTTGCTGCTTCTTACTGGTCCAAGTGATAGCACTTATGCCCAAACTAAAGACATACCCGGAAGTGAACTTTTTGTCATCAACAGAGCCTCCCCAATTTGAGTCTGTGTAAACCGATGATTCGGGGATCATTGGTTTGTCCATAGAGGATACCAAAGTTTAGAGTGCCCTTGACATAGCGCAGGATGCGCTTCCCTGCAACCTGAAATATCCCAAATGGATATTTGCTCTACTGCTGCTATAATTTTTAATTATATAAACTATATTTTCCTATAGATTTTTGTGATTTTATAGAGCTAGACAGAAGTTGCAGAATAATGTTGTTTCTTTTTGTATTTTTGCAGAATATAGGTATTACAATGAATAAACAACAGTAGCTTATGAAATAGAAGTGATACGAATCAAATGCAACAATACACAGTAATCTGGAAATGATTCAAAAACCGTACCAGCAGAGTCTGATTTATTTCAGAAAAGTTCCTATATAGATGCACTCCAAATAAGGTTGACGCCAACTGAAGATGGGAACCAGCTACAGCCAAACCAAGATCAAATGATAGAGACCAATCTGCTGCAAATAAACAACTCCAGAATTCCTCACGTGAGCTGCTGCAGGAAATGCCAAGCTGACCATCTGAGTGTTGAATAACCTCATGACCGTCAACTCCTACTGTATCACCAGACCATCTGAGTGCTGAGTCTCCATGCATCTGCCGGACGGTGTAACTATCATGTGCTCGTCCATTGAGATAGGTAATGACCCTACAATAAAAGTGTGGGGTAACTCAACTGGAGGGGCACTATTCTCTGGAACTGATGTGCTGGGCCCACGTGCAGCTGTGAAATCATCCTGCAGGTCTCTCCTGACCTCCCTCACTGTGTCAACCTGTCTTGTATCCTGTGTCCTGTGAGAAGAAGATCTGTCCAAGAGTGAAACCATGTATCTAGCCGCTTTGTCAATGGTAGCCAGATCTGACAACTGTTTACTAAGCCTGTTCTGAATATCTCGACTACGATCCAACTGTTTAACCAAGGCATCAGTTTGCCTTTTAAATTCAGACAAACTATCTGATGGTTTCTTCTGTCTACTGCTATACGGTTTCACCTGTCTACTGCTATAAGTTCCCCTGTACCTATCCATTCAATTTCAATAGTGCTGATTACTCACTCAATTTTTTATTTTTATTTTTATTTTTTTAAGCTCTCTTGTGAGTGTAATATCTGTGTATATCAGCTCTATCTGGATGCATAGAAGTCACTTATTCCACTATCTGGTAATTACCCAATCGCTGATATAAATTATCATAATCTTTCCTGAAATCTGACAAGACCAATTCCCTCAAATCCTACAGACTGGCAGGATGCAGGCTCTGATACCACTGAAATATCCCAAATGGATATTTGCTCTGCTGCTGCTATAATTTTTAATTATATAAACTATATTTTCCTGTAGATTTTTGTGATTTTATAGAGCTAGACAGAAGCTGTAGAAGAATGTTGTTTCTTTTTGTAGTTTTGCAGAATATAGGTATTACAATGAATAAACAACAGTAGCTTATGAAATAGAAGTGATACAAATCAAATGCAGCAATACACAGTAATCTGGAAATGATTCAAAAACCATACCAGCAGAGTCTGATTTATTTCAGAAAAGTTCCTATATAGATGCACTCCAAATAAGGTTGACGCCAACTGAAGATGGGAACCAGCTACAACCAAACAAAGATCAAATGATAGAGACCAATCTGCTGCAAATAAACAACTCCAGAATTCCTCACGTGAGCTGCTGTAGGAAAACGCCAAGCTAAACCAAGGTGGCCTCCTTTGCTGAAAATCCACTGCCAATAAAGTGTGAATGCAATAGTAGAAATCGTTCCTCTGCCTTGATCAAACTGTATGCATAAGAACCTTCGAACCTGACCTTGTTGAGGGCTACGTCCCAACAAAGCTGCTCTCAGCACTAGGGTTTGTGTCCTAGGTGAGGAATGCTCTTCCAGAGCAATGACATCCAAAAATAAGTTTCGAAATTGATAAAAAGATACCATTCCATAGGTTCTCATCACCTTAAATCCCTTTTCCATTGCAAGTCAAACCCTAATAGAGAATTGAGAGTGCACTTTATAAATAAGTGATATTTTCTTAATTATGGTGTCTAGACTATAGAGAAAATATCACTTTATTAATATTAAATAGCTCCGTACACCAAAAAGACTCTAGAAGGTGACAATCATATAGCAAATTGCGAGACCTTTCCGATGAGCTATTACACAGGCATCTGAAGTCAGAAAACCCCTTATTTCTCCAAAATGGCTATGCACATAGCCTTATTTAAATAATTAAAACGCCAACTTAGGAAAATATTTAAATATATTAAAATATATCCCAAATAGCCAGGGAATACCCGAGACACCCCAAAATGCTGAAGCTGAATATGTCACCTGCCTGTGACTGATGTCGGACAACCTGGGATAACTGGCAGTCTCATCCCTAAAATCTAGGGATGCTCCTAGAAACTAGGAAACACACCCAAATCTCCTGAAACTGAAACCAAAGGAAGATCTTGTAGAACCTCAAATCTGGAAGCTGGCACCTCCTAAAAAGTAGGAATCTCCCTCCTAAAAAGTAGGAACTGCCTCCTAAAATCAAGGAACTGCCCCCAACTGGTCTGCTACTGCCCGAGATACCAAATTCGAACGCTGAATAACCTGAGTGAGTCTCTAACCACCATTGTCAGCCTACGAGACCCCATAATAGGCTAACTCTCATGTCTCTGCTAGACAGAGCTAAAGAGGGGACATGACAGTCCCTTTTTGCCTCTGATAGCCAAACCAACAAAATAAACATGAGTCTGACCATGTCACCTGTCTGTGACTGATGCCGAACAAGATGGGTCAACTAGTAGTCCCATCCCTAAAATCTAGGGATGCTCCTAGAAGTTAGGAAACCAATCCTGTCGCACTGAAACTGACACCAACTGAAGGGTCATGAATAACCTCATGACTGACAACTGTCACAAACTCCAAAAATTTAGGGATATCCCCTAAAATCTAGGAACTGCTCCAAACTGGCTCCAAACTGCCTGTAAAGCCAAAATCTAGTCACTGTATGCACTGAATGAGTCCCTATCCATCTCTGCTAGCCTACGAGACTCCAATGATAGGCGAACTCCTTCGACTTTGATGTCCACTCTAGAAAGGGGACATGACACAACCCAATCATCTGAAGAAGGAGCTGTCATGAAGAGAGATATGTAACTTACTGCAAAGATGAGATCTTGTCTAGTGGCAGTGAGATAGATGAAACTGCCCACTAGTTGGCTAAATGCGGATACATTCTCAACAGTAGAACTAGATTTGTCTGATAAATTTTGACCAAATTCCATAGGTGTAGATGCAGGTTTACAGTCCTACATTTTGAATTTGTCAAGAAGAGCCCGTGCATACTTAGACTGAGAGATGAAGATGCCATGTGGTTGCTGCCAAACTTCGACACCTAAGCAATATTGCAGAAGCCCAAGGTCGGTCATGTCAAAAGACTAGCATAAATTCTGTTTGATTTCTTGAATCAAAGATGTCGAACTGCCAGTGATGATTAGATCATCAACATAAATAACCAGAAGGATGATGTCACTCCCAGTAGTCTTGACATACAAATTTGAGTCAGAAGGACTCCTCTGGAAACCCTAATCTATGAGGTACTTATCAATTTTTATGTACCATGCCTGAGGAGCTTGTTTGAAGCCATAGAGTGCTTTCACCAGTTTAAGTACCTGGTGTTCTTTACTAGGAACCTTGAATCCAGGAGGTTGTGTCATGTAAACCTCTTCCTGTAACTCACCATTCAGGCAAGCACTCTTGACGTCCATTTGATGGACATTCCAGCCACATTAAGCTGCCATGGCTAAGACTAATCTGATGGTGCTCATCTTTGCTGTCGGAGCAAAGGTCTCCTCATAATCAATTCCTTCACGTTGAGAGAAGCCTTTGGCAACAAGATGAGCCTTGTACTTATCTAAAGTACCATCAACCTTGTATTTGGTTTTGTAGACCCATTTGCTTCTGATGGGTTTCGTTCCTGAAGGAAATCTGACAGACCCAAGTGTTATTTTTCAATAGACTATGATGCTCAGTCTTCATAGCTTCTTCCCACTCAGGTACCCCTTTCGCCTTTGTGTATGTTTGAGGCTCATACACATTGTGAATGTTGGCCATGAGAGCAAAATTTACAGAATTAGAAGGTTTTCTCTTCTTCCGAGCAGTTCTATCCCTGAGGAGCTCATCATCATGAAGATCGCCAATCGTCTTAGCCCACCATTTAGGCCGGAGAGTAGAAGTGCCAACATCATAAGCAAGAGGTGCAACAGGATCATTAAACAGAAGATCAGATGAATTCTAAGGAAAATCAGGTGGTGTAGCTGCACGTCTGGGTGATCCTGCAGGAGAAGGAACTGGTGGAGAGGCAGGAACAAGAACAGTTGGAGCCCTCCCATCAGGTGGACCTAATGGAAGATAGACAAACAAGTCTTGAGCTTTGAGAGACTGATCCTCAGAATCTATAACTGTAGGAGAGAGCTGAAATGGCCCCTGTTCCTTGTCAAAGACCACATCAGGATTGAAGATGAGACGATTAGTCTCGATGTCAACTAGTCGGTAGGCTTTGTGATTATCACTGTATCTGGTTAGCATGAGTTTCTGGCTCTTGGGATCTAACTTGGTGCATTTATCATCAGGGATCCAAAAAAAGCAGTGGAGCCAAAAACTTTGAGATGACTGATTTTGGGCTTACGGTCGAACCAGGCCTCTTTCAGAGTTTGCTTCTTGACAACCACTTTAGGAGAGTGGTTGAGAAGATAGACTGCAATATGGATTGCTTTAGCCCAAAATTTCTTTGGAACACTCTTGTGTTCAAGCATAGACCAGGCCATTTCGGTGATCGTGCGGTTTCTATGCTCAATGACACCGTTTTGCTGAGGGGCGTGAACTGAAGTTCACGTCTAGCCGAGGGGAATGCCTCAGAATACTAAGAGAAGGTTGAGTTCCATTCCTGGAACATAGTACACATCAAGGAAAATCAGTTTCCTTCCTCTAGATTGAATCTGTATATTGTCTTTTCCGACAACAGTTTACTCTTCCCCTCCAAAAATGACTGAATCTGAGAATGGTTGAAAATCTATGAACTAATCCCGACGATTAGTGAAGTGGTAGGAGGCACCTAGATCAATATACCAGGCAGAAGATTTTACATGATCTGCAGGTCTTTTAGCCATGAAGGTGTAAGAGGAAGACTCGCCCTGCTCAGTGTGCTCCCCAACATTTGCTTTAGGCTATGAACCCGATTGCTTGGCCTGAGAAACTAAGCTGCTTTAGGCTATGAACCTGATTGCTTGGCCTGAGAAACTAAGCGTTTACGACACTCCAACTTCATATGACCAAACTTATGGCAGTAGTTGCATTTTATGTTTTTCTTCTTCGGGCCTTCTGATGACTGAGCAGAGGGATTCCGCTGAGAAGACTGAGAGAATTGATAGTTGCCTGTGTCCTTATGAAGGGAGTTAGATGAGAAAGCTTGCGTGTTTGAAGATGAGTTGGTACCACTACCAAATTGTTGTTTCCAACGATCTTGTTGTAGAAGCATTATGCAGAGATCGGAAAATGACACATCATAATGAGTAGAAGCAATGTTGAGAGTTTCCACAAAGTGCTCATAGGAAGACGATAGACTCTTCACGGTGATCACCACCATGTCTTCTATTTTGCGTCCAATGACTTCCAACTAATCTCGAATGTTCTTGATTTTATTAAGATGATCCGGCAGGGACACCTTTTTATCCATCATGATTGTGAAAAGCATGTTCTTCAGGAAGAACACATGATGCTTATCAGAGGTTTCATGCAAACCTTTGAGATGTATCCAAATTTCAGCAGCCGTTTGCCGGAAGGAACTTGTGGTAGCTGATGATTAGTGACTGAAAGTTTGATGAACATAATAGCTTCTCGATTTTGCTCATCAAATTTATCTTGTTCTTTGCCTTCTTCGTCGGGACGATTAGTCTTGCCCAAAACAATTTTGTTAAGACATCTGTTTTCAAAAATCATCATACGCCGCTTCCAAGTATTGTAGTTTCTGCTGTTGAATTTTTGACTACCCTCAAGTAGAATATTTGTTAGAGATGCCATTGCAGAATACTGAGGTCAAAGGTGGTTGACCTAATGGTGGCACAAATATTGAGGCAGAATACGATCAACACGTGAAAATCATGTTTTGAATAAGATAGAGGCAAAAAATAGGCATTGATTTTTAGATAGAACAACAAATTTTGGGCATGGATCCCAATGCAAGAACTTCAGAAGACAAAAAAAGAAAATACCCAGAAATCCTCTCGAAAAACGCACCACAAATATGCAATCAGAATTTCAATCTGACCAAAAAAATGAGAGGATTCAGAAAAATCCTAGGTGGCTGATACTGAAGATTGAAAATGGCAGAAAAGAATGGAAATTGGATGCCCTTGTTGCAGGAGAAAGACGAAGGGTTCGAAAAAAACCCTAGGTAGCAAGCAAATAAAATCCTCCAATGTCCTTCGTAGCAGAAAAATAGAGAAAAATATCGTCGAGTTGAAGAAAGGAAGGGCCAAGAATGCTGTTTGCAGAGATGACCACTGTGGTTGCAGAAAAATGAGGGCAAAACAACCTCGTTTAAGAAAAACGACGCACGTGCAAGGACTAGGTGCTGAAGAACGACATGGATTGGAGAAGTAAATCCATGTTGTAGAAGCCAAAAAACACAAAAAATGAGTTTGAATGGAGAAAAGCGACCACACAGTGGTCGGCTGAACTTTTCAAGAGTCTGAACTTGCAAAAACGACCATAACCATGGTTGAAATACGCGTCTAGAAGTAGCGCGAGCCGATAGAAGAGTTGCAAAAAAATGATGCCGTTTGGCAAAAACGACTACGACTATGGTCTTTTGATCACTAGAAAACCCGTGACATGGAAGCAGGAGGGCCGTCGAGTATATAGGCGACCATAAATGGTGTAGAAATGGCATCAAGACTGATGCGAAAACCCTAGACAGGTTTTACATAAAATAATTTCTGCAACAAAAAAGACAGGCTTGGAATAATTTCAAAAATTTAGAATAGATAATTTCGATTAGGAAATTATAAATTTTCGAAAAAAATAATCCTACTCTGATACCATATTGGTAAAATATTCAATTGATTAATGAATGAGCAAGAATCATTTATAGATTACGAGGACGATGTTTATATTACGAAACAATCGTAGTTATTAGAAACATTAACGAAAGAATATCTACAATATTAGAAACATTCTAATATTTACAAGATTTACAATATTGACCATTAAAATAATAATAAACATGATATTATGGAGATATTATTCTGATACCTTCCCTATTTCCTGCTAAAATTCTCAAATCCACCCAGCCTCTATGATGGATTTCCACCTAAATTTGTCAAATCTGCCCAACACTACATTGTGGATTTCCACCTAAAAGACTAAAATACGCTCTCCTTTAAGGTATATTTCCACCTAAAATCTTAAGACTGCCTTAATTAGTCCTTCACATAATCAAATTTTTGTTAAATATTTTCAGTGCAGAGCAGAAAATGTTGATGAAATGAAATTGAAGAGTGCCCTCTAGATTTCGCCAATGATTGCACATTTATATGAAACCCCCCTCAACAAGCATAGGGCCAACCTTAGGAAAGAAGCATACTTTAAATGGAAAGGTCATGGATTGGGGACGACCTAACATCAGAAATTTGCAAGATCAAATTAAGAATAAAACTCCAGGACAGGTTGGCTAGTATCAAGAAAATTACAAATTCAAACATGGGCGCCATATACATAAAGATAAAAAACACCAATTTGAACATCATTCATTTCAAGTGCAAGAAAAGTCAGAGCAAAAAACAAAAACAAATAAAGGGCAAAACTAATCAGATTTAAAGACAAGTCCTCAGCAGAAAAGTGAAGGAGAATAAAAAAATGACCTGGAGAAGTAAAATTCCAGAATTTAAAGTGCAGATCATTTACCTAAGTCTAGGAACATCTCTGCTTGAATTCGTCTACCTTCTCAGATCAAGTCTAGGAACATTTACGTAAGTCCTCTCACGATTACCAACAATATCACATCATGTAAACTAAGTTGTATCCAACATAAAGTCACTAGTATACATTGTAAACCTTGAGGTTGCTTCATTTGATCACACATTTGTAAGTTTCCTTTTTCAAGAGAGGATAGGATATTTAGTATTTTATTCTGCATGTTGGCATGGTCACAAAACTCCCATCAACAAGTCCCAAATATTATAGTTCTTAGCTCCATTCTATTGGCACAAGAGTTTCCCAAATAGAGACCCTAAAGTTGCTCAAGGATACAAGTCAGCACTTTGCAGAATTTTTGATGATCATGGCATGCCAGATGCATTAAGGGATGTGTTCATGGGTTTTGCAAGCACAAATGATTGTGGTCTTGATGCTCTTCGAGACAAGTATATGGTCGATGCTCATAGTTGGTGGTACTTCCATGGATAATCATACCTGCACCTACAGCCTACTGTGATCAAAATTTTATCACAAGTAAGCTCTACAAAAAAAACTTTTATCTTGTAAGTTTTATTTATATTTTAACTTTATCATTTATATTTTAAAATTTTGTAACTCTTAACTCTCTAATTTTGTCTTGATAGGTTGCTAGTTCATCTTCATCTGAGAGCAATTGGAGCACATACTCCTTCATGCACTCAATAAAGCATAATAGAATAGACTCATAAAAGTCAGAGGACTTGGTGTTTTTGTATTAGGCTTGCAGCTTCATTACACACAAAGGAAGTGCCTGGAAGGAAGGCGAGACAAAGATGTGGGATATCAAGTCAAAGTGTATTGAGTTAGATGTTTCTATTTCTCACCTGGCTGCACTTGGAGTTGATGATGACTATGAGCCACCTAGTGAGCATGAGAGTGCTAATGCCAGTGCCAGTGGCATTATTTGTGGTTTTTCTATTTTACCACAATATATAGATCATCTAATATGGAGGAGTGTTGATAATTATAGCGTCGATTAGATAAAATAGTGACCCTACTTTAATAGACAAATTGTGAAATATATAAATAGATATTATGATTATAATATATTTATTATTAATATCTATTATTTATTTTATTTATCTAATATAGTAATTATTGTTATAATATAATAATGATAATGATAATTGTCATTATTATAATATAACTAGGTTAATATTATAATATAAATGATATTCATCATATGTATTAATATCGATCACGTAAATCATATTATATGATTGACATGTAATAACTATCGACGGGTTACCATAGTCGATGATAATATATATATTATACCGATCACATTGTGATTGCCATAATATATATATATTGTCGACGGGGCATATGATGTAAACCGTGGCCAACACATAATATAGTCGATGGTTTAATATAGTCGACGGTATAACAAGTCGACGGTTTAATAAACCGTGCTTGTTATCGTTAGGGAGTCACGTCTATCATAGACGTGACCTCTCATTCATTTGCATATATATATATATATATATATATATATATATATAT
>MU218640.1:37864-55332 GCA_018584345.1 Thuja plicata | reverse complement strand
TTATAATATAACTAGGTTAATATTATAATATAAATGATATTCATCATATGTATTAATATCGATCACGTAAATCATATTATATGATTGACATGTAATAACTATTGACGGGTTACCATAGTCGATGATAGTATATATATTATACCGATCACATTGTGATCGGCATAATATATATATTGTCGACGGGTCATATGATATAAACTGTGGCCAACTCATAATATAGTCGATGGTATAACAAGTCGACGGTTTAATAAACCGTGCTTGTTATCGTATATAATATGAGTTGAAGTATAAGTCACACCTATGATAGGCATGACTCCTTAGGGAGTCACGGTCTATCATAGACGTGACCTCTCATTCATTTGCATATATATACGGTGGATAGTCTGCTTGTATACGACACCGAAATTGATAAGTGTTGGTTATAGACAGCAGCATTATTCAGTGATATATATATATATATATATAGTTCTTCATCAAGCAAGTTCGACATACAAGGTTATTGTATTTACATACATTCTGAATTCTTCTTCTGCAGTTAAATTGATATTAATAGAAGTGACAATTATATATATCTGCAGTATTGATTATATATATAAATAGTTTAAATTGAAATTAGAATAATACACTTGAGTTGAATTAACAAGGAGGATGATGATATTTTGATGACTAATATTGGACTATTAATATGGTGTTGTATTTGGCTAGGTTTTTCTACTATTAGTATGGTGGTGTAGTTTGATCTTAATTACTGCTGCAAATATGCATATATTGTTCAAGCAATTTCTGGATTTGATTGTGTCAAATTTTTTATCATCAACGTTTCGGATCACACTACATGATCCATCATCATCTGCTCCTTGCGCTCTCTTGCATCCTGATGATGGATCATGTAGTGTGATCTGAAATGTTGATGATAAAAAATTTGACACAATCAAATCCAGAAATTGCTTGAACATTCGAATGGATTGTGGAAATCTGATAGATCTGATTGATACCCTTCATGGGAGGGAATTTTCGGTTAAATCTATGCATATTTTTTAATTTTTGTATGGACAAACCCAACCCCAATTTTTTTTGCTCGAAACTATGAACTGAATCCGAACCCATACCTGAACTGGTAACTTAGTTTTACTTTTTACTTAACAACACCGAATTTATGATGTTTAAGAATGTTTTCCATTAGGATTGGCAACTTATTTTGTCCCGCTCTTAAATTTTCTAATACAATCTTCTTTGTTTTTACTTAACATCAAATTGAAGATGCTTAAGAATGTTTTGCAATATGATCGGCAACTGAATTAGTCAAAGCAATGTTTTGCAATATGATCGGCAACTTAATTAGTCAAAGTATGATTGGAATAGATAAGATTCATGTTGGTAAATCAAGTAGTGTAAAATCCACTGATTATGGATCAGTTCCATAAGCCTTTGGTATTGATGGTGCATTGGGCCCAAAGCTTTTTTTGGTTGTTTCTAGAATCGAGATATAAATATTGTTTCCGTTTTTCTACACTTATGGTAGAAACATCATCAAGACAATCCATTATGGGAGTGATCTTTGGCTCACCTCAGTAAGCAATTAAAATAATGTTTATAATACTCAGCAGGTATATCAATTGTTCTCTACATGTCAACCAAATAAGGAAAGTTGTGCTCTTCTAACTGTAAAATTTGTTGGGTGCATTCATTTGTAATGGGCTAGAGAATTTGCCTTCCTTCTATTTATGCTTTTTGGCTATACTTGTTTGTGTGGTGCTGAAGTCTTTGGTTTGCAACATGAAAAGGGGGAACTGAAGGTTAGTCTCAATTTAATGTGAAGCTGTATACAATTGACATCATAACTGAATAGCACAATGGTATTTTAATAAACTGGCACTTACGGGAATTGGAACACATTTTTCATAGTTAACTGTGGTTGAATGTTACAGTTGAGAATGTGGAATCAAATTTGGCGATTGGTATAGTCAATTAATGCAATATCTCAGAAATTCATTTTTGAACATAAACAAAAAAGAATGCCATTCACTTTACAAATTGTGCAAGGACCAATATAATATTTTGTTAAATATTCTTTAAATGATAAATCCTAATCTCTCTCTCTCTCTCTCTCTCTCTCTCTCTTTCACACACACACACACACACACATCCTCTCACATTCATGATTCTTTTCAGTTCAAATGGCACTGTGTTTGACTAGAAGATTTAAGATCTTTAATATAGTAAGCCTCTTACATATGACCCTGAGAAGATGGGCAGTCCGTTCAGTCAATAAAAAAAAATCTTCTTATCATTATAACAATCATCAACTTACAACATTGCTTATTTATTTGATTGTCTCACATTAAAAGTGTCAGTATGTTTATGTGAATGCTACTTATGTATAACTCTTTTCAGGTGTCTGTACAAGATTTGGGAGATTGTACAACTGGAATTGGGGATTGTAGTTTTTTTCCAGCTTTGGAAAAGGGTAAAAATAGGCAGTATTGGTTTCATGAAGATTCACAAGCATATTTTGATGATGAAGAGCAATACAATAGAATAAAAGCAATGTCCGGGCTGCACTGCAGTATTTGTGACAATATTTCACAAGAAGCAGGAAAGTGTTTCCGAAAAGGAGGTTTAAACTTTAAACACATTGACCAGTTGAAAAATCACTTATTTCACATGCACAGTCGCTCATTTTGTGAGCTGTGTCTGGAAGGCCGGAAGGTAGGCATGATTGAACCTTCTCCTTACTAATTCGCAAAGTATTTATGTACCATTAAGGAAACTAATAGAGTTTTGAATTGGAAGAGCTGATTATTGTGAATGGGCAAAAGTCTCAAGGTTTGTCCTACCAAAAGTTTCTGTTCTTCATTTTGTGTTTTTCAATGGTTGTTTTAGCAGTAGATTCTAGTGAATCTGTTGGAGCATTGTGGTGTTGAAGTTATATAGTGGCTTGGGGGTAAACTATGTTAATGGCTGCAGAAAAGCATCTTGTTTTGAGGGTACTTTTCATCTTCCAGCTTCAATGATTATCCTCCACTTTTTAACATGATTATGTCAGTCTTTCCAGTTGTAATTGGTGTCTATTGTTTACTCACAATGTCTAATTATTTATATAGGCATATAATTATAATTTTTTTGATTTGCAGTTCAATATCTCATCTATACTTTTATATTTCAAGAATATTGTGAAAATGTTGTTGATGCACAATTGTTTATTTTAATAAGATCTTCACATTTTAATTACATCAAGATAATCTTCTACTATAACTTGTGCCAGCTATTAGTTTACAAACTTACATATTTTCTATCCTTGGCAATGGTGGAATAGGTTTTTATTTGTGAACAGAAGCTCTATGCTCAAAAACAGCTGCATCACCATTTATCCAGAGGTGATTCTGAGGCTGATGGCAATGAGAGAGATAAGGAAGGATACATGGGACATCCAATATGTAACTTTTGCAAAAAGCGTTTCTATGGAGAGAATGAACTTTTTCAACACATGTCAACAGAACATTATACTTGCCACCTATGCCAACGGTGAAATTAATAATGTTGATGTTGTTGTGTTCTTTTCTGTTTTCAAGGCATTTGTTTGGAGGTATGTCAATTGAATTTGTAGATGGTCTTCATTTCCTCTTTTACTCTGATACAGTCATCTACGGGATTTGCAGAATGAACCCTGGACATTATGAGTATTTTCAAAACTATAATGACTTAGAAGTAAGGATTTTATACAAAGTATATCAATCGTATTCACAAATTGAAACTGTATAATTTGTTATATCTTGTTATAAAACTGTCATTTCTTGAATCTGTGATATTAATTTATTGCTGCAGGCACATTTTCGCCAGCAACATTTTTTATGTGAAAATGCAGAATGTCTTGCAAAAAGATTTGTGGTCTTTGTGTCTGAATTGGGATTTAAGGTGAGTTTCTCTTAAGAGTTAAATTTTTAACATTACGTATTATGAATTAGAAGTTTGAGAACAGGCTGAGAGTTTTGTAAAATGGTCGCTATATCAAGGGTTTTGTAATGTTTGCTTTTGATATGCTATCATAATTGCAAGATGTCTTGGCACTTTTCTTTTTTTTTGGAAGCCACAAGCAGCCAATCCTTTCCAAAGAAGTTAGGAAGCCATATGTGTCTTTTTTATTTCAGAAGCATAATACATTACAGCATGGTGGGAAAATGTCTCGGTCCAAGCGTAGTGCTGCACTCCAAGTATGTATCTTCTCTTTTACAAACTGCTAGCTTTTTTTTTGAGTTTTGTGTTGCTTAAAAATTAAAAGAAATATTTCAAATAATGTCCATGAGATTTAAAGGTCTCTGCGACCAACATGAAGGAATTCAAATATGGGAGTATGTAACAAAGAGTGTGAAACATAGGGGACAACACGTAGTCTTGAGACAATTTTTCTGTTTTTTTGCAGATTGGGTCTCTCTCTATGATATTGTTTAAAATTTCCTGTGCCTATGCACGTCTTTCTCAAACAAGGCATGCGAGGAATTAAATTTCAAAGTGTATATCTGGTATTTCAAATGTCACTATGTGCAGTGTGTTCCATGATAAAATTATTCTGTCCCTAATTGCCCTGGAAGAGCAAAGTGAAAGTTTCCTCTCCCTGCATTCTTACTTGCCATCTGCCAGTTTTATAGTGTGATAGCATGAGCTGACCCTCAATTGAGCTATGAGCATCTCTGTTTTCCATTTTATTTTCGGTCCCTAATTATGTTCTTTAATGATGTTCATGTGTGGGATTGAACTCAATTATGCACCATTGTCTTTTTTTTCCAATTAGCTTTGTCTGCATGGTTGGCTTTTTCTTACAATTTTTTGATTTTTAACTTTTTTTGGGCATTCTTGAAGGCTAATGTTCATCTACTGATATGTTTATTGTTTTGTTTCATCAAAGTATTTTTTAGTCTGTTCAGCCCTTCATCTATAACCATATTAGGTCATTTATTATTCTGTGTACTTTCGACTCCCTTAAGTAATCTAGGAGTTTAATCATAGCTGTTGTCGATATGTACCATTGTTTACTAGTGAAATATTGTAGGAGATAGGGGCTTTGATTTCAAACTGTTTGTGACAATATGTTTTGGGTTCTTTCAATTTGTCTCCATTGCAGTCATGAAGTGCTGTTGACCTGAGCAGTAGCCTCACACTCATATAGCACTATGGGTATGACAAGTAACCTAAACAAAGTTGAGGTAATCTTCAATCACACAACACTTGATCTCTCTACATGTTCTTCAACAAGTAGAGTACTTGCCAGCCTCCTTGCATGACACCAAACTTAACCTTCTGTGAAAGTCGAAATCCAAACTCATGTTTATATTCTGCCATTTGTCTATTTGTTCTCCTTTGAAGTGCAAGATTGTTTTTTTGGTCAAGAGAAAGGAAGCCATGATCTTAGTTTTGTTTATGTATATGTCCACATGCACCTTCTTGCAAGATCTTTAGGATATCCAGGTACTCTTTCAAGCTACTGCTTGCCTTTGCAAATAAAATGAGATTGTCAGCTATAGTAGTAGTTTTACTACATCACTGGTAAGATAAATATTTCCACCCCCTCATTTGTCCATTTCAACTAACTTGTTGATATACAAGGAAAATAATATGGGAGATAAGGGGCAGCTCTGCATGATGCCATGTCCTGGCATGTGTTTGGGTTTTGTCTTGGACCTCCTTAAGACTGGTCTGCTGCTTTGTACTCACTATGAATGCTGAGTTCTATCATTCTACTCTAGAGTTTTCTTCTAGGTACGATATCAAATGGTTTTCTGAAGCTGGTGAACAACAATAATTAATTTTCCCCTTTTTATTTTAAACTTTTTAATAAGTGTCTAAGGACTAGAATTGCCAGTTTTTGAGTAGTTTGGGCTGAAACGAGCTTGCTGCCATGCGTTATTATCAAGAACTTTGCGAGATGATTTTGAAATTAAATCTAATCTAATCTAATATAAACTATCTAATTGCATTAACAAATAAATTGGTGGAGTGATCAACCTCCTAGGAGCACACACAACTATAAACCTTCACAAAGAGACAAATAAATCATTAGAAAAATAAATGTACTGAGATGATGAAATAATATATAGAACTTTGCTTATAAAGACAATAAATAAACCGATAGACGAATGTAGCCAGGAAACTAAATGTATGCACCTAATTAGTTAATTAATAATGCCTAAGTTAAACTTAAGCTATGAGTAAATATTAATTTACTCCAACAACCTCCTTACGTGCAACTTAGAGAAGGTTATTATGCAATAGGAGCAAGGTGCAAGATGGGTCCTGACAACTAGGCCATGTTAGCTACCCATGTACAACACAAATGCAATGCAAGGAAATGCAATCTCTAATAAACGAAGAAAAGGAGATAACCACATGGAGAAAACTCCTCTACAAAAAAGAGAAACGAACAAGATGTATGGATGGAGGATTCAATATCACCCCCCAAGGACTACATACATCATGTATATGCAATCAAATATCCCCCCATAGGAAGGAAGAAAGGACACAACATGACCCCTCCAAAATGAACAATGGCCTATAGAAATGATGAGTGCTTGAAGACAAAACATAGTCCAATGTCTACAAACAACATTTCTCCCCATGGGAAGAAGATAAACTAAGTACAAATGTAGGAATGCTTTGCATTCTGGATAGGAATCTGTAGGAAGTGAAATCCACATGTAGGATGATGATGTCTCTTAAATTTGCACGTGTTGCTAGGACCTTGGAAGATGATGTCACTAACCAATCAAGAACATGCCCAATCATAAGAAAAGGCGACAAACAAGGAACCATTGGAAACTAATTTGGAACAAGAGCCAAAGACGAAGATGAAGTGATAATGGAAGTGGCACAACAATCATCAAATAAGAGATTTAAACCCTCAAATGTGTCTCCCAAATCTAAAATGTGAGACTCCACAAACAGTGAACCAATATCTGTCAAATAGGAATCCCATTTAGGAAGACAATGATAATCATGTGGATCAGTAATGATGGAAATCTATAGTGAAGGTGGATCTATTACCTCTGACAAAGAAATAGGATCCTCTGAAACAACTGCAATGTCATCTGAAGTGTCAAAAACCTCCAAAGGATCATAGACATGTATTATTATCTCTGAAGAATGAAGAGTTGTATCAATTTCAGAAAGAGGATCATCGAGAGATGGAGTATCATGATCTCCATAAAACTCCGGAGTGTGAGTCAAAAGAGCATGAGGACACTCAAAGTGAACAAGTGACTCTAAAGTGTCATAATCAACATTCTAAAAAATGACTCTAAAGACCTTAGCCCTATAACCTTTCCAAATACTATGCTCCCGAGGTATGCTAGGAGAAGGAATATGATTATACAAATAGGGCAATAACTGGAGCTCACTCAAATGAGTGATTATGAAATCGCTCCTTTCCTTATAATTCCCTTTCCCCAGAATAAAAGGAAAAACTATTTTCAACTATAATTCTTCAAAAGAAACTTAGAGATAATGCCAACACAATGACACAACTTCCACAAATTGATAAAATCAAGTATTGCCACCAAGTCATCACGAACAAGCACCAAGGGATAGAAGCCATAGCCACGGCTCAATGCCGGAGAGAAACAATAATTTAGAATGCCAATGATTGACGACAAACATCACACAACATGGGCATGCGGGCACAAGGGGTTTCAAGAAGCAATGCGAAACTTAGAGAGCACTCACATTTCAATGTGGGATTAAATTCCCCTAGAACAATACTCATTCCTTCACATGTTGAGCCCACCTTCCAGTTTGAAACCCTAACAAATATTGCAAGCAGGCTTTAGAGAATGTTGGTAAATAGATTTGTCACTGTGAATTCACTTTTCAAATTGAACCTGTTTGCCTTGTGAGCAGTGACAACTGCACCAACAGTTGGAGAGATTGCAACCAGATCACGATCAAATTGCAATCTTCCTCTATGTTTGAGAGGGGCAACTCCCTTGTATGATAGGGGTATTTGGTATTTTGGTGTACTTTTCACCTCAAAGTACAAAAGGAAACAAGGCAAAACTAAAGGAAATGGATAATATAAACCTCAATTGTAGACATGCGAATACTAATTGAGATTCATAAGGATGATGATTACAAAGGGGTTTGAGCACAATTGAAAAGATGGCAAAATAAGAATAACGAACCTTGATATAGAAAAAGATAGGTTATTCTAGCACACTCACATCAAGATACCAAGAAATGAATGCATTTTGTCCCATCAATTACATAGGTTAGAAGAACAATTGGATTTCACCATTACATAAAGAGATTAGCAACTTGACATACGAGAAATTGATAATAACAACTCATGAATACATTAAAGACATACGACCAAATGCATTCTTCATTGTCTTTTTAAGAATATACAAAATCAAAAACTCCTTTATACGTGGTGTAAAACCAAAAGTATCTTTGAAAATTTCTCCATGGTCTCCCCTTTGCAAAAAGTCCCTTTTACATTTCAATTCTCCTTGTATTTATAGGCTTTCCTTGATAACCAACCTATAACCACTTAGAATAACTACTTAGGCTAACTAATTGGGATAACTACTTAGGATAACCACTTGGGGTAACCGCTTAGGAAAACATTTAGCATAACTACCCAAATGGTAACTTAGAGTAACTACCCATTTACAAACAAGTTAGGGTTGACCTAACTTTCACAAACATAAAGCCCACAAGCTAACTTTAATTACATTAAGTGACATAAGTCAATTTCGCAAATAGGCAACTTGAAACTTTTGAATTTGGAAAAACACTGAGCTATTCTTCATGTTGAGGTTATTTTCCATTTTCACCTGCTTTACCTTTGATAATCTTTGAAGACTTTCTTGCAGCTCACCATTGTGTGAACTTGTCTTCCCTATCGCATAATGGAAATTGGTGTGTAACCCACTTTCTTCTCCATCACAAGCCCCTTGATCCATGCATTATATAAACTTGAAATTAAACTTACTTGTCCTTTATTTCTGCATATGCTTTACTTTGCTAAATTCTTTAATAAATATGCCAACTAGAGATCTGTTATCTCTGATCTTTTAGGTCAACTCATTGGCCTCCTGTAGCTTTCCCTGTTTAGAAAGATTCCTCACTATAGGGTCTACAAAACAAGAATTCTTAAAGTACCCCCTTAAAATGGAAATGTTTTTGCAAATTGTGTATACAACATCAAAACATTTATTTTCAACCAATCTATTCAACACATCATATCCAACACTCTCTAAATCGAGCCCCCAAAACTCATTCTCCCAAACATTTGCTGAGTCATGTGGGATTTTCTGAGCTACATGCATTCAGTGAAAAAGTCAAGGCAACAACCATAGATTTTACTGGTATATTACTAATAAAATTTGGGGTTTCTCCAAAATAGCCACTGCGAGCATGAAGGTTGACCATATACACATAATGATCAAAATATACATGCAATACAACCTTCTTGGTTCAAGTATGTATAGATCTCTATAGTACGTAATAAAGTAATATTGTATTAGACTTTGTTATGTTTTGTTGGGAGGGTAGTTAGAAGCGAGGAGATGTGTCGGTTGGTTTCCCCAACCAACCGACCATTATATAAGAACTTTGGTTTATTGATGTTGGACTTATGGTTTTGTTGGTAATAAATGAAGGATAACATGTCCTCGCCATCTTGGTATTCTGGTATGGTATTCTGTGCATTCTGTTATTATTGGTAATAAATGTCTTATTGGTACTATTGAATCCATGTTGCATTATTTTGTATATTGTGCATTAATAACCATTCTACATTTTGGCGCCATTGCCTAAGTCCGGACCTGGAGGTCGTCGACTGGGCAGGATGGAGTAATGAGAAAACCTCTATACAAATAGTAGAGAAGAGGAGGGAATACCAAGAGAAGATCAGCGGACACGAGATCTGGTGGTGGCTTGGGAAGTACCAGTACGTGCAAAGGGAAGTCGAGAGAGAGAGGCTCCAGAAAGCACGGTACGAGACAAACTTCGGTACCACTAGCGGTGTACAATCTACTTGGACAAAGTCCTCGGCTTCTAGCTAGACATTTGGTACACTAAAATAATTCATGCCCCTGCTTCCAAATAAGTATCCAGAAAAAGAAACTGAAGAAGAAGCGGCCCTGCGAATTCTTGGTCTGCATCAACAAGAAGAAAGACGTCGCCGCTCGAGAGGATTAGGGAACCAACCTCTAAGTGAAAGACAAATTGAGGAAATACTGATTGAAAACACCATAGAAGGTATAGCCAACTTGGTTATCTCAGAAACATCAGAGAGGCAGGAAGGGTGGGAGAATCCTGAAACCCCCGCACGAAGAGAGCGCCGAGAGGAACACAGCTTCGGCCAGATAGAGGAATCACAAGAAGGAGAAATCACTAGTTCTGGAGGAAGCATCCCCACAGGAGGGAGTGTCCCTGCAGGAGGAAGCATCCCGACAGGAGGGAATGTCCCTCCAGGAGGGTACGTCCCGACAGGAGGAAGCATCCCGATAGGAGGGAGTGTCCTGGCAGGAGGGAGCATCCCGACAGGAGGGAGTGTCCTGGCAGGAGGGAGCATCCCGCTAGGAGGGAAGGGCGGAAGGAGAATGGCAGTAGTCAAGCAAAAACTTCCTAGATTTACTGGAGAAGGATTGGAGGGCCCTGCTCGCCACTGTAAAACGTGTATCACCATATGGCAGGCCAATGGAAAAAACGATGTGGATGAATGGTTGAAAGCCTTCCCTGCCACACTAAGAGGTATAGCTATTGATTGGTATACAAACTTGAATGCTGCGCAAAAAACCACATGGAAGGACCTCCATATCGCCTTTGAAGAGGAATTCAGACTCCTACGTGATGATGACGAAATAGTCACAAAAATCTATAATATTAGGCAAGGAAAAAATAAATCAGTCAGGGGTTATAGCAGGATACTCAAGGAATTGATAGGGAAGTTGGACAACAAACCTGCTGATGGATTAAAAAAAAGGTGGTTCATTGAAGGGTAACCCCATCCTTAAAATGAAAAATGAAGATAGTACCACCATCATCCTTTGGAGAGGCATGCACCCGAGCAATGGACATAGAAAGTGAGAACAAAACCTCCAAAGCTAAGAGACAGGGAAGCGGGAGCGAGAGTTCAGAAGAGAGCGGGGATGAATCCAAGACCATCCAAGCCTTGAGAAAAGACATGATGCGGCTAATGAAGGAAGTAACATGAAGTAAGGAAGAAAACAGAGAGGGGAGGGAACTCTGGTGTACATATTGCGAAAAGGAGGGACATACAAAAGGAACATGCCTGCGCAAAGCCTTCTGCGACATTTGTTAGGTGTTAGGCCACACAATAAAAGATTGCCCCTACAATCTAAAGCCATGGAATGCACAAGTATTCTTCACCCAAGGAGAACAATCCACACCACCCTCCACCCCTCCACGTAACACAAATACAAAAGCTTCACCTGGAGGGTATCGAAACAATAGACGGGGAAGCAACAACAACGACAATAACAACACACCCCGGAGAGCAATATAGTACGATTCTAAAGGAAGACCCATGATTCAATGTAGGCGATGCAACGAATGGGGACACTTCGCGCGGGATAGCCAGAACGGTGGAGGACAAAATGAAGGGATGTTGTGTAAATGGTGTGGAGCGGGTAATCATGAGGATGCCAATTGCCCTAGACAAAAGGGGGTGAACAGGCTTGACATTGCAGAGTCTGAAATTGAAGTATTCGCCATTACAAGAATGTAGGCCAGGTAACTTGCATACCTCGACATAGCTATAGAGAGAAAGATTTCAAGAAGCCAGAAAGGACATTAGAAATAACATGATAGAGGAAGGAAGAGGAAGTACGACAAAACCCCCAAACAACCGGCCAATACCAAACATCATGAAACAAGTATTGGAGACCACCATCCCCCTGAAAATTGTGGACCTATTAGAAACGTTACCTCAGCTGCGAGTAGCAATATCACAAGGAATAAGTAGCCAAGAGGAAACCCTTAAGGGGGAGGAGAAAGAGGAAACACAAGTAGAAAAGACCAATACCCTATTCATGATAGGAACAAGGACACCTACAGTAGTCGAAATGGAGATAATGGGATGTAAATTATCAAATACTATTGTGGATGGAGGGTCCGGTGTGAATGTCCTGACGGAGGAGACTTGGAAGGCACTAGGGAAACCCACACTTTGGCCACCCACATTTCAATTGGTAGGGGCAGATCAACATGGATTCAAGCCAAAAGGAACCTTGAGGGGACAAAAGGTAATGATTGGTACACAACAGTTCCTCCTTGACTTTGTAGTGATTACTCTGGAGAAGAAAGGGTACGATGCGTTGTTGGGGAGAGGTTGGCTGGTCATAGCAAAGGCCACCCATAATTGGAGAAAAAAGATCCTATCCATAGAGGTAGATGGGAGAAAATACACAATAGATCTGAGGAATCAATGTGTAAGTCAGGGTCTTACATCCAATTCAAAGGGAGAAGACGAAGAAGGAGTGGAACCAGATGAAGGAGTGCTCCGGCTGGGGGAATGCTTAGAAGACAAAAGAGGCTCCCTCAATGGCCTGTTTCATTGGCAGATGGGAGACTATGAGGTATTCCAGCCAGAGTGCAATATGTTGCAAATCCAAGAAGCGGAATCAGAAGAAAGTTACCCGGAAGGTTATAAGGAATACAGGGAGGGCACGACAACCCTGAATGACAAACCAACACAAATATTTGACAAAAAGGTAGAATTAAAGGAGGCCAAATTGCAAACAATAAACCTATGTGAGAAGGACAAACCCAAGGAAATCCTCATAGGAGATGATTGGGACCCAGTATTGAAAGCAACAACATTTAAAATCTTTCTTGAATACAAGGATGTATTCACATGGACATACAAGGACTTGAAAGCAGTACCACCAGAGTTGTGTGTCTATCGAATATCATTGATACCAGGAGCATGATTGGTGCGTAGACGACCTTATTGGATGAACAAGAACTATGCAGCCAAGGTACATGAAGAAATCACAAAAATGCTCGAAGTAGGAATCATATTCAAGGTACAAACCAGTGAGTGGGTGTCTCCTATAGTCATATCATTGAAGAAGGACAGGAACCAAATCCGGATATGTGTGGACTTTAGATGCTTGAATGTGGTAACTATAAAAGACCCCTTTCCAATTCCTTTCACTGATAGTATCCTAGAAGAGGTAGCCGGCCATGAAATATACTCCTTCATGGACGGGTTTTTAGGCTATAAGCAAATCAACATTGCTGAGGAGGATAAGCTGAAAACCACATTTGTAGTTGAAGATGGGGTGTATGCTTATAGTAGAACGCCGTTTCGACTGTGCGATGCACCAACCACCTTTCAAAGAATCATACTACATATCTTTCATGGTATGTCTGTAGGGAATTTCCGAGCCTTCTTGGATGACTGGTCAGTTTATAGTGGAAAGGAGCACCACCTCAAGATCATTGGCGAATGCATGGATCGATGCAGAAGGGCCAGACTAGCCTTGAATCCCAAGAAATGTAGATTTATGGTTCCACAAGGAAGATTCCTTGTCCATATAGTATGCAAGGAAGGATTGAAAACAGATCCTGACAAGATCAGGGTAATTTTGGATATGGAAGCTCCATCCGATGTAGCTGGTGTAAAGTCCTTCTTGGGGCATGTGGGGTACTACAAAAAATTAATAAAAGGATTTGCCCGAGTCTATCTATCCTTAGAAAAACTAACCAGGAAAGGGGAACGGTTTTGCTGGGAGAAGGAATAGGAGGACTTCCAAGAACTAAAGGAGAGGCTAGTAGGTGCTCCAATTCTCATATACTCGGATTGGGACAAAGAATTCCACGTCCATGTGGATGCTTCTAATTATGCAATAGGTGCCACCCTGACACAAATTGGGGAGGAAGGATTGGATCATCCAGTGTACTTCGCGAGCAGGCTACTATCAAAAGCAGAGCGGAATTATAGTACCACTAAAAGAGAAGCACTAGGTATAGTTTATGCAGTTCAGAAATTTAGACATTACTTATTAGCTACTCCCTTTAAATTTTTTGTTGATCATCAAGCACTCATGTATCTCGTGAATAAGCCTATAATCCAAGGGAGAGTAAGCAGATGGCTAATCCTCTTGCAAGAATTTACTTTCAAAATCATAGTCCAGTGTGGCAAAAGTCATGTAATTGCAGATCAATTATCAAGAATCAAGTCGGGGGAAGCCCCCGGAAGTGGAATAAATGAGGATTTCCCTGATGCCCACCTATTTCAAATTGCCATACTACCCTAATGGTACGAAGGGATAGGACAGATCCTGTCAACTGCTACCTTTCCGAAAGAAATGCCAGTAGCAGAGAGAAGAAAAATTGCACTCAAGAGCGGGACATTCCACTTGATAGAGGGATGGTTGTACAAGATGGGGCCAGACAGGATTTTAAGGAGATGTGTGATGGAGGAAGAAATTTCGGGGGTCCTGAGAGAATCCCATGAAGGGTTGGTAGGGGGCCATATGGGGCCCGATGCAACAACTCGGAAGGTGTTGTTGGCTGGACTTTGGTGGCCCACAGTGTATGCAGATGCTCGGGAATGGGTCCTGAGTTGTGATACATGTCAAAGGGCAGGGAAACCCCTGAAAAGAGACTTTATGCCGTTGTTCCCGTCTCAACCACAAGAATTGTTTGAGCGATGGGGCTTGGACTTTGTAGGGCCCCTGCCTGTTAGCAATAACCACAGATGCAGATACATAGTGGTGGCAACTGAATATCTCACAAAATGGGCAGAGGCACGAGTGCTCCCAGACAACACAGCTCTGAGTACTGCCAAATTTCTCTATGAACAGATAGTAACAAGATTTGGTATACCACTGCAGCTCACGAGTGACAGGGGGGTGCACTTTGTGAATCAGACAATCAGAACAAGGACAAATGAGTATAAAATTTTCCACTCATTTTCCAGTCCATACTATCCAAGGACAAATGGCCAAGCAGAGGTCACAAACAAAATATTGGTAACAATTTTATACAAGACTTGTGGAGTTGAAAAAGGAGATTGGGAAGAAAGACTACTAGCAGTTCTGTGGGCTTATAGGATGACCTACAAAGCCACCATTGGGCTAACACCTTTTCACTTAATGTACGGGCAAGAGGCTGCGATGCCTATGGAATATGGAGTACCAAGCCTAAGAATAGCAGTTGAACACAGATTAGGAGATGCGGAAATTTTAAAGGAACGACTCAGTGCTTTAATAAAGCTAGATGAAAGGAGGACGCTGGCCCAATGGGCAACTGAGGTGGCACAAGAGAGACGGAAATTTTATCATGATAAGCACTTGAAAAAGATGAATTTTAGACCGTTCCAACTGGTACTCAAGTATAACAGCAAAAATGAAATTAAGCCAGGCAAGTTCAAAATACGCTGGTTAGGACCATACATAGTAATGGAGGTAAGGGACAACGGAGCTATAAAATTATCAACACTGGATAATAATCCTTTAAAAGACCTAGTTAATGGATCCAAATTAAGACTGTATAATCAAAGACAGGAGTCTCATTCTATATGTCACTTGGACATAATGAGTGAAACCCATAAAAGGGAAATAAAAGACCAAATAAAAAGTGGTGCTATTGGAGAATCAAAAGAATTAAAAAGTCCAAGAGAAAAAGAAGAGGAAAAAGATAATAATAATGGCGCTATAAGAGAGTCAAAAAAATTAAGTGAGCATGGTATATTAAGAGGACAAGCTTTGGGCAGTATGTACGACAGGGCTGCGTACAGAACAAGAGGAGTTGGACGGAAGGCTGGTTTTACGGTAGTCAGTAGGACTGCGTACGGTAGGAATAGACCGTACGACAAGGAGGCAAGAAGGACGCAGAACAATTGGAGAAGGGTCGTACGGAGAAGGTCGGGAAGAGGCCATACGACAAGGAGGAAGGAGGACGCAGAGCAGTTGGAGGAGTGTATGGAGGAAGTTCGTACGAAGGAGGAAGATTGCAGCACTGTACAACGGGAGAGGCAAGGAAGAAAGTTCGTACAGCCTGCAGCCGTACGAGCATTACGGGTGGGACAACAATCCGTACGGCCTGCTGCCGCACAAACTGAATTAGGCAGTACGAAGGTGGTGGCCCACTTTGTTGAAACAAACAAGAAGGCACAAAATGGTTGGGGCACAAAGAGAAATGCGGCCAGAAGGCGGCTGTTCAAGTACCATAAAATGGTAAAAATAAGCGTGGGGACCCCGAGCAAAGGGAAAGTCATTGATTCCAAACAGAAAAATTTAGTCTTGTAGGTGAGAAAGGCGAAGAAGATGACAAGCAAGAAGGAAAAAGGGAACATCATGGAAAAGACTATTGCTGCCAATATCAGTTTTTAAAGCGTAGTAGGAAGTGGATGTTGCACCTGGTGGGAAAGTACAGAAGACAAGCACACTCTTAAAGAGGCATTACGTAGAGAAAAGTTATACAAAATAATTTTTATGCCCATATTTTATTTAAAGGAATTTGAATCCATATTGCGAACTATGGTGGCTGGTTATGATAAGAAGGCTCACAAATCTCTAATCCGGTACTCCAAGCAACCTGTAACAATTTCCTACTCTGCCAAGGAAATAAATAAGGTGTTTGGAATCCCCAACCGAGGACATGAACTGACAAAAACCCCAATGACAAAGGAGGAAAAAAATAAGTGGTTGGTGTTAATGTGCAGAAATGATCTCACGAAACAGAAGTGGGGAAGCATTCTCAACAAAAAGAACAACAGGGGTTTAAAAAATAATTTCATAGCTAATGAAGAATGGTGATGCATTGTAGACTTGGGAAAAGGTAAACTTACAGCTGGAAGCCGCACATCAGGTATAGCTATCTGGATGTTACTAGTGGTTGATGGGTTGAACAAGGGACAGGTGTACAATTGGGTGCAGTTTCTTTCAGAGAGGCTACACGAATTGATGGAGTTAAAGCATAAGGCATTTTATATGCCACATCACGCCATAGCATTATTTCTGGAAGCAATTCGCACTTAGGTGGCCGCTGAACATAGAGGAGCGTTGGTTCCAGCTAACATGGTGGAACCCTACAAGCCAACCATGACATATTGGGTTTACTTGGACACCTTTGGAACAAGATCAAGTGGGGGAGAACAACAGAAAAAGAAACTAAGACACGCAGTAGCAAAAAGAGTAAGAATGGCGATGCATTGTAGATCTGGTTAAAAGTAAACTTACAGCTAGAAGCCGCACGTCAAACATAGCTATCTGGATGTTGCCAGTAGTTGATGGGTTGAACAGGGGACATGTGTACAACTGGGCACAGTTTCTTTTAGAGAGGCTACGCGAATTCATGGAGTTAAAGCATAAGGCATTTATATGCCGCATCACACAATAGCATTATTTCTAGAGGTAGTTCACACTCAAGTGGCCGCTGAACATAGAGGAGCGTTGGTTCCAGCCAACAGAGTGGAACCCTATAAGCCAGCCATGACATAT
>MU218640.1:27272-37814 GCA_018584345.1 Thuja plicata | reverse complement strand
CCAGCCATGACATATTGGGTTCACTTGAACACCTTCGGAACACGATCAGGTGGGGGAGAACCACGAAGAAAGAAACTAAGAGAGGCAGTAGCAAAAAAACTTCCAAAAGCATCTGCTGAGAGTTCAAGCCAGGAGGAGATTGGAGAAGACAGTTCGGAAGAGGATGGGACCAATACAGACACATCTTCAGACTCCCAAGAGGAAAGAATCTTCTTTGGCCACTTGATGGGCACACCTGGAGAGATTACTTTTCTACCACAAGTGGAAGGCCCATTGCCAAGTGGGGTACCTGAGTATGCCCAAATTCACAAAACAGATACACAGCAGGAAGAGGGACGTACCACCAAGAGTACGGAAGAAAACAACCGTACTAGATCTAGTACGCAGGAAGGTCGAACCATCATTAGTACAGAGGAAGGCATATGTACCACTCCTAGTATGGAAGGTGTGCGTACCACTCCTAGTATGCAAGGAAGTGCAAATGTCCGTACCAAGGAGGGTAGCTGTACTAAAAAAAAGAACCCAAGTACAGAGGAAGAAGGAAGTAGACAACAAAAGATTCCTCAATGGGGGGCAACAAGACTTTCCTTGCCCGGCGTAGCCAACCTGGTTCCTACAGATCAACAGACTCGTACCAAGGTCATAGACCTCAGAGGTCAGCAAACATGTGAACACAAGATAAGACTCCACACACCGTAAGGTATAGAAGTGGCCCACCCGGTTGCCTTGGTGGTATAGGCGGCAGAAAAAATGGCTGCTCAGAACGTAGAGACCGGGAATGAACTCAGGCTTGAAAAGGAAGACACATTGGGTAAGGATACTGGGGAGGATACTGTACTGGAAGAGGCAGATAGATTTGCTTGAGGAAGTTGGGATGGTACCACCACCCTCGCCACCTCCCGTGGAGGTAGAAGAGGAAAACATAACAGGAATGCAAAACAAGATAGGGAACCTTTCGGGGATGATCTCATTAAAAGACAAAGCAGAAAGATTCCTCAAGGACTTACAAGCTATGGAGCACACCACTAAGGAAATTATAAAGCAGGTTAAGAGTTAGAATGTGGAGACCATAGTTAGAGCAGCGGAGTCCTTGGCAACATTCATGAATGGAAAATGCCATACAGATTGGGGCCTATTCCAGCAGAGTGGGTACAGGCAGGAAGAAATAGCTGAAATTTGGACAGCCCCATGCATCACACCTCTAGTATAGGAGCAACTACCCCTCATGCATACACTTACCGAAATGGAGGTAGCATTTAGGAGGACATACTTAGAACTTCAGCAAGGAAAGGATTTGACAAACCGAATGAAAAAGGAATGGAAAGAAGAAAGGCTATGTGAGAAGCTAAATGTAAGATGGAACAAGCTGGCCTGGAAGAGAAATTAGCAGCAACAGAAGCAAAACAGATAGATGTATTACGGGTGCTCCAAGGAGTTCGGGCCAAGCAGAAGGCTGCTGAACGAGATCTCTTACGCATCTGGGAACAAGCTCCAAGTCCAGGGATGTCTTCACAACCCAGCTCTGAAGTCTGATTTTCTTTTTTCTGTAGTGTAGTCGTCTGGAAGACGACTTCTTTTTTTGGGGGGGGGATATGCATAGTACGTAATAAAGTAATATTGTATTAGACTTTGTTATGTTTTGTTGGGAGGGTAGTTAGAAGCGAGGAGATGCGTCCGTTGGTTTCCCCAACCAACCGACTATTGTATAAGGACTTTGGTTTATTGATGTTGGACTTATGGTTTTGTTGGTAATAAATAAAGAATAACATTTCCTCACCATCTTGGTATTTTGGTATGGTATTCTGTTATTATTGGTAATAAATGTCTTATTGGTACTATTGAATCCATGCTGCATTATTCTGTATATTGTGTTGAAGAGTGCCTCATTAAATCAAAGATTTTGAGAGGTTCCTTGCGTAACTTATCTTACATACATTCTGCAATCATTTCATTTCATTCCTTGAGGTGGTGCTTCTTGAGGTATTCTGCCACACATTTCAATTGTGTTGTCTCTAATTTCACATTTTGCATGCATGTCCAGGAGAACAAACTTGTTTTAATAATATGATCTTTTGAGACCACGTTGCAGTGAGCTTTCCATTCTGTCAAACATCCACGTACTTTGTCATTGCTTTGAAATTTTTTGTGCATGTCTGCCAAAGATAGTTGTAACTACATTGTATGACAAGAATCCACTTTCCATTATCTTCTACTGTTGTGTCCATCGAATACCGTTGATACCAGGAGAAAGACCGGTGCGTAGACGACCTTATCGGATGAACAAGAACTATGCCGCCAAGGTACATGAGGAAATCACAAAAATGCTGGAAGCAGGAATCATATCCAAGGTTCAAACTAGTGATTGGGTGTCTCCTATAGTCATATCATTGAAGAAGAGCGGGATAAAAATCCGGATATGTGTGGACTTTAGATGCTTGAATACGGTAACTATAAAAGATCCCTTTCCGATTCCTTTCACAGATAGTATCCTAGAAGAGGTAGCTGGCCATGAAATATACTCCTTCATGGACGGGTTTTCAGGCTATAACCAAATCAACATTGCTGAGGAGGATAAACTAAACCCACACTTGTAGTGGAAGATGGGTTGTATGCTTATAATAGAACGCCCTTTGGACTGTGCAATGCACCAGCCACCTTTCAAAGAATCATACTACATATCTTTCATGGTATGTCTGTAGGGAATTTAAGAGCTTTCCTCGATGACTGGTCAGTTTATAGTGGGAAGGAGCACCACCTTAAGATCATTGGTGAGTGCATGGATCGATACAGTAGGGCCAGACTAGCCTTGAATCCCCAAAAATGCAGATTTATGGTTCCCCAAGCCAAGACTGTGGGCCATATAGTATGCAAGGAAGGATTGAAAATAGATCCTGATAAGATCAAGGTACTGGATACGAGAGCTCCATCGGATGTCACTAGTGTGAACTCTTTCTTGGGGCATGTGGGGTACTACAGAAGATTTATAAAAGGATTTGCCGGAGTATATCTATCCTTAGAAAAACTAACTAGGAAAGGGGAAATGTTTTTCTGGGAGAAGGAACAGGAGGCCTTCCACGAGCTAAAGGAGAGACTAGTAGGTGCTCCAATTCTCATATACCCGGACTGGGATAAAGAATTCCATGTCCATGATTCTAATTATGCAATAGGTGCTACCCTGACACAAATGGGGGAGGAAGGACTGGATCATCTAGTACACTTTGCAAGCAGGCTACTATCAAAAGCAGAGAGTAATTACAAGAGAAAAAGAAGAGGAAAAAGATAATAATAATGGCGATATAAGAAAGTCAAAAAAATTAAGTGAGGAGGATATATTAAGAGGACGAGCCTTAGGTACTAAGTGGAAGACCCCATTTCACACAAACAGAGTACGCTAGTGGGAGGGTTTAAGACGTACGACAGGATTGCGTACGGAGCAAGCAGAACATACGATAGGGCTGCGTACGGAGCAAGGAGAGGAAGGTTGTACGGCAAGGCAGGAGGACGTGGAGAAGGGTCGTACAGCAAAGCTGGTGGGCACAGATTAAGTGGGTCGTATGGCAAGACAGAAGGACGAGCAAGTGGAGGAAGACCGTACGAGGAAGGTCCGTACGGTAGGAGGAAGCAAGCAGGTTCGTACGGCGGGAGAGGCCAGGAAAACAATCCGTACGGCCTGCAGTTGTACGAGCAGTACGGGCAGAAAGACCGGTTTGTACAGCCTGCAGCCGTACGAAAAGAATTAGGCCCGAGCTGGAGAAGGGGCGTACGGTGCTAGTTTGTACGAAGGAGGAAGCAGGCAGCATCGTATAGGAGAGGAAAAGAAAACATTTTGTACGGCCTGCAGCCATACGAGCAATACGTGGGGGAAGGTAGTCCATACGGCCTACAACCGTACAAACAGAATCAGGTACGTGATAGCCAACGTCACTGAAACTTACAAAATAGTTGGGGCAAAAAAATCAGTGTTGGGAACCCAAGCAAAGGGAAAATCATTGATTCCAAATAGAAAAATTCAGTCTTACAGGTGAGAAAGGCGAAGAAGATGACAAGCAAGAAGGAAAAAGGGAATATCATGGAAAAGACTACGGCTGCCAATATCAATTTTGAAAGTGTAGTGGGAAGTGGATGCCACACCTGGTGGGAAAATACAAAAGACAAGCAAACTCTCGAAAAGGCATTATGCAAAGCAGAGGTAGACAAAATAATATTTATGCCCATTTTTTATTTAAAGGAATTTGAATCTATATTGTGAACTATGGTGGTTGGTTATGATAAGAAGGCCCACAAATCTGTTATCCGATACTCCAAGCAAACTGTAACAATATCCTACTCTGCCAAGGAAATAAATAAGGTGTTTGGAATTCCCAACCGAGGACATGAACTGACAAAAACCCAATGGCAATGGAGGAAAAAAAGAAGTGGCTGGAGTTAATGTGCAGAAATGATCTCACGAAACAGGAGCGCGGAAGCATTCTCAACAAAAAGAAGTGTTGGGCTTTAAAAACTTTTTTCATAGCTAATGAAGAATGGCGATGCATTGTAGACCTGGTAAAAAGTAAACTTGTAGCTGGAAGCTGCGTGTCAGACATGGCTATCTGGATGTTGCCAGTAGTTGATGGGTTGAACAGGGGACAGGTATACAACTGGGCGCAGTTTCTTTCAGAGAGGCTACGCCAATTCATGGAGTTAAAGCATAAGGCATTTTATATGCCGCATCACACCATAGCACTATTTCTGGAGGCAGTTCGCACTCAGGAGGCCATTGAACATAGAGGAGTGTTGGTTCCAACTAATAGAGTGGAACCCTACAAGCCAACCATGACATGTTGGGTTCACTTGGACACCTTCGGAACAGGATCAGGAGGTGGAGAACCACGGAGAAAGAAACTAAGACAGGCAGTAACAAAAAGGCTTCCAAAAGCATCTGCTGAGAGTTCAAGCCAGGAGGAGATTGTAGAAGACAGTTCGAAAGAGGATGGGACCAATACAGACACATCTTCAGACCAGTAATAAATGTCTTATTGGTACTATTGAAATTTGAGTCTATGTTGCATTGTTTTATATATTATTACATTTATTACCAATACTAACAGAATACACAGAATACCATACCAGAATACCAAGATGGCGAGGAAATGTTACTTCTATATTAATACCAGAAAACCATAAGTCCAACAACAATAAACCAAAGTCTTTATATAATGGTCGGTTGGTTGGGGAAACCAACGAACGCATCTCCTCGCTTCTAACTACCCTCCCAACAAAACATAACTAAGTCTAATACAATATTACTTTATTGCGTACTACATATATCCCCCCAAAAAAAGTTGTCTTCCAGACGACTATACTACAGAAGAAAGAAAATCAGACTTTAGAGTTGGGTTGTGAAGACATCCCTGGACTTGGAGCTCATTCCAGGATGCGTAAGAGATCTCGTTCAACAGCCTTCTGTTTGGCTTGAACTCCTTGGGGCACCCGTAATGCATCCATCTTTTCTGCTTCTGCTCCTAATTTCTCTTCCAGGCCAGCTCGTTCCATCTTCCATTTAGCTTCCCACGTAGCCTTTTCTTCTTCCCATTCTTTTTTTAATCAGTTTGTCAGATCCTTTTCTTGTTGAAGTTCTAAGTATGTCCTAAATGCTACGTCCATTTCTGTAAGTGTGTGCATGAGGGGTGGTTGCTCCTATACTAGAGATGTGATGCATGGGGCTGTTCAGATTTCAGCTATTTCTTCCTGCCTGTACCCACTCTGCTGGAATAGGCCCCAATCTGTATGGCATTTTCCCTTTATGAATGTTGCCAAGGACTCCGCTGCTCTAACTATGGTCTCCACATTCTGATGCTTAGCCTGTTGTATAATTCTCTTAGTGGTGTGCTCCATAGCTTGTAACTCCTTGAGGAATCTTGTTGCGTTGTCTTCTAATGAGATCATCTCCGAAAGGTTCCCTGTCTTGTTTTGCATTCCTGTTATGTTTTCTTCTTCTATTTCTATGCGAGGTGGTGAGGGTGGTGGTACCATCCCAACTTCCTCAAGCAGCCTATCTGCCTCTTCTAGTACTGTATCCTCCCCAGTATCCTTACCATATGTGTCTTCCTTTTCAAGCCTGAGTTCAGTCCTGGTCTCCACATTCTGAGCAGTCATTTTTTCCACGACCTGTACCACCAAGGCAACCGGGTGGGCCACTTCTATACCTTGTGGTGTTCGGAGTGTTATCTTGTGTCCACAGGTTTGTTGATCTCTGAGGTCTATGACCTTGGTACAAATTTGTTGATCTGTAGGAACCAGGTTGGCTACGCCAGGCAAGGAAAGTCTTGTTGCCCCCCATTGAGAAATCTTTTGTTGTCTGCTTCCTTCCTCCTCGGTACTTGGGTTCTCGTTTTCCGTATGGCTGCCCTCCTTGGTACGGACATCTTCACTTCCCTCCGTACTAGGAGTGGTACGGACACCTTCCGTACTAGGAGTGTTACGGACGCCTTCCTCTGTACTGGTGATGGTACAACCTTCCTGTGTACCAGACCTAGTATCATCGTTTTCTTCCGTACTCTTGGTGGTACGTCCTTCCTCCTATGCATCTATTTTGTGAATCTGGGCATACTCAGGTACCCCACTTGGCAATGGGCCTTCTACTTGTGGTAAAAAAGTAATGTCTGCAGGTGTACCCTTCAGGCGGCCAAAGCGGATTCTTTCCTCTTGGGAGTCTAAAGATGTGTCTGTACTGGTCCCATCCTGTTCCGAACTGTCTTCTCCAATCACCTCCTGGCTTGAACTCTCAGCAGATGCTTTTGGAAGTTTTTTTGCTATTGCTTCTCTTAGTTTCTTTCTCCGTGGTTCTCCCCCACCTGATCGTGTTCCGAAGGTGTTCAAGTGAACCCAATATGTCATGGCTGGCTTATAGGGTTCCACTCTGTTGGCTGGAACCAACGCTCCTCTATGTTCAGCGGCCACTTGAGTGTGAACTACCTCTAGAAATAATGCTATTGTGTGATGCGGCATATAAATGGCTTATGCTTTAACTCCATGATTTCGCGTAGCCTCTCTAAAAGAAACTGCGCCCAGTTGTATACATGTCCCCTGTTCAACCCATCAACTACTGGCAACATCCAGATAGCTATGTCTGACGTGCGGCTTCCAGCTGTAAGTTTACTTTTAACCAGATCTACAATGCATCACCATTCTTCATTAGCTATGAAAATTTTCTTAAAACCCCTTCTATTCTTTTTGTTGAGAATGCTTCCCCTCTCCTGTTTCGTGAGATCATTTCTGCACATTAACTCCAACCACTTCTTTTTTTCCTCCATTGCCATTGGGGTTTTTGTCAGTTCATATCCTCGGTTGGGGATTCCAAACACCTTATTTATTTCCTTGGCAGAGAAGGATATTGTTATAGTTTGTTGGAAGTACCGGATAACAGATTTGTGGGCCTTCTTATCATAACCAGCCACGATAGTTCGCAATATAGATTCAAATTCCTTTAAATAAAAAATGGTCATAAAGATTATTTTGTCTACCTCTGCTCTGCGTAATGCCTCTTTGAGAGTGTGCTTGTCTTCTGTATTTTCCCACCAAGTGCGGCATCCACTTCCCACTACACTTTCAAAACTGATATTGGCAGCCGTAGTCTTTTCCATGATATTCCCTTTTTCCTTCTTGCTTGTCATCTTCTTCGCCTTTCTCACCTGTAAGACTGAATTTTTCTTTTTGGAATCAATGATTTTCCCTTTGCTTGGGTTCCCAACACTGATTTTTACCATTTTATGGAACTTGGTCAGCCGCCTTCTGCCTGTATTTCTTTTTGTGCCCCAACCGTTTTGTCAGTTTCAATGACGTGGGCTATCTGCTTCGTACCTGATTCTGTTCGTACGGCTGCAAGTCGTACAAAATGTCTTCCCCCACATACTACTCGTACGGCTGCAGGTCATACGGAATGTTTTCTTTGCCTCTCCCGTACGGTGCTGCCTGCTTCCTCCTTCATACGTACTAACACCGTACGCCCCTTGTCCAGCTCGGGCCTAATTATGTTCGTACGACTGCAGGCCGTACGGACTGTCTTTCTGCCTGTACTGCTCGTACGACTGCAGGTCGTGCGGATTGTTTTCCTGGCCTCTCTTGTCGTACGTACCTCCCTGCTTCCTTCTCCCTATTGACCTTCCTCATACAGTCTTCCTCCACTTGCTCGTCCTTCTGCCTTGCCATACGGCCCACTTGTTTTGTGTCCACTAGCCTTGCCGTACGGCCCTTCTCCACGTCCTCCTACCTTGTCGTATGGCCTTCCTCTCCTTGCTCCGTACGACCTTCCTCTCCTTGCTTTGTACAAAGCCCTGCCATATGTCTTACTTCCTCGGTACCTAGCTCTGTCGTACGTCCTGCACCCTCCCTGTAACGTACTTTGTTTGTGTGAAATGGGGTCTTCCACTTAGTACCTAAGGCTCGTCCTCTTAATATATCCTCCTCACTTAATTTTTTTGACTTTCTTATATCGCCATTATTATTATCTTTGTCCTCTTCTTTTTCTCTTGACATTTTAATTCTTTTAATTCTCCCATAGCACCACTTTTTATTTGGTCTTTTATTTCCCTTTCATGGGTTTCACTCATTATGTCCAAGTGACATATAGAATGCGGCTTCTATCTATGATTATATAGTCGTAATTTAGATCCACTGCTTGGATCTTTTAAAGGGTTATTATCCAGTGTTGATAATTTTATAGCCCTGTTGTCTCTTACCTCTATAACTCTGTCTGGTCCTAACCACCATATTTTGAACTTGCCCGACTTAATTTCATTTTTGCCGTTATACTTGCATACCAGCTGACCGTGTCTAAAATTCATCTTCTTCAAGTGCTTATCATGCCAAAATTTCCTTCTCTCTTGTGCCACTTTAGTTGCCCATTGGCCCAGCGTCCTCCTTTCATCTAGCTTTATTAAAGCACTGAATCTTTCCTTTAAACTTTCCGCATCTCCTAATCTATGTTCGACTGCTATTCTTAGGCTTGGTACTCCATTTCCAATAGGCATCAGAGCCTCTTGCCCGTACATTAAGTGAAAGGGTGTTTGCCGAGTGGTGACTTTGTAGGTCGTCTTGTAGGCCCGTAGAACTGTTGGTAGTCTTTCTCCCCAATCTCCCTTTTCTACTCCACAAGTCTTGTATAAAATTGTTACCAATATTTTGTTTGTGGCCTCTTCTTGGCCATTTGCCCTTGGGTAGTATGAACAGGAAAATGAGTGGAAAATTTTATACTCATTTGTCGTTGCTCTAATTGTCTGGTTCACAAAGTGCCCCTCTTGTCACTCGTGAGTTGTAGTGGTATACCAAATCTTGTGACTATCTGTTCATAGAGAAATTTTGCACTACTCAGAGCTGTGTTGTCTGGGAGCGCTCATGCCTCTGCCCATTTTGTGAGGTATTCAATTGCCACCACTATCTATCTGCATCTATGGTTATTGCTAGCAAGCAGGGGCCCTACAAAGTCCAACCCCCATCGCCTAAACAATTCTTGTGGTTGAGATGGGAACAAGGGCATGAAGTCTCTTTTCAGGGGTTTCCCTATCCTTTGACACGTATCACAGCTCAGGACCCATTCCCAAGCATCTGCATACACTGTAGGCCACCAGAGTCCAGCCAACAACACCTTCCGAGCTATTGCATCAGGCCCCATATGGCCCCCTGCCAACCCTTCATGGGATTCTCTCAGGACCCCCGAAATTTCTTCCTCCATCACATATCTTAAAATCCCGTCCGGCCCCATCTTGTATAACAATCCCTCGATCAACTGGAATGTCCTGCTCTTGAGTGCAATTTTTCTTCTTTCTACTATCAACATTTCTTTCGGAAAGGTAGTAGTTGATAGGTACTGTCCTATCCCTTCGTACCATTGGGGTAGTATGGCAATTTGAAATAGCTGGGCATTAGGGAAATCCTCATTTATTCCACTTCCGGGGGCTTCCCCCTACTTGATTCTAGATAATTGATTTGCAATTACATGACTTTTGCCAGTCCGGACTATGATTTTAAAAGTAAATTCTTTTAGGAGGATTAGCCATCTGCTTAGTCTCCTTTGGATTATAGGCTTATTCACGAGATACATGAGTGCTTGATGATCAACAAAAAATTTAGAGGGAGTAGCTAATAAGTAATGTCTAAATTTCTGAACTACATAAACCATACCTAGTGCTTCCCTTTCAGTGATACTATAATTCCGCTCTGCTTTTGATAGTAGCCTGCTTGCAAAGTATACTGGATGATCCAGTCCTTCCTTCCCCATTTGTGTCAGGGTGACACCTATTGCATAATTAGAAGCGTCCACATGGACGTGAAATTCTTTATCCCAGTCCGGGTATATGAGAATTGGAGCACCTACTAGTCTCTTCTTTAGCTCCTGGAAGGCCTCCTCTTGTTCCTTCTCCCAGCAAAACCTTTCCCCTTTGATAAGTAGGAGATATTTTTCCACAGCAAGTCAAATTGTGATATTGCTATCAGGATTCAACTGTGTAGTTTTTGAGTCAAACTCATTGACCCATAATTCATGAGTAGTGGTTCACATGAACC
>MU218640.1:10863-21793 GCA_018584345.1 Thuja plicata | reverse complement strand
ATTAATAATTGATTGATGAAACATTATAAGATTGATTAACTTATGATTAATAGGAAGAGGGATGTCCTTTCTTATAAATAATAATGAATAGACATGTCCCATGAAGGGACATGTCTCTCCTAGCCTCATTCCTAATATAAATGAAAGAGAGATTGTTGCATTTGGAAAACACATACAACATAGAGTGTTATTACATTTGCAGCTATCCTAAAAACTTAACAAGAAGATCTTTCTTTAACTTGCAACCATATGGGAAGTACTTCGCTTCTTGCAACAAGGATCTTCATGTTGCTTGAGGGGAAAACATTTATCTCATTAAGGACACAAAAAGGTGGACTTTTTGTACCGTTTTGCATACTTGAAAGCTGAAATCTTTCTTTGATTTGTAGTATGAACATTATGGAAGAAGTGGGGTTTTCAATCCATAAGACATATATACATCAGCAAATGTTCAAGGTGGAATTTTTGGAAACATTTGCATTTCACAAAAGTCATGCATGAAGGTGGGTTTTTCAGATGTAAGTGCACATCTCGTGAAGTGAAGGCAAGAATGAAATGCAATTTTCTCCTCTTAAGGCATGGTGGACTTCTTAGGCAAATTTGCATATTGGGATCAAGAAGTGGGTTTTGCCGGCTATAGGGCATATTAGGAGTCTCACCCTTGTCTCTTCAACATGTAAATGTGAGAAAGTGGGTATTTTATCACACTTAGCATATTTTCATGCATTCTTGGGAAAAATCACCATCAAGAACGGGGTTTTTAATCCTGACTGCACATGCAAGAAAAATGAGTGAAGAAGAACTTGCATTGCAACTTTGAAAGAAATTCATTGAATTTCAATTTGCACCATTTTGGGAAGAACTTCATGCTGCGAAAATCAAATGCTTCTTGTAAAACGAATTTGCAACATCCAAGGGGAACATATTACATTGCATCTTACATGTGAGGGGAAGAACTTTATGCAATTATCTTTACACTACATGCAACGTGTTCCTAAACACAAATCATGGGAAGAACCAAGTTTGGAAAGATCCTTTTCCAACTTGTAACACAAATTTTCCATATTTGAGGGGAAGCCAATTAGTTATATAGTTGAAGAAAGAAGTCCGGAGTATGGGAACATCTCCTGTTTGGTCATGAATGTACCTCCTCAAACCTATTTGTGTCCATCAACCGTCGAGCCATTTACATGTAACATTGTAACTTCTGAATTTTACCATGCCTTTACACAAGAAATATGCAAAAAGAATTAATGAGACATCTGATTTCTGCGTAGTTCTCACTATTTTTGTGACCTTATTATGACAGTTTCTACTATCTCTTCATTGTTTGGCACTGTATTGCATAACAACAATGTATTTTTCCTTTGACTTTTCTCATTTTCATTTTATCATAATCTCTTTCTTTGAAATTCCCAACTGATAATCATCTATTTCACTGGCTTCCCTTTCAGATCTTTATAGTTGACCTTTTGTCCTTGGTTTCATAATTGTGTCTGTCTTTTGAATGTACATATGCGGCTCCTTGATCTTTCTCTATTGCTTGGGCCTCCAAAAGCGCCACTGGTAGAACATCAGCAACCTCTCCGGGAAGAACTTGTGTTCAAAAAAACATATCTACAAACTTTGATAATGATTTTAAGAAACACCAGCATTGAGTAAGACAAGTATGACGAAGAAAGCTCCACACAATATCCCACGAATGCGAAGGAAAACTCAAAAGGGCAAGTTAGAAGCATGAATTTACGGGTTTATAAATAAAAACAAAATTGCAGTGAAAAATGCGAACTAGGGCTTGCTGGGAAAACTAAAACGTCCAAGAATTTTGGAGATAAACATCAAAACATAGCTCTTATAGATGTTTTCTGAGAGAGAATTGCAAACAAACTCAAACACTCTTCCTTATTCAATGCGTTTCCATTCATAGAGATTTGTTTTTTGATAGATGGCTGAGAATGAAAATCGAAATGCTTGTAAATAGCAATTCAAAGACTAGTTCAAATGCCAAAATCATAGCTCGTCCTCTGCATTGTAAATTGTTTTATATCAAGGAAAAAAAATGACGATTCATAGAGGAAGAAAACGAGGTGTCTGTTACTCAAACAAATTCCAAGTGATTCGCTTTAAACTTGGACGGTTTTTTTAAAATGATTTACATGTGTTTGAGGAAAGAATGGTAAATTTCAATGAAACGATTGCATATATTTCGATATGCATCCTCCCTTAAAACGTCATTGTACTTTGCTAAGACAGGCGGTGGGAAAAATAAACATATTACATATGTTATCATATATGAAACGATATGCAACAAAAGTCTAATTCGCCGCCATATGGAATTTAAGTCATGCCACGGTTTCAGGAGATTAAAACATGTGTTTCAATATGTTTCCTTCACCAAAAATAACGCCGTAGACTTTGAAGGAAACCACGGGCTGGGCATGACATGCTTATGTCAATAAAAATTGACGCCGTGTTTGTATATAAGCTGCGGGCTTATTTCAAACTTTACAATGTTTAATTATAAGTTTATATAACTTGTAAAAAAAATCGATAAAGGCTTACAAATCGGGTTTTGAATAGTTTTTACATATTTAATAAAACTTGTAATGCATTTTCAAAGTCGATGAAGACTTATCGGGTATTATAAATTTGATTTAAGTTTTATAAAAGATGTAAAAGCCGACGCCCCACCCTTTTGTTAAATTTTAATAATATACTATGTAAAATATTATATATAATGGATCTTGTAATGATAAATTAAATTTAAAACATCATTACATTTCTATTTACACATAATATTATATGTAATATATTATATTAAATTTAACAAAATAAAAAGAAATAAATAAACAAACACGCTTAAAACTTAAAGCCCTATCATTTAATTGAAATGTCGACTAAAATGTTCCATAGGGTTGTCCAATTTTGCGAATGCAAAATTGAGGACAACATACATCATTCTCAGACTCTGCAATGTCAAGCCTGTTCACCCCCTTTTGTCTAGGGCAATTGGCATCCTCATTATTACCTGGTCCACACCATTTACACAACATCCCTTCATTCTGTCCTCCACCGTTCTGGCTATCCCGTGCGAAGTGTCCCCAGTCGTTGCATCGCCTACATTGAATCATGGGTCTTCCTTTAGGATCGTACTGGATTGCTCTCTGGGGTGTGTTGTTATTGCTGTTGTTATTGATGTTGTTGTTGATGTTGTTGTTGCTTCCCCGTCTATTGTTTCGATACCCTCCAGGGGAAGCTTCTGTATTTGTGTTACGTGGAGGGGTGGAGGGCGGTGTGGATTGTTCTCCTTGGGTGAAGAATACTTGAGCATTCCGTGCCTTTAGGTTTTCAGGGCAGTCTTTGATTGTGTGGCCTAACACCTGACAGATGTCACAGAAGGCTTTGCACGGGCATGTTCCTTTTGTATGTCCCTCCTTTTCGCAATCTGTACACCAGAGTTCCCTCCCCTCTCTTTTTTCTTCCTTACTTCCTGTTACTTCCTTCATCAACCACATCATGTCTTTTTTCATGGCTTGGATGGTCTTGGATTCATCCCCACTCTTTTCTGAACTCTCTTTCCCGCTTCCCTGTCTCTTAGCTTTGGAAGTTTTATTCTCACTTTCTATGTCCATTGCTTGGGTGCATGCCTTTCCAAAGGATGATGGTGGTACTATCTTCATTTTTCGTTTTAAGGACGGTGTTAACCCTTCAATGAACCACCTTTTTTTTAATCCGTTAGCAGGTTTGTTGTCCAACTTCCCTATCAATTCGTTGAGTCTCCTGCTATAACCCCTGACTGACTCATTTTTCCCTTGCTTGGTATTATAGATTTCTGTGACTATCTTGTCGTCATCACGTAGGAGTCTGAATTCCTCCTCAAAGGTGGTACGAAGGTCCTTCCATGTGGTTTTCTGTGCAGCGTCCAAGTTTGTATACCAATCAATACCTATCCTTCTTAGTGTGGCAGGGAAGGCTTTCAACCATTCATCTTTATCATTTTCTCCATTGGTCTGCTATATGGTGATACACGTTTTACAGTGATGGGCAGGGTCCTTCGATCCTTCTCTAGTAAATCTAGGAAGTTTTTGCTTGATTACTTCCATTCTCCTTCCGCTCTTCCCTCCTGCCGGGACGCTCTCTCCTGCCGGGACCCTCCCTCCTTCCGGGATGCTTCCTCCTCTTGGGCCACTCCCTCCTATGGGGATGCTCCCTCCAGAACTAGTGACCTCTCCTTCTCCTTGTGATTCCTCTGTCTAGCCAGAGTGGTGTTCCTCCTGGTACTCCCTTCGTGCGGGGGTTTCAGGATTCTCCCACCCTTCCTTCTCTGATGTTTCTGAGATGGCCAAGTTGGCTATTCCTTCTATGGTGTTTTCGATCAAGCTTTCGACAATTTGTCTTTCACTTAGAGGCTGGTTCCCCAATCCTCTCAAGCGGCGATATCTTTCTTCTTGTTGATGTAGGCCAAGAATCCGCAGGGCCGCTTCTTCTTCAGTTTCTTCTTCGGGCCTACGCTTGGGATACTTATTTGGAAGCAGAGGCATGAATTAATTTAGTGGACCAAATGTCTAGCCAGAAGTCGAGGAATTTGTCCAAGTAGATCGTACACTGCTGGTGGTACCGAAGTTTGCCTGTATTGTGTTTTCTGGAACCGCTCTCTCTCGGCTTCCCTTTGCACGTACTGGTACTTCCCAGGCCACCACCAGATCTCGTGTCATCTGATCTTCTCTTGGTATTCCCTCCTCTTCTCTATAGCTATCTGTATAGGGGTTTTCTCATTGCTCCCTTTTGCCCAATCGATGACCTCCGGGTCTGGACTTAGGCAACGATGCCAAAATGTAGAATGGTTATTAATGCACAATATACAAAACAATGCAGCATAGATTCTATAGTACCAATAAGACATTTATTACCAATACTAACAGAATACACGGAATACCATACCAGAATACCAAGATGGCAAGGAAATGTTATTTCTTTATTAATACCAGAAAATCATAAGTCCAACAACAATAAACCAAAGTCTTTATATAATGGTCGGTTGGTTGGGGAAACCAACGGACGCATCTCCTCGCTTCTAACTACCCTCCCAACAAAACATAACTAAGTCTAATACAATATTACTTTATTACATACTACAAATATCCAATCTGAATTCATCTGGATTAACATCAGTGAAAATATCTGAACTTGAGCCCAAGGCTACTGTTTTGTCTTTCCCTTCATGCATCGACTCATTAATGGTGACTGCATGCATGACTCATGAATCATCCTAGGTCTTATCAACAATTGTTGATTTAGAAAAATCTAAATTGTCGTACCCACCAAACTCTGTGTTATCACTTGAATCTTCTTGTTCTATCTTCATTTCAGACTCTTCTTTTGTGCTAAATTGGTAATTTATTGCAATTTCAAATTCCTTTTGTGCACTTTGTTGCAGAGCATTTTGCCCATCTTTTGGCATACTTGACTTCATATATGGGGTCTTGTCATTGTCTTAAGATACCCTTTAATGTTTGAGTCCTTCATGAGATAAGAGAGTGGTTGCATCAACTCAAATATTGACTTATCAGCTGTAGACATATTTCCAACTCTATTATGCAACTGCTGAACTTCAACATATGACCACTACCCAACAGGTTGGCAGAAAAACCTTGCTCTGATACCACTAATATTCATCCTTGATGTTTTTTAAAGAACTTGCCAAACAATTTAACAGCAGTAGCATGCCAGATGAAAGGACAACTTAACTATGCAAATAAGTGTTTCTTGCTGGTATTAAATCTGATTAAAAATTTTCAATGTTCAGTTTAATGTTCTTGAGGTTTTGTCATTGCAAACCAACATTACAACAAGAATGGATGAAACAACTGAATCAATCAGCAAGGTATTTAAACACCTCAATGAGAATTCAATGACACTCAGATGTGTTGCAGCAGTACAAATTGCAATCAGTCATCAGACAATTAAGATATTTCAATATCCAATAGCCCTTGCAAGCTTCCTAGGGAAGCCATAACATATTTATACATTACCAAACTCACCAAACACTTCAAATACGAACAGAAATCTGACACAACTTTACTCCCTTAAATAAGTCTCTCAAAGTCTGAAACACTTCCTCAGAATATCGGCTGCAATGAAAAGAGGATCTGAATATGTAAATCACCAGGGTCTAAACCTTCAAAAAATTACCCTTGCTTCTCAATCACTAGTGAAAATCTCTGCAACCTCTCATTCCAAACTAGCGGCCTGAACAAGAAGATTATAAAATCCTCAAAATGCAGATTAAGCTCAGGAAAGAGCACCCCACATGCTTTAACTCCAGGTTAGGTACTACTCTAAGAGGGGCAACTTGTCTTATAAAATAAAATATGCATGTCATTGAGTATAATATATGAAAATGCATTGCTAGGGTTTGCAAGAAATCCAAGAAATCAATACCACAATCAGAAAATTATCCTTTTTGATGATATGTGGCAAAATGTACTTCTCAGTGTAGCTGGAGTGGTACGACCAGCCTTGGAAAAAGTCTCCAAACTCTCCTGAGTGGCTCACGAGTTTACTCGTGCCTGCACCAAGGGAAAAAACTGGCTGGAAAATTCGCAAGAACTCACCGATAACATGCCGGAATCCTATGCACGAGGTCAGATGTGAAAAGTGCATGAAAAATAAGCACATGGTTTTGATGCGATTTTTCATGCACTTTTCACATGGTAAACACGTTTTGAATGCAATTTTTTGCATTAAAACCCTATCCTGATGTAATCTGACTTCATAGTGGATTTGGGTGACTCTAGAGCAGTGAGTTTGATGAGGTAAGTTCTAAAAAGATTTCATTTTTTGATTTGTAACCTGTGGGGTTAGGGCCCACTCCCCATATACGAACAAATAAAAGAATAAATACTGCTTCAGACCCACAAATGGAGGGCACAAAGAATAACCGACTAACTAAAGACTCCTAAAGGGAGCTCAAAAAAAAAAAAGAGATCCAAGCAAACAAGAACAGAAAATTGAAGCTGTTGTAAGCGCAAAAACTATAAAACCCACCACCAGCTAGGATCTTGTCATCTAACCTTTTTGGCTATCCCCTTCGTCATGCTCCTAGTGAGGAGGGCATCCATGGTCCACTGAGTTCCTTCGTCAACTGCATCACGACCTTCGTTACGGGGCTAACTTTTAGTTTTAACTATTATGATCAAAATACATTCATATATTAATTATCAATAATTTCAGATATATAGGATTCAAATATAGCTATTAGTATTTTATCATCAAAGGTTTAAAAACTAGGAACTCAAATTAATTATTATGCATAATTGCATATATTATTTATATATAATATATTGCGATGTCCCCAGGGCCCATCCTTTATCTAATAGCTAGGATGTCCAGTTTGTCCAAACTGGCCGCCGGACCAGCCACAGTTCGAACTAGTCTGTGGTACTAGTCCAGTTTGCCTGTGGGTCCGAACAGGGTCTGATCCACACAAGCCTGGTTCGAACGAGATCATGGGCCGGTCAGACCCGGGTAGACCACCCCCAAAACCGACGAACTGCCATCGAATTTGCGCGAACTGGGGCCCACAGACAGTGGTCAAGCTGGATTTTTTTGCAAATTTAATAATTTTTTGACATCCACAACCCTAAAAAGTGGATTTGAAAGGCTTATGTTGATTTCTAATTCTCATTTGTGGTGTGCAAATAGGTTATTTTGTCTTGAGCTGGAGCAAATAGGTGGTTGAGCAAGAGTTTGGTTGTGCAAGATGGAGTTGGAAGATTGATTTGTGGATCTTCTTCAAGTGTTTGTGCCTCATTCCTACACCTTTGCAAGCTTACAATGAGTGGAAAAGGTAAGTTCTTGTTCCATTTGCTTTTGTTTTTGTTTAAGTTTTTATTTTTTTTTCATTTCTCTTTCATTGTCCATAAGATCTACCTATTTTTTTTAAGAATTTTTCATTCTCTTGCTTTTATATTGAATATGTATACAATTTCTTGCCATAGGAAAAGGAACTACAATGACATCTACCTCTTCCTCCGTAGGCAATACTGATCAAAGAATAGAACCCCATTTTGATTCTCCTTTGTGGAAGTATGTCGATGTTGTAAGACCCCTTGCAAGAGGTGGTGCATTCCGTTGGAAATGTCGGGGTTGTGATGTAGAAAGGAATAGTTCATATTATTGTGTGGTAGGCCATTTGTGTGGAATCCTTCGAAGAGGAGTCACGAAATGCCCTGGTAAAAAAAATGCACCTATACCAAATGCAACAGTATTAAAATATATTGTAGAGCATGAGGCAGCATAAGAGAGAGAAGAACGTAGGCAAAATACAACCATTGGCAGTAACAGTAAGAAAAAAGCAAGGGAATGCAACCCCCCTCTACAACTATTGTGATAGAAGACCACCCCTTTTATACTACCTCAACTGGCATTGATACTGAAAATGGAGGACCCCTTACACACAAAAGAAAGGGACCATTGGAAACTGCATTTGAAAATGAGAGTCGGGAAATTTACGACATTGATGTGGCAAGATGCTTGTTTGCAAATGGGCTGCCTTTTAGTGTTGTTTGCTCTCCATACTGGAAGAAGATGTTGAAAAGTGCCAATGAAGCTCCAAGAGGGTATAAGGGCCCCAATTATGAGAGAGTACGAACCATCTTGTTGGATAGAGAGGTCAAGGGGATTGATGATCAATTAAAGCCCATAAGGGATTCATGGATTGAGACAGGGGTATCAATTGTTTCAGATGGGTGGAAGATGCAAGAAATCGTCCCTTAATCAATGTCATGGCGATGTCCCCTAAAGGGGCAATGTTTTTGAATTCCGTGGATTGTGTGGGGCAAGTAAAAGATGGGCCATTTATTGCTGATATTCTCATCTCTGCCATTGAACAAGTGGGTGCTAGAAACGTTGTCCAAGTCATAACGGACAACGCAAAGAGTTGTAGAGCTGCTGGTTTGTTGGTTGAAGAGCAATATCAACATATCTTTTGGACACCTTCTGCTGTCCATTCACTCAATCTTATGCTACGAGAGATTGGGAACAAAATTGGGTGGATCAAAGAGGTGTATGTGCAGTTTGTGCCCCTATTAAAAACCTACGATGAATAGAGCTATGGAAGTGGATGTGAATTTCAAGATACCCCTTGGATCATTGGAAGTGATTTTAATATGATAGAGAATCAAGATAAGATTTGTGTAAATAAGATGGAATGGAAGGGAAATGGAGAAATTCTTATGGTACAAGATGAAGAATAAATTAAACCATTTTGACCCCTTGGAAGGATGTAAAAAAGATCAACACATTTCTTGGTGTAACAGCCAACAAGGGGCAAGGAGGATTTAGTGTAGGCTTGACAGATTCTACACAAACAAAGACATCTTTAGCTTTGATCAATTGGATGATGGAGGTAGAGTCAAGGTTACTCCATATGCTTTCTTAGACCTTTCACCCAATCCAATGTAGGTTTATTCTAGGTGAATGCAAAGATAATAGATCTATTAAAGGGGATCCATACCTTCTGAATACTAATCTTCTAAAAGATGATGACTGTTTTGAGGCAATCTTTACCTTGAGAGAAATAAACAAGTGGTTGTTAAAGGGCCATAATCCCATAGAAAGATGGGATTGCAATGTTTAAAGTTGGGATAATATATTCCAAATCATTGGGGAAAAAGGGCTCTTAATTCTTGGAGGATGGAAGGGGAGTTGCGAAAATCTCTCCTCAATCTGGAAGAGGATCTTGAAAAAGACCCTAGAGATAGTAAACTGAATGAAGAGTTAGTGAATGTTAAAAAGAGTTTGAGAAGATTTCAAACACAAAAAAACTTAGTTCTAGGAGCTCATGCCAAATTAAATTGGCTCAAAAATGGTGATAAAGGATCAAAATTCTTCTTCAGATACATTAAAAGCAAGGCTGCAAGAGAGAAGATAGACAATTTATGGTAAAATAACAGGATAATTGAGGACCCAGTTTAAATTAAAGATTTGTTTTTCAAGTTTTATAAAAACCTCTTCTCCACAAAAGGTGATAACCCTGAAGGGCACAAAGCTAGAGAAAAATGTAAAAAATTAATTCCAAAACTACTATCAAAGGACATTGCGGATGAGCTTGATTTGGTGATTTCTAAAGATGAGAAAATAATGCAATAAAAAAATTAAGCAGTGATAAATTTCCTGGGTTTGATGGATTTCCAATTGGGTTTTACAAGAAAAACTTGGATTGGATTGTGGATGACTTGCATCAGGGTTATCTTGAAGTTATAAATAAAGGTTCTCTAGGCCCTAATATTAATAAGGGCATTATTAAACTTCTTCCAAAGGAGGGGGACAAGTCTTGAATAAAAAATTGGAGACCCATAACCCTTCTAAATGTTTCCTATAAGATTCTAGCCAAAGTTCTTGCACTCAGACTAGTTAATATCTTTCCCAAGCACATCATCTCTAGTTGGGAAGCTATGGAATGAGCTAGAAAGTCGAATCAAAATGGTGACACTCTATTGTTAGACTTTGAAAAAGCCTATGATAGAGTGGAGTGATCTTTTCTATTGATGGCTTTAGAAGCATTTGGCTTCCCAAAAGGATTTTGTCAAATGATCAAAACTCTCCTAAAGGATGGTAGTGCTATTGGCTAAATTTTTTGCAAGTCACTAATACTGCAACTTAGCAAAATTGGCACTTTAGGCAGCAGTATGTGAAATTTCTTTCTCCTTTCAGCATTAGGGGACACTCCCTCTTACCGCAGGTGACTTCAATCAAAACTGAACTGTAACACAAACAGTTCCTCTTGCTACGGTAATATCGGTGGTGTTGGCTAAATATTTTGCAAGTCACTAAGACTACAACTTGCAAAACGTGTGTTTTAGGCAGCAGTATGTGAGATTTCTCTCTCCTCTCAGCAATAGGGGAGGCTCCCTTCTTACCGCAGGTG
>MU218633.1:36154-49262 GCA_018584345.1 Thuja plicata | reverse complement strand
CATTCCCTTATAAGCTACAGTTTTAAGATTATTTTTCTGCATCCTTAATGTATTCTCTATAAACTCTATGTTCTTAGTATATTCCTCATGTAAAATTTCATTCATATAACGAATGCTACATTTATTGGCAGGAGGCAGAGTCTTTTGTTGATTAATCAATATTTGAGTGCTGTCCTTTGGTCCGTTTATAGTTTTATAGTTTGTGTTTGATGTGTACTATATCTTGTGTTGGTGTTGTGATTGATCCATATGGGCGCCCTGTATTTTGTATAATATGTATACTTAATGTATGTGTATAAAGTTCAATGATTAACGAAGAGAACAGCTCCTGCTGCAGTATTGATTTTAATTTTCTCTATTATTTTGATATCCATTATCCATTTGTCAATTTATTTACTCTTCCTACACTATTTCTTTGATAAGTTTAGTCGACCTAGACGTAAAATGTTTTTAATATTTTATTTTTTCATCCTTCTTCACTTTGAACCCTGTAGAAAACTGATGCTACAATGCAAAACCAGAAGATCATGCAGTTTCAGTTTGAATTTCAAACTTTAGACTAACCGCTATGCGCCGCTCAGAGCTTTCAGTTTATTTCAGTTCTATAATTTACTTTTCAGTTTATCTCCTGGTTTTTCTTGAAGCTTCAGTTGTCCCTTGATGGAATCATTCAGATCTCATGGAAAATGCTTAACTGTTGTTCTGCAGATTAAAACTGTTGTTGTTAGTAGGAGTAATCTATTGTGTTTAATTTAGAAACTTCAGTTTGTAACAGAGCCTACAAACTCTATTAATAATCAGCCTCTGTATTGACTGTTTTTGATAACTAAGCAAAATCAAGTTTTAAAGGATTCGAAACCCAAACTCTATTAATAATCAGCCTCTGTATTGACTGTTGAATCCTGAAGGAAAACATGTTACTCTGCCCCTATAGAATTCAATGTGTAATTGATTTCTTCATTATGTCTGATTCATATTCATTTGAGCTGTGAGTGTTTGCTGTAATTTTTATTTTTCTACTAATATCATTTAATGAGCTGGTTAGGGGATAGGTTGTCTCAGAATTCTAAAGTTGGCATCAAAGCAGGTATTTCATTTGGGTTAAAGTTTTCTTGCGGTTGGAATTTCACCAAAGTTTATCATGTCGAATTCTAACAACTTGTCTGTCTCAGAATTTGAGGAGAATGAATATGACTATTAGTGTATCAAAATGATAACATTTTTTATAGTAAACAATTTCTGGAAGATTGCTGAATCAATTTATACAGAACCAGCTCATTGATAAGGCAGCTAAATAGGAGGCCAACAAGAAGAAGCCATAGCTCTTGATAAGAGCCTATTTCAAATAATTGTAAATGCATAGACAACTAAGGATGCCTTAAGACTCTAAAAGAAGCTTGCTAGGGTAGTGATCCAATCAAAGTTGAGAACTCTTGCATCAAGGTGGATCCATATTGTCATCATCATAGAAGAAAGAAAGGATTTGACAACTCTACAGTTTGACCACCTTGTTGGATCTCTTATGTCTCAGGAAGAAGAGATTTAGAGATTCATTTGGAGAACCAGATGAGAAAGTTTTCTCCTCCAAATTGCAAATCACAATGAATGAAGGTGAAAATAGCAGCTCCAAAAGCAATCAAGGCCAATGTAACGGTCAAAATAAGAATAATTCAAGAGGAAATAGAGGTAGAGGCAGTTCAAGAGGAAGAGATAGATCCAAAGGAAGAGGCAAAGACTAATTTGACAAAAAAAGAATTTCCAATGTTACCACTGTAATAGTTATGGCCATTTTGAAAGAGATTACAAATTAAAAGAAGGTAAAAGTGCTCATTATGCTCGAGTAGGTGCTGAGAATACTCCTAATCATTTATTTTTATCTTATGTCAACAATGCCGAAGAGAACATCTTAATGCTGAAGAGAGCAATAAAGATGTTTGGTGTTTAGATTTTGGATACTCTAACTATATGTCAAAAAATGAAAAGTTATTTTCGACAATGGATCAAAGTTTCAAATCCAAGATACGACTTTATGATAAAAAATCATTGTAGGTTGCTATGAAAGGTGCCATCAAAGTCAACACAAAAGAAGTTATAAAAAAGGTTAATGACATTTATTACATTCACAAGTTAAAGGATAGCTTGTTAAGAGTTGGACAATTGTGGAAGAAAAAACTATAAAGTTATCTTCTAAAATTAGAAGTGTCCTATCTATGATAAGTATTAGCGCAATAGAGTGGTCATAGTTGTAACTATGACAAAGACTAGGATGTTTCCATTGAATTTTGGTGAACATAATGGTAGTCTTGCCAATATGGCATATGAGGATACAAATTAGTTGTGGTATCTTAGATATGAACATTTAAATTTTCATAGTTTGAAGATTCTAACATCCAAAGCACTAGTTTCTAGTTTGCCAAAGGTTGAATAGCACAAGGAGCTATGTAAAGGATGTGAAAAAGAAAAGCACACAAGGGAGACATTTCTAAAAGGCAATGCATGGAGGGCCTGTCACCCACTTCATCTTGTTCATTTAGATATTTGTGGTCCTATGCAAACAAAGAGTGTGGGTAAATCATCATAGTGTATCACTTTTATTGATGATTACTCATGAATTATTTGGATCTTTTTTTGAAGGCCAAGGATGAAGCCCTTGATATAGGTGAAACAATGAGGAGATAAAAAGAGGCATAAATTTGATTAAGTCAATGGCTTCTGATTAAAATTTTCTAGGTTGATAAAAATCATTAAAATCAAAATCAATAAATAATATTTTATTTTGACTAAATAAAACTTTTAATAATTATTTTTAATTTGATCAACAAAAATCAAAGCTTTAATATCTCAAAAACTAGAAGGTGGGTTGACCTAAAAAGTGGCCAAATTGTCATAAGGAATGCCACAAAACTTCATGCCAAACCATTTCATTCTAGCTACTAGAAAATTTTGAAATTAATTATTTTTGTATATCTCAAGTTGTAAAACATACTAGACTACTTCCAAGATCTAGACTAAAGAAAAGGATGACTCTTCTTCAAATGGGCAACCTTTCAATCTAAATCTAATAATCTATGACACTCCAAAGATAGACGAAGATAATGGAAAATATATAACATGTGACACTATCATTTCACAACTACAATTCACTTCATACAATTATAATGCCTAACAATGTTGACTGTTTTGTCAAAAAAAGTTCATTGTAGCCTAAAAAAGGCTAGTATATATACCAAACTAGGCATATGCTTTACTATCAGCAAGGGATAACTTTAAGAAACCCCCTCCTAGGAAAAAGTGAAAATCCTAATGAATCGTACATTAATTTAGGGAAATTTTTTCTTGATGATGATGAATTTATTTTCCAAATTAGAAAAATAATATAAAGGCGAAGGCGATTTTTTCCCTGCCGAATGAAAATTCCATAAAATCCTGGCCAATTATACATTAATGTGGGGGAAAATATATAATATATTAGGTGAATGATTTTCTTTTGAAGGGAAAAAAAAATTTGTACTAGCGATTTTTATGTGCCGTTTGAAAATATATTTATTTTATTGGCTAATCTATCGTTAATTATGGGAAAAATAAATATTTTATTTGGCAATTTTCAAAAGATGGGACTCGTCAATGCGTCATGTGGGCCAATGACAACTAATGTTAAATGTGTTATTTGAGACCGTTTGATTATCCTAGATCAATGGTTGAAGTTTAATTTCAGCCCAATTTCTTGAAGGAAACAGAGTTCTCCAAGAAGTCACTGGAATAATGACACGTAACATTGTAATTAATGCAATATCACGTCCAACGAATATCGCCTTTATTTGTTGCAAATATAACTAATCACACCTGGACACATAAGCTAATTAGTAATATCCATTGTTTTATATTGTTAAATGTATTATTTGAGACTAGTTGATCATCCTAGATCAATGGCTGAAATTTAATTTCGGGCCAAATTTCTGAAGGAAACAAAGTTCTGCAAGAAGTCACCGGAATGATGACATGTATCAAGCCTTAAAAAGTGCACCGTAACCATGATCATTGATTACTACTGGTTATTTGTTTATGTGGACGGTGGATAGTGCAACTGCAACTCGTAACTTGTAACTCGAAAAGAAATAAATGCCTTGTTCGTGACATTCTTTAACTACCATCTTTAACTATCAATAGTATACATGCATTTATGGGAAAGATTTACATGTAGATATGAAAGATTAAGGACAGTGGATTTAAATCTCTCACACGCATAATACATTTATGGGAAATGCATTAAATACAATTAAAGAAAGAATAATTATTAATTGCTAAGTATCCGTGATCACTACTATCAATCAATGGGTCGGGGCTATTTATAGACAATCTCGCTTCTTTCTTCTTCATTTTTCTTTTGGTAGATTAAGGGTCAGAGCTGCCAGTGGTAGAAATTATGCCTCTGGTTTTAATGTTTAGGTTTTTAGGTCTTTAGGCTTTCAATAATTAAAGATTAACACACCAAACCATTTGAAATGCACATCCCTAGATGACCAAAGGTCCTTTTTGGGCAATGTCTCGGAAGAAATCCTCACTTCTATTTGCAGGGAGGTTGGTCACAATGCTTTTATAAATTCTGATGTGTTGATATTACTGGGTCGAGAGTTCCTTGAGAATATTGATAGATACCATGTCTACACGGACATTACATCCCAATTTTTTGCGTCTCTCTTCGACCTCGGAGGACAGAAGGTAGATATGTTGATGTTGTTGAGGAAGGTTTTAAAAGAGAAATTCCTGAAGGACGATGTCAATGTTGCTATTTTACGGAATTAGGGGTGGGGATCCATTGGCCAAGAGATATACCCAAGCTGTTGGAGCCAGGTAGAAATGTGGCCAGACAACCCTTTCTAATGAACCTCAATGACGAGAAACTAATGCGACACATGAAATGGGCATGACTTGGGAGGGATTTTCTCCAGAAATGGTTTTACCTTGATGAATTCGACGAGTCAGACTACACATGGCTTGAAGAATTCTCAGAGATTATCTTCTCTGGAAAATTCTACTTAGACGAAAGGGAAGATGAAGATCCCTAGTTTACCCATTCCCGTTACCCTGGTCTTTTGATAATGGACATGCAAAGTTTCACTTTTTTTTATACCGATAAGAAGTTGCCTAGTAGGTTTCTGTTTTTACGGTACTATGTAATTTTATGAAAAAAAAATTAAAAAATTCCAAGTTCATTTCAATTTTCTTTTTATGGGTACAAAAAATGATTCTTAGACTTCTCTGTGATTACAATATTTTAATTAGTTGCTTTACTTGTGTATTAGACATTTAAGTATGCTTAAGCGATGGATTAGTACTTCCATTTTTAAATCTGAAGACTGAGATTCTGAATTTTTAAAATGATTAAGTTTCTTTATTAGTCCAGAGACAAAGCAAGTTTCTATTTTTAATTTGCCAATGTGTCATATCGATGTGTGATAATGTAATTTTGATTATAATATAGATAGAAATAATTGAATTAAAATCTAAATTGGACTACACTGTAAAACTAAATATTTATTAAATGTAATAACTAATAAGTTGAAGTTGTAATTTAAAATGATTAAGTGACACTCACACATGTCCTAGTGACATCAAATGACAAGCCAAAAGTTAATGGGACCCGCGATAGTGCGACAGTGCCAGGGACCGTTGGATGAGCACAGATCAACGACGTGTGGTGTATTTCGGGCCGAAAGGGAAAAGAAACCCCTTTTTTGCAAACTTATTACAGAATAATGTAAATGAACTCAAAATCACAGAGTCATAGAATAAGTATCACTTACCTTTGCCTCAAATTAAAATGCAGTAATGTAGTCGCGACTCGCCAATGCAGTATACTGTTGCAATCAATAGTCAGAAACTTCGCTATTAATCAAATATAGAGATATTGCCTCAAATTAAATTGCAAAAATGTAGTTGCGACTCACCAATGCAGTATACAGTTGCACTCAATAGTCTAAAACTTCGCTATCGATCCAATATAGAGATATCAAAATGTTTTTATACTTATCCTTATTTGGTAAATTCGGCGAGAGGTATTAGGTTTACAAATATTTGGTGAAGCCCATGTAATTATAACACATCTTTTGTTATTTCTGAGGCTATTATGGGTTGTCCAATACCTTCGCATGATTAATAAAGTTGGCAAAATTACACCGGTTAGAAACACGCGTCCATAAAAAGCTAGGCAAATTTGGGGCTGCCTATAAATATATATGTATAAAATGATTGGTGAATATAGGCCGGCGATTTGGGGTCGCTTAGAAATTATAGGTAAATTTTTTAAATTTACGGGACCAAAATTTATATTCCATTGGCGATAATGTATAAGAAATAGAAAAATTAAATAAGCTGATGGGTGATGGGCCTAGGCTTTAGACCCAATATTAATAAATGTTGGGCGATAGGGTCAATCCAATATGTGAAAACTATTCACCAATTTAGGGGTCGCTGATATGCGACATTCGCCAAATGGCGAATGATCGCCCCTAAAGTTTTCGCTGCTATCAGTTGTCTTTCCAAATTAATTAAGAAGCCAAATAAATGTATATCTTGAAAGAGCATAAATATTGTGATGTATATCTTGAAAGAGTAGAAATATTTTAAGATATATCTTGAAAGAAAAAAATGATTTGATCTATTATTTCAACAAGGAATGAGGGATGAAATTTTATGAAGAGTAAGGACATAATAGAATAACAATTGAATAATTGTACAATGAACAAAGGAATATTTTTTCCAAAATAGTTATGGATTAATTCCCCCTTTGCNCCCCCCCCCCCCCCCCCCATTACATTGTTCTTGCATATGGACCCTTGAAACAACTCAAATTTTACCTTACAAATGGATGGTAAGTATATCAACTATCTGAGAATATTTTAGGTACTAGTAGAGATGAATGTGGCAGTGTATCCACTTTTCTAAAATCTCGTGTCATCCTACTTGAATGTGCTTCGTTCTCTCATGAAAAATTAGATCCTTCACAAACTTTAGCACCCCCTGATTATTGCAATACAGAATAGGTGTCTTTTCTTAAGGAATATCCATATTAAAGGTATAATGTGAAATAACTAAATCACTTTGCATGTAACTCCTTGTGCAACCTGATATTTAGCTTAGTCGATTATAGAGGATCAATAGTTTTCTTATTACTAACCTAGAGAATCAATAGTTTTCTTCTTACTAATCTATGAATTAGGTTCATATCAATGGTGAAAGACATATTACATAGTTGATTTATTATCATTAACAAATATAACATAGTCTTAATTACCATATTCATACAAAAATAATTGAGTGTTCTTGTTATATACTAGACCGTAATCAAGTGTACCTTACACATATCTCACAATATGCTTAAGTGCAATCCATTGGCTTCTATTTGGCTCATGCATAAATCTTGATAGATTGCTAGCAGAAAAACAAAAGGCTAGTCCAATATAGGTCAAGTTAATGAGACTCCCAACAAGCTACCTATATAGTCACATTAACATGAGGTTAGTCCTAAAATCAAGACTATTGTAAGCCATTTTACATTGGAAAGGGCATAGGTCTATAATTAGACATTCCAAACTTCTCCGTGAGTTTCTTGGCATATAATTTTATCTATCAAATAAAAATGCGATGTTTTTAATGTCATATATCCAAGTAAAGGCAATAGTAAATTAGATATAGAAATATCATGTTAAAGGATTTCTTTAAACAATTATTTGTTTTATAGTTGAAATTATTTGAACTTATTATGATCACAAGATGATCTAGATACAATACAAGAATGAGAATCTCTATGCCTACCTTCTTAATATACAAATTTGGATATATGGAGCTACAAGTGAAACTATTTTGTACAATTTTCATCTATTTTTATGTACCATGGCCAAGTAGTTTATTTAAGGCCATAAAGTGACTTAAAAATATGACATACCTTGTGAGGATGATGTGCATCGATGAATATTTCAAGTTGGTTCATGTGTACTTCTTATTTAGGATCATCATATATGAAAGCACTCTTGACATCCATATGAAGAACCTTTCATCCTTTCTAAGAGGCCAATGGACAAAAAAATCTAGTTTTAAGAGCCTTGCAATGGGTGAAAAGGTCTCCCCATAATCAATGCCCTCATACTAAGAATATGCTTTCACAATGATTCTTGTTTAATATTTTTTGATGGATTCATTTTCACTGTATCTTGTTTTTAAAATGTATCTATGGACTACAAATTTCTTTCCAATAGGAAGATTAAAAGTTTCCTTGTCAAAGTTTGTATCAGAGAGTCTTACTCAATATCTATGCGATATTCTTCCATTATGACTAATTGAGGATCTCTTGAGCTATATCAGGTTCTATACCTCAAAAAATAAATTTATTAATTAAAGATTCACCCATTTCATACATGTTTTCTTGTCCTTTCCCTTGAGGAGAGACATGGAGGAAAATCTAGACAAGAGGTCTTAATGGTGGTTTATAGCTATATCACACACTTATGATATTGCTTCTCTAAAGAATGGTTCTGCAAAATTTCAAGGCAAATGAATAATTCTTCTTGCAACTTATCTTATTTCTAAAAAGAATCTTTTATCTCATCATCTAAATGTTAGAGAATATATAAGAGGTAGATGAATATTACTTATGCACCAAAGAGTCAATAGATGAATCATCATATACTACATTGATTCATCTCCCACATCTCATCTCTCATAAATATTTTTTTACCTCAAGATCCTTGAGATGATAAGATTTTAAGGTAGGAATGTACTCCAAAAACATACATTAAAGTGTCTTGTAATTATTATTCTTCCTCTTCTTAGCTCATATATGCATATATGCAATACAACCAACTCTAGGATGGGGGATTGAAGGATTATAACCACTTCATACCTAATCTAGTATCTTTTCTTGCACAAACTTTGTGAGAGATCTATTGAGAAGATATACAACTATCAATACTACTTCTATCCAAAATTTATCCTCCAAATTATTTGTGACAAACATTCATCAAGCCATCTCCATGATAGTTTTATTGTGATTCTCTACATTCCATTATATTGAAGTGTACAAGGGTAGTCAAATGATGTTTGATTTCATGGTGCTTCAAAAATTTAACAAATCTTTAGAGGTGAATTTACCACCTTAATCTCAATAGAGGAGAAGAAGAGACTTTCTTGTCTCCCATACAAATTGATGGTAGAAATCTAGAAAGTATTGAAATACTTCTCTCTTTCTTGTAGGATATTACACCCATATCTTCAAACATAATTCAATAATTAACAACTAGAAGTATAAACATACTTAAAATGAATTGGGCAAGGGTTTTTATAGATTGGCACGAACAAGGTCTAAATTCACCTTGGCATGGAAGGTGCTTAGCTTGAATGGATCATGGTGTTGTTTTCTTATAAGTCATCTAGGACATAAAAAAAAGTAATGAAAAATATGAGGAAGGCCTATTATAATCTCATTAGAACTAATCTAATATAGGGGTGTGGTAGAAATATTTATATAGAGATAATGTAATAGAGAAGTAGACTATAACATAGAGGTGGATAGAGCAATTGCAGAGGATGAGCAAATTTAAGTTGTGAGAAGGATAGTTTGGAGGAAGAAATAATGGAAATTAAGAAATGCAATTCACAATTGGTAGAAAATTTAAGAATCATTGGAAAAGAAAGATGTGAGTATTTATGTGAAATAAACAATCTTGAGAAAGAAAGGAAAAATATTATAGCAAAAAATAACGAATTAGAATTAAAATTGTTTAGTGAGGTGAAGAGAAAAAATCAAGATTTAGAATAACAACTAGAAGTGTTGAAAAAGGAAAATGGGTGTTTAAAAGTAAAGCCATATGTTTGTGAAGTATTATGTGACACAAAAGATTTTTTATTCTTTTGATCAAAAAAATAATTTGTGTGAAGTTGCTTTTGGTAAAGAATGTGAGAGTCAAAGGTCGGATGTTTCTTGAACTGTAAAGTTTGCAAGTTTTGATGCTAATCTGAAAGACTTTTTTGAAAAGAATGTTAGCTTTCAGATGATGAAAAAAATGGTTTATGTTGGAAAGGGTTTGGGAAAACATGTGCAAGGTATTAAAGGGCACATTGAGCTAACTATGAAGCCAAAGTATGAGGGCCTTGGATATTGTAAAACTGATAAGACTAGTGTTGCTAGTGTTATGATTTTATGCAAATCAATTTAAAGAATTCAATGTTCACATGGTCTCATGGGAGGGCATAAAGAGTAGAAGTGTTGGGGCACTCACCTTTGTTAAATTTGTGGGTTGAAGAATCACTCTGAAAATTCATGTTGGAGTAAAGAATGTAATGGATAATCTAAGAAACATTGTATGTAGATAAATTATGGAAGGATCAATAGACCAAGTTGAAATAAGGTGACAAGTATGTTCAAAAGGTTGTATAAACTTAAATATTCATGCATTGGTAAAAATAGTGATAAAGAAAGGTTTGTTATTTGACTCATATGGTTGAGGATTGCTTGTTATGATTGGCACATTGAAGTGTCATGAGTATTCTCTATGTTAGTGAAAGGAAGGGAAAGCCTTGTGATCTCCCATGAAGGAAAGTGATGAACAAATTAGTCTCAACTTTTGTAAGAAGTGTACCAAGTGAGTCTATAGAAAGAGCAATATTGCATGGTGAAATGCAAAGATTAATTTTGTGAGTCTACTTAGCATCAAGGGGAAGTATGTTGGATATTGATGAAAGCATTCAACTCAAAATACCATTACTAATATCAAATATGTAGTTGAAGTTTGTAGACAGATATTCTAGATTAGTTTTTAGTGGTTTTGGTAAATTTTCATAGATAATATTTTCTATGTTTTGTAGTGTTTTAGTTTCTTTAAAAAGCTTTGCATGAGAATGCAAATTTATCATTAATGTTGTCAAATTTCAAAATCAGATTTGTGTATTGATAGAAGATAAGGCCTCGGCATGATGTAGTAGAAGTTGAATGAACAAAATATGTTAATTTGTGTATAGAATCAAATTGTGTTTGTTGGTGCAAATTTCATATTTAATGCCACAGTTTTAATTTTTGTACATATATTTCAATTTTTTCAGACATGATAACATAGAAAAGAAAAAGAGTGTACCAAAAAGTTATTATTAATTGTATTTTGACATACATACCTTATTTTGGCATACACAAACTTTCAAAGATGAACATAAACATTGAAATTAGCTTGATAATATGATTTTGTAGTGTGATGAGGATGGTCATTTGGACATTCATCCTCACATTCATCATTTACATCATGACCTTGAAGATTTAGACATATCATCTTATCTTAATGTGGCAAGAGCTACTGAAACAGCTAGATCACATCGTAGAAACCGCCCAGCCATCCTTTTAATTAAACAAATACATAGAATTTAATAGAACTCATACCCATTTCTCCAGTAGTACTCAAGATAATATTTCTTTTATTGAAATTTGTTTTTAATTTATTATGCTTTTCAAATACCAGGTGAATGTCTTTGGCACGTTCACATTTATTTCTCTATAAGTTGATTTTAACTCTCAACGCTCAACCCCGAGTGACTAAAATACGAAAAGTGCACCATGAAAGCTTAGAGCACCTTGCCTTAGTTTTAGGAACTTCATAATTTTTTATATTTTTCTGGACCTGCACTAAACATCAGCTCTGCAGAGCATGCTTAGGAGGCTTAAACCCTGATGTGATCATAATGGTCATTGCTATTTCATACAACTTGAATGGGGCTGCTGGACAGGAACAAATTTAAATGTTAAAACCAGTTTGAATAGGTAGAATTCAGTTTTGGACAAACTAATAATATTAAATTTAACAAAAACTTGCCAGTATAAGGATTTAATAAAAAATTACCAGTGTAGGGATTTTATTTTAATGTTTATGTTCTTTCCATTGACTCTGTTTATTAATCAGGATTTGCACCATCTCACATTCGATAATTATCGGCTGGGAAGCTTTCTCTAAGGTATATCTTTGTATATTAGGACTTGTATCGATACTCAATAAATCTCTATGACTCCTATAATTTCTTGTGTTCTAAATATATAATTTTTATTAGATTTTATGGATTAAAGCTGATAGATTTCTACAATTCATAAGAATTGCTGTAATTTCCAAATTCTATTGTGTTAGAAGTTTCTGACAAAAAATATTTCCTATATAATCGAATCCAGGAACTACAACATAAGATCTTATGTATGTTTGTAGTTTGTATGTACTCAGTCTTATCAAATTTTCCAAAACTTCTATATACAGATGCAATTTGTAATAAATCTGTATTGTATTTCTGATCATTTTACTCAAAATGTTTGTAATTTAATTGAATTTATAGAAAGAAATTTGTCTTAACAAATTGCTATTGCTAATAATATTTGTTTCTTTCAATTGTTGATTTTAGAGAAGGCTGCAGATTTTATTTAACAGAATAGAAATTTTCTCCAAAATAATTTCAGAATGAAAAATGACTATGAGAAACATAAACACTATTATTATCCTAAGATCTCTGGAATTAATAGATGTATATGCTCATCTAATTTAAAGTTCTTTCTTATTTTATTTTCTTCTCGTTGTGATATAGCCGTTGAGAAACTGTTCTTTGCAGTAAAGCTACAGGTAGAAAACACCGACATATCTGTATGGTAACATTCTCGCTTCCTGTCTTGCTTTATACATGGCGAATGCACTGTTAAATGAATTAAAAAAATATATAAAAGGCTCGAGAGTAATGTTTCGGCCTCACCATTTGTATTAATATTCCCTAAAAAAACAGCGCCACCAAAACATTTCTACATATTTTATAATGTTTCAAATTTTTGAACTGATTTTTCAATTTTTCATTGGATGGTACATTTGAAAGTTCATCAATTTCCCCATTATCAAAGGTATGTTAAAGTATTTGATATATTTTTAGTTTACAAATATAACCGTTGAGAAAATTTAAAACATTTTCTAATGTTTTCTTTTAAACAGATTTCTCTTTTTTCTTTTTATGAATTTATGCTTTTAGATTGTTTTTTCTTCTTAAATATATTAACTCATCCCTTAGATTGTACAAGGTTTTGAAGTTGATATATATATATATA
>MU218627.1:409254-425407 GCA_018584345.1 Thuja plicata | reverse complement strand
TCATACAAAGGTCAATAAAAGATCTTAAAGATACCAATTCTGAACTTGGTTGTCATCCAAAGATTGATAATATTGATTCTGAACTTGGTTGTCATCCAAAAGTCAGTATGAAGCTGCCAGGAGCTTAATAAGAATCTTTTAAAATGAGGAAACACAAGATATTCAGCTTATGAGAACCAAAGATTTCGATCCAATAGTTCCAACTTAGTCAAGGAAACTATCATGCCCCTAGTTTGTTTGATAACGAAGTCATTTTAATGTTGTTTTGAGAAAAAATTTAATTGATGATAGTGTGATCATGACCCCTCAGGAATAAAATTGAAGGAAAAGAATAAAATCCCTTTATTGAAATGATGTATCACTTGCATGAAACTGGTAGGATGAGAAAGAATCAAATAGAAGAAATGAAAAAGGTGGTGTATTTAGAGAAAACACACATTTTACCAAGTTAATCACTTTAAAATATGGGTGGTGAGATCGATTTCATTCCCGATTGATCAAAGATTTAGGGAATCATGGGTATTAATAAGATAGATGATGTAATTAAATTGGATTTTAGATGAAAATAGAAATCATTTTTGAGAAAAAATTCCCAAATGTTTTTATTTCCTTCAAAATGCATCATGCAACCTCTAAATGCAGCTATATGTAGACTCTTAGGACTTTTCACTAATTAGCAAATATTGCAACATTTTGATCATCATTGGGTGATTTTTGGAATGGATACCACATGATAGTATAATTATCACTAATACTTATTGATATTATGACAATATGAATACTATCTTTTATTGAAATATCAGAAATAAACTTAGGCATTAAGGCATAGAATTTAGGATAGCAAAATAGTCACCTTCCTTTTATTATATTAGATTCAGCCTAAGGAAAGATATTGAACCTGTAATGACCTTGAAAATTCATATCCTTGGGTACATGATGCCTTGTATACCTTAGTGAGAATCTGAATAAAAAAAAAGACAAGGAAATTGTTTCACCCTCACTGTAGTTTACACATAACAAATATCAAGATATATGCGGCTATCCACTCATGATGGAAGCTCTTACCATAAACATCCAAGTTAGGTGAAATTTATAAGATCATTTGGAACAATCACCATATGCAGAAAACCAAGATAACATTATAACCCCTGTCCTTGTGACTCTTTGTCTTTGTGCAGACATCATGGAGTAACTCGGGAGATATAAAAACATCAATTGAGAAAATAAAAATTCATAACTGCTTAGATGCCCCTAGTTAAACATCATTAGGACATAAAAGAGTTATGATCAATCCCAGTCCAAATAGTGTTTAAGTAGTATTGAGAAATAAAATTTATTCTTTTGTCAAGCACCATATAGATTCATCAATCAAATTTTTTTTGGAATTCAAGCAAATATGGCATCCATTTACTTGTATAAAATCTTGTCGCTATTCGAAATCTAATGGAGGTATTAGGAACACTGTTCATGTAAGTATAATCTTTGTGTCATCCTTGTTTCATGAATGTGATAGTGGTGGTGAAAGTATCAAAAAGAATCATATCACAAGACAAGTCATCCTACGAAGACTTAGCAGACGCAACCTATCAGACTGGAAAAGATGCCCCCAGTGTAGAATGACTTGTTTTGTAGAACTGAAAAAGATAGACAAATCCCAAGCAAGGATAAGATAGTCGTAAGGAAACAAAGTCAGCATTTTAGCCCAGGTGAAATTATGAAGGCTTAGTATCAGTGATGCTTTGATACATGGAGTGCAAAACACAAGTGACACCTGATTGCTAGGTTTTCACCACTTGACAAGATTGTTTCTTTCTTTTTTCTACAAAGATGCTTGTTTTACCAGGTGCTCATCAACGCACTTTTCTCTTTTTCAATTTTTTTTTTGCTATTTTTTCTTTTTGAATGTTTTTGTAGTATCAAGGTGCTTGATTACCAGGTTTTCACCAAGGATACCTTTCTTCAAGACTTTTTCCATTACTTTTGGATTTCTTCAGGATCAATTTTCTGAATGTTTTTGGTATTTTTTGAAAACTCTTTCACTGTACAGGCTTTGCTAGCTGAACATCAAGCATAGAACCGCTTTAGATGTAGAGTATTGATAGGATCTGGAAGAATGTTTCCCTCAGGTGTAGCTAGTTGATAAGCTCCAGTCCCAAAAGTAGGAGTGATAACATAAGGTCATAGACAGTTAGGTTCAAACTTTCCTTTCTGCTCTTTGTTAGGTTGGTTCTTAGGATCCTCCTTTAGGACGAGATCCCCCACTTTAAATTTTTGTGGTTTGACCTTCTTGTTGTACCCTTTGGACATGTGTTCTTGGTATACCTTTAGATGGTTGAACACATGTTGTTTTCTCTCATCTAGTAGGTCCAAATAATTCACCCTATCAATGGGGTATTGCTCATCAGTAACAAGACCATGTAAAGATATCTGCAAAGATGGGATTTCAACCTTAATAGGTAGTACTGCCTCAGTGCCATAGACTAGGGAAAATGACATGGCTCCAGTTGGTGTTCTACTACTTGTTCTATAGGCCCATAGTGTTGGATTCAGTTGTAGATGCTAGTCTCTGCCATACTTACTCACAGTTCTGTGTAGGATTTTTAGAATATTTTTATTGGATGCCTCAGCTTGTCCATTACCTTGAGGGTAATAGATTGAGGAGCAATGTTGAGTGATATGGAGCTGTTCACAAAGGCCATCAATATCTCAATTTTTAAATTGGCCCCCATTGTTTGTTACAATTGAAGAGGGTATCCCATATCTACAAATAATGTAGTTTAGAATGAACATAGCCACCTGTTTGCTAGTGGATTTGATTAGCGGCACAACCTCAACCCACTTTGTGAAATAATCAATTATTGTAATGATAAACTTGTGTCCATTTGAAGAGTTGGGATATATTTTTCCAACCAAGTCAAAGGCCCACTGCTGAAATGGCCAATGTGTTATAAAAGGAATAAGTTCTCTGGTAGGATCATGGATGATATTTCCATGTGTCTGACATTTATAACATGTCTTTGATAATTGAATAGCATCTTTTTCCATTGTAGGCCAGTAATAACCTACTCTGAGTAGTTTCTTAGCCAATCAAAAGTCATTCGAGTGTGATCCACATACACCTTTGTGGACTTCCTTTAGTGCAAGATCAGACTCTTTGAGTTATAAACACTTAAGAAGTGTACTATCAAGACCTCATCGATATAGGTTATTAGTTATGAGGACATAACATGATGCTATCCTAATCAAGGATCTTTTCTCATTTTGAGATAAATCATTGGGAATAGTCTAGTCAGTTAGGTAGGAAATGATTTTTCGTATACCAAGATTGGTCTAGGGTGTTCAAAGCATAGATTACTTGGTATTTAGGGGTATCAAAGGCAGGATAGGATAGTTCTTCCACCAAGAAGTTATAGTGGAATTGATGTTCTTCCAGTTATAACATGGAAGCCAATGTAGCCATGGCATCTGCAGCCTTATTTTCTATTTTGGGTACTTGTTGGAATGTGATGAAGACAAAATATTTCTTTAAATCATCAATCAGTTGTTTGTAGGGAATAAAATTATCATCTTTTTCTTGGTAGTCTCTAGTAACCTGATTGATAATTAGTTGGGAGTTACCATACACATGTAACTCTACAATCTTCCAATCCATGGTAAGCTTGAGTCCATTCACTAGTGCTTCATATTCTAAAATATTGTTTGTGCATGGAAACATCAATTTGTAAGATTTGGAAATCTTGTAACCTTGAGGAGTTATGAATGGGACCCCTACTCTAGAGCCTTGTTGAGTGAATAAACTGTCAAAGTACATCTTCAATGGATATTTAGTTAGATGCATGATTGTTTCATCAGAGAATTCAATATTTAAAGGATCATCATCCTAAAGTGGTGAATCAGCCAATTGATATGCAAGAACATGTCCTTTAATAGCTCTTCGTTCTATGTATTCAATGTCAAACTCACTCAGAATCAGGACCCATTTTTCCAAATGTCTTGTTAATTTTGTTCTGCTTAGGAGATATTTTAAAGGATCTATCTTAGCAATGAGCCTTACTATATGTGACATCATGTAGTGTCTCAATTTTTGTGATGCAAAGATGACTGCTAAGCATGCCTTCTCAATAATGTTGTAATTGATCTCATAGGTGACTAGTGTTCTACTAATATAGTAGATAGCTCTTTCTTTCTTTATTTCATCCTCTTGTTCTAGAAATACTCCTAAGGATGTAGCTGTAGCTGAAATGTACAGGAGTAATGGCTTCCCATGAACAGGTGCCATAATAATAGGAGCAGCCAGGCATCCTTTCAATTCTCTAAAGTTAGCTTCATAGTGCTCATCCCATTGGAAAGTGACCCCTTTGCATAGTAGTTTGGTAAAGGGTTGTGTCGTATCTACAATTTGGGACATGAATCTCCTGATTGACTAGAGTCTCCCTTGTAGTGTCCTCACTTAACTGATGTTGCATTAAGGATCCAGCTCTAGTATAGCCTTAACTTAAGTGGGGCTACCTCAATTCCTTTCACTGAGAAAATGAACCCTAGGAGCTTCCCTGATTGGACCCCAATGGCACACTTCTTTGGGTTGAGCCTGAGTTGGAACTGCTCCATATGATCCAATATCTTTCTTAAGTAATCAATGTGAGTATGTCTTTCTTTGGATTTAGCCAAGGTATCATCTACGTAATCTTCCATGTTTTTATGCATCATGTCATGGAATATAGTAGTCATTTCTCGTTGATATGTTGTGCCTGAATTCTTTAGCCCAAATGGCCTGACATTCCAGCAAAAGGTGCCTCATGCACATGTGAATGCAATTTTCTCTTGATCCTTAGGGGAAATTTTGATTTGATTATAGCCCAAGAATCCATCCATTAATGAATACATCTAGTAGTCTATTGTGAGGTCTATGATTATGTCAATGTTAGGTAGTGGGAAGTCATCTTTTGGACAGATCCTGATAGACTTACCAAATTTAGACACGGGGACCACATTGGAGATCCATCTTACGTAGGCAATGACTCTGATAAATCTATCTTTCAACAATTTCTCTAGCTCTGCTTTTACCAATAATGCAACATGAGGATGCATCTTTCTAATTATTTTTTTCACGAGCTTAATACCAGGAGCTATAGATAGATGGTGCATGATCAATTCATGATCCATCCCTCGCATATCGGTATAAGACCATGCAAAGTTGATCTTCTTTTCCCTCAGGAACTCTATGAACTGTGTCTTCTCTTCTTCTGACAGGGATTGTGCAAGGTGTACTACTTAAGGATCTCCAATAGTGTCCAAATTTACTTGTTGTGTTGGCTCAATCAGCACTGAAGACCTTTCTTTAAAGTGTTCAAGGAGGACCTTTCTTTTGGCACCTCTGAGAGGTTTTCACCATCAGATGCATCTTTTATCTTTACTATTTTAGGATCTGATACTACCGCAAAGTGGTTTTCACCATCATTCCTCTTTTTCTTTTTCTTTTTTAGTTTTTGACTGAGAAACCTGATATCCTCCTGTGACATGTTCACGCTCTTTGCATTGGTGGAAGAAGGGTAAGTCTCACAAGCATTGAGATAGCAAGCTAGGGTATAGTGATTGGGAAAGTCGAGGATAGGTGTAGGATGTGTGGTAGTCCAATCAATGAGGTCTGGGTGTATCAAAGACAAGGAATCAGAGTCTGTGAAGGACAACATCATGTTAGCGTCAAGACTTAACCAACATGACATGTTCCATTAAGTTTTTCTTCAATATTTAGATCAATAAGAGTTAGATTGTCATAAAAAGGGTCATTTTTAGTCATATGTGGATCAAAATCTAGTGACTCATCAGTAGAAATGTTATCTTTATCTCTCCAGAAAAAGGAGGCTTCTTGCTTATAGCCTCTAAAAATCTTCTAGACTTATGAGAACACCAGTCTCTTCATCAATGATTGGGGGAAGGAACTCTTCTTCTAGTTCAGGATTATCAGTGTTGTTGGGAGTAGTGTTAGACTATTCATGAGGAGCTGAGGGAGTTGCAAACATGTAAATTATATCTATTCCAATATCTTAAGTGGTGATAGATAGATCATCCCATTCATAATAATGAGAGTTAGTGACCTCATCATTAGATCTATTTAAGTATTCAACAATGGTTATTTGATGTATCTGATTAGCTACTTGTGGATCAAAGTGTGGTAGATCAAGGACATGTGAAACCATGACCAATTGCCCCCAGTTAGGATGTAAATTTTGTTGTCAGGGTGTGCTTTCCATAGTTGTTTCTATCAAGGGCATTTCTGAATTATCTATTGTTGAGTCTCCTACCTCTTGAATGGGAGGTTGTGCTAACAAAGGGGTGTGAAGATCTGGCGGTATCTCAAAGCTGGGTACATAGAATTCTCCTTGATAGTTGGGATTATCTATGCCAACATATAATAACCTTTCATAGGACCACTACTCTAGTTCATCTATTTCATCACTCCCTTTGTCTGAGGTTGGGCTATCTTTTGAACCAGGTTTGTCAGATTTAGTATTAAAACCTAGTCTTGTTTTGTCTCTAGTATTCCAAAATTCCATGGGTATAGGCTCAAAAAGCCCTTGTCTTGTGTCATTTAGAGGTCCCTTTCCTTGGTATCCCATCTATTTGAGGAAATCATATCCCTTTCCATACTGTTTGGGGGATATCTCTACATATTTGACCTTAGCTTCCATCGGTTCTCCTTTGTAAAGCCAGTCCAAGACTGCCTGTTCTTCTGTGTTATCTAAAGAAGATGTGGATGCCTTTACCATGCCAATTGCTTTCTGTACTTCTGGCTCCTTGGATGCAGTAGGTGTGAATGTTGAGGAAGGTTTTCCATAGGATGTTGGTGATACTAGAAGCTTTGTTAGTTATTGAATCAGGTCCAACTTTTATTCTCCCATACTTGTTTCTTCAAGTTTTAAGGTTTTGCCAAAACTCTTCATAACCATGTCCTTGGTAGTTTCAAGAGAAATCACATCCATAGCCTCCTTGTTATGCGGGATCATACTACTTTCTCTGATATTATTACAAGTATAGTTATCATCTCCAGGAATCGTCACTTCTACTCCATTATGTGGGAACTTTATACACTGGTGGTAAGTGGATGCCACAACTTGCATTTTGTGAATCCATGGTCTTCCCAAAATTATATTGTAGGCCAGGGGTAGATCTAGAACTTGACATTCAACATTCCTTTCAATTGGTCTGACTCTGATAGGTAGAACAATAAGTCCTTTAGAGGATATTTCTTCCTCATCATAAGATTTGATGGTTATCTTCCTTCTAGAGTCAATGGTCTGTTCTGAAAGACCCAGGCTTTTTATCAGATTAAGTGTAAAAAAATTGAATCCTATGCCTCCATCTATCAACACATGTCTAACACAAGATTTACGAATAATAACTTTGATATGGAGGGGTTGATTATGTGGATGTGTCAATGACTTACAATCCTCTTAAGAAAAGGAGAGGTAATGTGGCACTGAGATGTGATTGACCATCGCTTGGAATTTTTCTATATCAATATCCTTTGGGACGTTAACAACATGTAGAGCTTGTTCTAGGATTTTCCTATGTACTATGGATATCTTGAGCAGCTCAAAAATGGAAATTTTGGCAGAGGTTTGTTGCAATTGGTCTAACAAGTCATACTTTGCTCCAGGAATAGTAACTGTGTGTTTTTATGTTGGTTTAGGGATAGTAATGATAGGAACCTTGGAGGTTGATGCTAGTTTTGGGGGTCCTTTGAACGTGACCTGCGCTTGGCTTCGTGTTACTGCATTTGAGTGGAATGAAACACCTTTGATTGTGACCACATTAATTGATTCAGTCTTAATGTCTAGCATATTGATCATATTGTCATTATTGGAATAGGTGTAGTTCACTTCATTACTCTTCCCTTTAGATGTTTCTCCTTTGTCGTAATTATGAAATAGTTTATTGAATGTTGTATGATCCTCATTGGTAGTGTGTTCATCCAATTTGATGTTACTACCTTCAATGAGGTCTTGAATGACATGTTTAAGTTTAAGGCAATTATTAGTCTTGTGCCCTTTGTTCTTGTGGAAGACACAATAGGAATTATCATCCCACCACCTTGGTTTGACCGTTGGTTCCCAAGGTTTTGAGTCAGGAATTGTGAGAAGCTTGTTATCCAATAGAGTCTTCAAAATGGTCTCGAGAGGTTCTCCAAGAGGAGTAAATGTTCTTTGAGGTTTTGAAGTCCATGACTGTCCTTTACCATTATCATTGTTTGTTTTTGGTATGGACGTCGTGACCTTTGCATCTTTGCTTGCCTGCATGCTATTAGTCAAATTGAACACCTCAGGTTTAGGGTTAATGTTAGAGGTGTCAACTACTTTGTCATTGAAAAAATTCTTGTTTTTCTTCCACCATTTAGGCTTGGAGTTGGAGTTGTTGGTTTTGTTTTTAATTTGAAGGGTGATCTCCCCCCTTTTGACCATGACTTCCTTGATACAGAGGGAATTATTAATCATTCTGTCTAACCTTGGGGAGTCTTGCATTTGTAATGCGTAGTTCAATTCAGGCGCCGGGTTATTAATGATTCTTTCCATCTTCTCTAATTTGGGAATGGCCCTTGAATATCATGCAAAGATCTTCCTCCATATTTGTAGGAAGTGTCTAAATGATTCACCAGTCTTTTGTTTAGTATTACACAGGTCTATCATGGTCAAATCATGTTGTATGTTATAGGAGTAATGCTAGATAAAGTGTTGAATTAGCTCCTCAAATGTTTTGACCTTAAGGTTTAGCTTTGAGAACCACTCCATGGGAATACCTCCTAGACTTCCTGGAAATAGTCGCATGAGGTATGTAGGTTATGTTGGAAAGTGACAATGCAAGCAACTGTTATTTTTTTCATTGATGTAAAACCTTTACTGGTGAGACTATTGTTATCTATTTGAGTACCATATCTATTATTGATGAAGAAGATTTAACAAGAAGACAAAGTGAATGGTTGAGTTAAGGCAACTAAAATGGTACTTGATCAGTTGGCACTCTGGAAAATTAATTAGTTGCTTATCTTTCAAAGATAGTTTTTCTGGTTGTTCTGTGCTGAGCAAGTTTGGATTGTGTTGAGAAAATTTTCTTATGATGAGAAAAGTTTCTTGTGCTGAGTAAAGTTGCTTGTGACAAGCAAAAATTTTCTCAATGCCGAGCACCATTGAAATTGCCGAGTGGAAATAGTGATGTTGGCCGACTTAGTTGATTTAATTGGGATATGTAATGTTAATTAAAGATTGATCCATGTCATTTAATGTATGGGTAACCATAATTAATGCATGGTTTCAAGATATAATTAGAGACTACTTTGGAGAAGTAAATGTAATGCAAAGATGGAATGATCCGTTGGATCTGACATAACCTAAGATCTACGATCTTGTTTAAGGGGAAAAATATTTATTTGACCTAGACAAAGATGTATATGATAAAATCAAGGGGTTATTCATTGTGTGTGGATGAATGTATGTGTATGAAAAAGGTTTGCATAGTTGATTTACTATTTGGCATGATCTAGCAGAGAAGGCAAAAGGAAGAAGTAGAAAGTTGCATGTGTGATTGCTTGACAGATTTCCAAGCAGATCAGAAGGTTGAAATGACAATGCAGGCTATCCAGTAAGTTAACATTAGAGCTATAATTGGATTTGAATTGCAAAGTAAGTTGCATGTATCAGATCACAACTGCTGATTACTTTCTTACCATTGTATTAGTTAAATCCTTTAACAAGGTTGACTTAACAGTCATTTGTATAAATCCTCTAACAAGGTGACATTAAAATTGGAATGTTCTAAGTCCTCTAACAAGGCCACTCCTGACTGGGTGATTAAATCATTTAACCAGGTCACACCTAGCAGTGTGTTATTGTAACCTTTAACAGGGTTGGCTCCTCATAGGGAATCACTTCAAAAAAGTGAAAACTCGGTAGCATGTTACTAGTGGTTTTTCCCATATTAGGTTTCCACATTAAATAATTGTATCAACTTGTGAGAATGTTGATAGTTTGCTTTACTGTTATGTTACTACAAGCTAATTTTAATTGACAGTAAATTGCTTGATTAAAGTTGTTTGATTTATGCTACTATTTCTGAGTAGATCTAAAGTACTGAAAGTTTTTATTTGCTACATCTAGACCTGAGGATAACTGGTTCACCCCTCCCCTCTCAGTTATTCTAAATTCATTCTAACAATTGGTATCAGAGCATTGGTCTCCTGGAAACAGTTTGAAGGTACTTGGAGCGAAAAGATCAAGATCTATAGGAAGGAGGTTCCTAAGCTGAACAAAGATAACTTCCTTGCATGGTAGAGTTTGAGGAAACTACATTTCAATGGTATTGAAGATGATGCTAAGTGACTTATTGAACATGCCTATGTACCACATTCTACTCCTCTCTGAGCTATACAACTAAGAGAAAAACAAGAGCACAATCAAGCAATGTTGGAGATCACCTTCTTATTGAGATATTTAGAGTTTGATGATATAAAGAGCTGCACAAACTTGCAACTATCTATGGTGGAGACACAAATATGTTGAGAGCTAAATCAGAAAGTCTAAGAGGTAAGTTTGATGAGATGAAAATGCAAGAAGGTGAAAATGTCATTCAGTACTATGGTAGAATAAAAGAACTTGTAAATTCCATTAGAGGGGCTAATGGAACAATTGATGAGAACACCATTATGAGCAAGGTACTGAGAACTTTACTTCCTGTATATGCTATTAGAGTTTCTGCATTTCAAGAATTGAGATGTACTCCTAACAATAATCTAAATCTGGAAAATCTAATAGGCAGACTCACTGCATTTGAAATGTCAAATTATGACAATTATAATCCACAAGGGATTGATTCTGCTTTTAGATCACAGCTAGTTCTCAATAAATGTAAGAAAGGAAAAAAAACATGTGGACAGTGATAGTGACACTTCTGATGATGATCTTGAAGAACTTGAAGCACTCATGGAAAAAAGGCTCTCCAGAGGAAAAGGAAAATACAGAGGTAAACTTCCTATTATTTGTTTATCATGCAACAAAGTTAGTCATATAGCTGCTAGATGTCCTGAAAAAAATGAAAAATATGAAAGAAGGTACAACAAATACAAAGAATACAAAGACAGAAAGGATGACTGAGACTTTAGGAAATATAAAGACTACAAAAACAAAGGTAAGAAATATTGTTATATTACTGAAGAAACTTATGACAATGACATTGATAATTCTGATGACAATGATATAGAAGTTTTTTATGTTGCAATGAAAGAAGATTCTGATGATGATGAGAAAAATGCACTAATCTCTTATGTGAGAAAAATGATCATTGGATCATTGATAGTGGTTGTTTCCATCATATGACTGGTGACAAAGATAAGTTTGAAACACTAAACCAATGTAAAGGAGAATATGTAAAATTTGGTAATGATTTAGCATGTCTTATCAAAGGTAATGGATTGATTAACCTAACTGACAAAATCAGATGTGATGATGTGTATTGGGTTGATGATCTAAAATACAATTTGCTGAGTGTTGCACAGTTGAACAATTTTGATTACAAAGTTGAATTCCGTCACATAAAGGCAAAGATCTATGATTCTACTGGAGAATTAGTTGGAAGTGGTGATCAGACTAAAGGTAACTTCTTTTATCTGGATTTATCTGAAGAAACATGTTTTTTTACACAGTACAATGATGTTTGGTTATGGCATAAGAGGTTGTGTCATGTGAACTTTGATAGCTTGGTAAGCATAAGTAAATTGAAAAAGGTTAGAGGGATACCTAAGTTAAAGAAACCTGAGAATGCTATGTGTAAACAATGTCAACTAGGAAAGAGGACTAAGTCTAGTTTCAAAAGTAAAACACATGTATCAGAGGAAATTCTAGAATTGGTCCATACTGATCTTTGTGGTCCCATTCGAGAAAGAATCTATTGTGGTGCTAGATACTTTGTTCTATTTGTTGATGATTATTCAAGGATGATGACTGTAATGTTTCTCAAGGAAAAATCTGATGCATTCCAGTTATTTAAATGGTACTTAGCTAAAGTTGAAAAAGAAACAGGTAAAAGTTTGAAATGCTTAAGATCTAACAAAGGTGGAGAGTTTATTTCTAATGAGTTTAACAGGTTTTGCAATGACTAAGGCATAAAGAGACAGATGTTCGCACCCAGGACTCCTCAAAATGGTATTTCTGAACGAAGGAACAAATCTATCATGGACTATGCTAGAACACTAATGATGGAGAAAAATGTTGCACAGAAGTATTGGAAAGAAGTTGTAAGTATTGCAGTCTATACACTGAATAGAGTTCAAATCAAGAAAGGTATAGATGCTACACCTTATGAAATTTGGTATGGTTATGCACCTAGTGTAAAGTACTTTAAAGTATTTGGAAGAAAATGTTTTATACTGAAAGATAACAGAAATGGAAAACTAGATGCTAAAGGTGAAGAAGGAATATTCCTTGGTTATTCAATGAAAAGCAAAGCATACAAATGTTTGAATTCTAATACTAACAAAATTGTTGAAAGTGCAAATGTAAGAATTGATGAGTTTGCAAAAAAAAATGAAGTTGAAAGTACACAAGAACCTGAAAGCTATAGATCATTCATATATCTGGATGAGGAAGATTCTAATTCACTACCTAAGACTACTACTGTACAACAACATGCACCTACCAAGTCACAAAGTGGAGTTGCCGAGAAACTAGAAGTGAATGCCAAGCTATCTGATGGAGATACCGAGTCACAGAATCAACCAACACTGAATATAGATGATGAACCTAAAGCAAGGACTGAGCATACGTTAGCAAAATATGTGAGAAGAAATCACAATTATGATCAAATCATTGGATCAAAGGATTCTGTTGTTATGACAAGAAGTAAGTTGAAAAATGACACATGTCTGTTATGTGAATTTGAGCCCAAAATAGTGAAAGATGCTTTAGAAATTGAAGATTGGATACAAGAAATGAATGAGGAAATTGAACAAATTGAGAAGAAAAAAACTTGGACACTTTTACCTAGGCCAAAGGATAAAAATGTAATTGGCACTAAGTGGGTATTCAGGAACAAACTAAATGAACATGGAGATGTGACAAGAAACAAAGCTAGATTAGTATGCAAGGGTTATGCATAGGAGGAAGGAATTGACTACGATGAAACCTTCACCCCAGTTGCAAGATTGGAAGGTGTCAGAACCTTACTTGCATATGTAGCCTATAAAGGATTCAAAGTTTATCAGATGGATGTGAAATCTGCATTTCTCAATGGAATCTTGGAAGTAGAAGTGTATATTGAGCAAGATGATGGTTTTGTAGACCCAAACAAAAGGGATATGGTTTGCAGATTGCATAAATTATTATATGGATTGAAGCAAGCACCAAGAGCATGGTATGAGAGATTGCACAATTATTTGATCAAGATTGGATTCGCAAGAACCAATGACAACAACAACCTATACTTAAAGACAGAGCAAAGCAAAGGTACATTATTAGCTGAAATTTTTGTAGATGACATCATATTTAGTAGACAAGATGTGTTATGTCAAAAATTTGCAATAGAGATGCAAAATAAGTTTGAGATGTCTATGTTTGGTGAAATAAAATTCTTTACATTGGCTTACAAATTTATCAAATGAAGAATGGTATCTATATCACTCAATCTAAATATATCAAAGAGATACTAAAAATTTTTGGAATGGAAGAGTTCAAACCAGTGAGTACTCCCATGGCTACTGGATAGAAGCTGACAAAATATGATGACACAAAAGAAGTGAACCAAACACTTTACAGTTCAATTATTGGAAAACTACAATATGTTGTACACAGTAGGCCTGATATTTCCCAAGCTATTGGAATTGTTGCAATATTTTCTACTAATCCTAAGGAAACTCACATGATGGTAGTAAAAATAATTCTGAGATATTTGAAAGGAACTAATGACTATGGTCTATACTACAAAAAGAATGACAAGTTTGAACTTAGAGTTTACACTGACTCTGACTGGGCTAGAAATGTTGATGACAGGAAAAGCACTACTAGTGGAGCATTTCTTTTATGAAAGAAATAGAACTGCACCTCACAATCTACATCTAAAGCCAAGTATGTGGTAGCAACAGTTAACTGTTCTAACATTGTGTGGTTGAAGATACTACTAAAAGGTATGAAGGAAGGAATCATTGACCCAGTTGTCATATATTGTGATAACACAAGTGCTATTAATATTTCTAAATATACTATGATGCACTCAAAGACAAAGCATATAGCTATCAAATATCATTACTTGAGGAAGCTAGTTCAGAGTAAAGAAGTGAGACTGGATTATGTGAACACTAAAGAACAATTAGCAGACATATTCACAAAAGCACTACCCAAGGATGCTCGTGAGTATCTACGAGGTAAATTGGGGGTGATTCCCCTAACTGAAGCTAATTAAGATTTGTATGGTACTATTGCATCAAATATTACATTCAAAATATTTGACACATTGATGTACAGTAAGTCACACTTTAGGATGCTGGCTAAAGTTGTGAAGATGAACAAGGATAGAAAAGAAAAATCAGTCATACTGAAGATGACAGGATCAGCATGATATTGAAGATCTACATGATAAAGATATTGACATCTTTGGCATTATTTTCAAAGAGGGAGAGATTACCTATAAAGAGGATGAGATTTCCGAGAAAGAGAAATTACAAAGAGGGAAAGATTGCATAGAGGTAGAAGTTACTATTGAAAACATTGAAGTGATTATCTACTCAGAGGGAGTCTAAAGATGATTAGACATAGATGATTATAGTGTGATTATAGACACAGAGGGAGAAATGTTTTATAGATAAGAAAAAGAATGAAGCTAAAGACAGTAATTAAGATTCAGTCATATCAAGGAACATAGGTGAATTTTTGGATTGGTTGGTAATTATGCTTGTTAAATCATTGTTTTAATATTTTGTGTTGCCATCAATGCCAAAGAGGGAGATTGTTGGAAAGTGACAATGCAAGCAATTGTTATTTTTTTCATTGATGTCAAACCTTTACTAGTAAGACTATTTTATCTATTTGAGTACCATATCTATTGTTGATGAAGAAGATTTAACAAGAAGACCAAGTGAATGGTTGAGTTAAGGCAACTAAAAGGGTACTTGACCAGTTGGCACTCTGGCAAAGTAATTAGTTGCTTATCTTTCAAAGACAATTATTCTAGCTGTTCTGTGCCGAGCAAGTTTGGCTTGTGCTGAGAGGAGTTGCTTATGATGAGAAAAGTTGCTTGTGCCGAGTAAAGTTTCTTGTGATGAGAAAAAAGTTTCTCAATGCCGAGCATCATTGAAATTGCTGAGTGGAAACAGTGATGTTGGCCGACTTATAGTAATTGGATTAATGATGAGATTTGAGATCTCTGGCCAACTTAGTTGATTTTATTGGGATATGTAATGTTAATTAAAGATTGATCCATGTAATTTAATGTATGGGTAACCATAATTAATGCATGGTTTCAATATTTAATTAGAGACTACTTTGGAGAAGTAAATGTAATGCAAAGATGGAATGATCTGTTGGATCTAACCTAACCTAAGATCTACGATCTTATTTAAGCGGCAAAAGATTTATCTAACCTAGATAGAGAGGTATATGATAACCTCAAGGGGTTATTCATTGTGTGTGGATGAATGTATGTGTATGAAAAAGGTTTGCATAGTTGATTTACTATTTGACATGATCTAGCAGAGAAGGCAAAAGGAAGAAGTAGAAAGTTGCATGGGTGATTACTTGATAGATTTCCAAGAAGATTAGAAGGTTGAAATAACAATGCAGGCTATCCAGTAAGTTAACATTAGAGCTATAATTGGATCTAAATTGAAAAGTAAGTTGTATGTATCATATCACAACTGCTGATTACTTTCTTACCATTGTATCAGTTAAATCCTTTAACAAGGTTGACTTAACAGTCATTTATATAAATCCTCTAACAAGGTGACATTCAGTTTGGAATGTTCTAAGTCATCTAACAAGGCTACTCCTGACTGGGTGATTAAATCCTTTAACTAGGTCACACCTAGTAGTGTGTTATTGTAACCTTTAACAGGGTTGGCTCCTCACAGGGCATCACTTCAGAAGAGTGAAAACTTGGTAGCATGTTACTAGTGGTTTTT
>MU218627.1:395383-409204 GCA_018584345.1 Thuja plicata | reverse complement strand
AACTTGGTAGCATGTTACTAGTGGTTTTTCCCATATTGGGTTTCCACGTTAAATACTTGTGTCAACTTGTGTGAATGCTTATGGTTTTCTTTACTGTTATGTTACTACAAGCTAATTTCAATTGACAATAAAATGCTTGATTAAAGTTGTTTGATTTATGCTACTGTTGCTGAGTAGATCTGAAGTACATAAAGTTTTTACTTTCTACATCTAGACCTGAGGATAACTGATTCACCCCTCCCCTCTCATTTATTCTAAATTCATTCTAACAGGTTCGTGCATGTATTCTATGCTCAAAGCATAGAATTCCCTTACATGATCGTGTGGGTCAGTTTCTTCTATGTACTTGTCATACTTTGGTCTTGTTGTATTAGGAGGAAATGGTACCATAGTAATAGTTTTATCAAAGGGGAATGGACAAATGGAGTCCAAAGAGTATAGTGATTTTGGTTTATCTTTCTCTTGTTTGAGATTGTAAGCTCTATTTGCATCAATGTTAGCTATTTGGAAAGAATAGATATAGGAGTTGGTACCTCCTTTTCTTTGAGTTGTTCAACATCATAATCCTTAGGTAATTTGACACCCATGGATGCTAGATGGAGGAAGTATTTCTCTTTATCCTCGTCAATCATCTTTTCCATTATTTTATGGAACCTCTTGCTCTGTTTGAGTTTTTCATATTCTTCTTCAGTGATTTCATTCTCACTGTAGGACTCAAATAAAGGACAGTCAAATGTCAATTTTTCTTCCTCATCAGTATCTTTGTGCTTTTGGTGTTTTCCATTGTTATATTCCTCAAAAGCCTCACTCCACCTATGAGTTTTTCTATCCATTTGTGGAGAGTCTAGATCGAGTAGGGAGCTACAAGATGTGTCCCCTTGAAAGTGTGGTGTTTTAGGAGGCACTTTCAATCCTTTAGATGTGTACTTGTTGCATCTTGTGTTAACCATGAAGTTGTGTCTCATCTTTCGTCAATGTTTCCCAAGAGTGTTAGGTAGAGTCTCAAATAATTTAAGTGAGTGTATCTAGGTGGAAGTATCATTTGAGTTTTTGTGGAAGTAAATGATTATAGCATTAGAGGGTTAGAATTCCCTGATCGTGAGTTGGGAACCAAGTGTTTGTAAGAAGAAAATATACCACATGTATTGAGATAGTTTATGAGAAACTGACAGGACATGCAAGGTGGACGTCAGAAAAAGTGTTTTGAAATAATGATAGGGAGACTAGAAAATACAATAGCGACAGACTAAAGAGCCAAAAGGGTATCAAATCAACTGAGACTTTCTGAGAAGCTATCTTGCAAATGACCACTATCCTAGATGTGAGCTCCTAGATGCGATCCTAGAAATACTGGATGCGAGCTACTGATGACCCTAGATGTGAGCTTATGTACTAGATGTGACTATGTGTTGACTAGATGCGATCTAGGATACCAGATGTGATCCTAAATACTACATGTGATTTGGGAAATCCAGGATGTGTTTTTATGATGTCTTTGTCAATTTTTATAAGTTCTGAAAAGTTCATTTTGGAAAGCACAAAATTCATCTGATTACCATTTGATTTCTAAGACCCGTCGGTGAGTGAAAAACACATGGGTTGATTGAGGATTGAATATTGTTTTTTGTTTGAAAATGTTATCTTTTTAATGATTTTTCAAACATGTCCAACATATTTGCATTGTTAGGAGGGTGAAACAGACACACATCTTTTTCCTATTTTCTAGGTGGAGGATGAAAATCTTTGCCTGTTGACTTAGGCACACACTCAAATGCTTATAAGAATACAACCATCACCAAGCATGCAATGGCTCCAATCATGATGTTGTATTAGACGACTCCAAATGCAAGTGAGGGCATGATATGACGAGTTTCTTGGGGCAATTACTTTTTGCCTTGCACAAATATTATCACCCTTTCGGGGGTGAATCAGGAATTCTTTTAGTTGAAATTGTTGTCTATTATTGGGAAATCCATTCGAAACTGTCTCCCATAGAATTTCACAAGGAAAAATGGAGGTGTATAGCCCTATAAGTACTTGAATATGTGTAGGTTTGAAAGAAATATTCAAGTGGCTCCACTCTACACATACCCAAGCATTTTCAAGGAATGATGTCAAAATTCCATGAACAAAACCGGCTTCATCCTCTGAGGCTTTAGCCTACGAGGAAGCAACTATTTATAGTGAGTTGGAAGGGTTGGCGTAAAACCTTTCCTCACATGGGTTGTTCCCAAGAGATTTTTTCCTCAACCGACAGGCCCTCTACTATTAAATATGTATACAAAGGATTGGCGAGCATAGGACGTCTAGATTTCTGATTCTTCCGAGGAAGAAGAGCATACTCTCCTAATCCATGCCATTTTCTCCTAAAAAAGATTCAAACAAAAATTCATTCCCTCAAGAAATGTTGTGCTTGATTTAAAGCGTTCCTATTTAATGGAAAACATAATGCTTTGAAGGGAAAATTTTCTTGTTCAATTAGTCCAAAATTAGACGATGAAACTTGTTCAATTTTCCCACAATATTAAGTGCTTTGATTGGTTCAATTACTGATTCCAAGATTAATTATATGATGAGAGTTTTCTTGTTCAATTATCTCCAAATTCTTTTCAACCCATAAACTGAGGTGTGAGTTTCTAATTTTCCTAGAAAGGAAAAGAGCATAGTCCTCTAGTTAGTTTAGTGGTAGATTGGAAAATGTTATTAGTTATGGAAAGAAAGTAAATAGAGGTCAAGATGGGGGGGTTAGCAACCTGAAAAACCAAGTTAGTATCCTTTATTTCAACTCCCACAAAAAACCTTCAATAACAACCTGCATACAATTGTTAGGCTACAAAAATGTCAAAAACACAACTGGTCAATATGTTAGGGTTAGGAAAATGAAGTGTGCAAATTTTATAACCAGATGTGAGCCTAAAATAATTGAATGCAATACCTTTTACCAGATGTGACCCTTTCACCAGATGCGAAACTATATTACCAAGATGCGATCTCAAACTAGAAACGATCTGAGAAATCCTGGATGCAAGCCTCATTTTCTACGGTGCGACAACGTATACCAGATGTGATTCCTTGACACCAGAAATTACTCTAGACCTAAAAATAGGGCTGATACATTAGGGGAAAATGATGTCAAAATGAGGTCAAATCTCGATTCGAGCCCCGTGGTGGGCGCCATAAATGTGTGTGATTTTTGTACTTGTTTAAGAAAGACACAACACTTCAATAGATCATTGCATTAGCTAAAAAGGGGTTAGATGAGCATATAAAAAAACCTAATATCGACCTATTTATTTCTAACTAAGAAGAGTGTGATTAATAACATAATAGCCCTCATATTATGCTACTAGCAGTGACATGTATGACTTAGCATGAAATATTTGAATTAAAACAAAGCTATTTAATCATTTAAGCAATGCATTCTAGCTCTAAAAATGGAGATAATAAAAATTCCTAAACATGAACTATGAAATGAAATGTGAGTCTATGTCTATTCTAACAGCATAACAATGCATTTTCAATATGAGATGAAGGCTTATTTTCTCTCAAAAATTCCTTCTATTTATAGGCTTATTTTCTCTCATTAATGGTGTGTAAGAGCAATAAATTCCAAAGGCATTCAATAAGCATGGGGGAGACATGAGCTTAAGAGATCTTCATTAATGACGCATTAATGAGATCCTTAAAGAAGCATGGGAAGGGTGTAAGAGGATGGCTTGAGAAAGTGGACTTGAGGAAGGAATCTTGAGATTCCTTGACTTTCTCAAGTGGGTGGAGTCCTTAATCATTCCTTAATGGAATGTGACAACATTAGGAGGTGGGTTAGGATAGAACTACAATTAGAATTAGATTAGTATGGGGGAATAGGTTGGGATGAGTTAGAATCTAGGGTAGAAGTGATTGAGATAGGTTAGGTTAGGGTTTAGGGGAATTTAAATGAAATGAATTAAACTTATTTAATGCATTTAAATATAGGATATTAATTATTTAAACAATTAATTTCTTTTTAATAATCAATAGGACTATATCCAATTTAATTAAATTAGTTAGGCTAGGGAAATGGGTTCATTTGCAAGTGAATAATTGATTTAGGGGTTTTATTTAATTCCTTTATGATTAAATACTATAGCCATATTTGAGTTTGATTTAATTTAATTGGTTTGAATTGATTTGAATTGTATGGCTATAATAGTTAATATAATTCAATGATAAAAATCACCTAAGACATTAAATTTGATTTAAAATGAATTATGCCAAAGTAACATTGTCATGACATAATTGGGGGTATGATCACACTTAGAGAAAATAGGGTCTATAGTTGGAACAAACCAAATCCAGGTGGTTACAAATATGTCTGAAAAATCACTAAAAAGATAAACTCCTTCAAAAAAGCAACAATATTCAAACCTTCAAACACATGTGTTTTTCACTAACCAACGGGTCTCAAAAATCAAACAACAATTAGACAAACTTTATGCATTTCCAAAATGAACTTTTAAAAGCTGATCAAATCTAATAGAGACATCAGAAAATTGCATTCTAGGTTGCCTAAATCATATTCAATATTTAGGCTCGCATATGGTATCAATGGCTCCCATTTAGTCAGCACAATGTCGCATTTGGTTTTTAAACTCGTTAGTAGATCACATCCAATATTTCTAGGATCTCATCTAGGAGTTCGCATCTAGGACAGTGGGCATTTGCAAGATAATTTCTTAGAAATTCTTAGTTTATTTGCATACCCTTTTAGCTCTTTAGTGTGTCCCTATTATCTTTTCTGGTCTCCCTGTCGTTAAATCAAAACACTTTTTCAAACGTCCACCTTGCATGTCCTGTCAGTTTCTCATAATCTATCTCAATAAATGTGGTCTATCTAATTCTTACAAACAATTGGTTCCTAGCTCACTATCAGGGCATTCTAACCCTCTGACACTGGATTCATTTACTTCCACCAAAACTCAAATGATACTTCCACCTAGACACACTCACTTGAATAATTTGAGACTCTACCAGACACTCTTGGGAAACATTGATGAAATTTGAGACACAACTTCATGGTTAACACAAGACACAACAAGTACACCTCTAAAGGATCAAAAGTGCCTCCTAAATCACCACACTTTCAAGGAGAAATATCTCATAGTTCTCTACTCGATCTAGACTCTCCAGTGATGGATAGCGACATTCACAAATGGAATGAGGCTTTTGAAGACTATAAGAATGGAAAACACCAAAAGCCCAAAGATACCGATGAAGAAGAAGAACCCACATTCGATCGTCCTTTATTTGAAGAAAGCAGTGAAGAAGACATCACTAAAGAAGAGTACAGTAAACTCAAGCAAAGGAGGAAATTCCAAAAGACTATGGAAAAGATAATTGGTGAGGATAAAGAAAAATACTTCCTCCATCTAGCATCCATGAGTGTATAATTACCCCTGGATTATGATGTGGAGAAACTCAAAGAAAAGGAGGTACCAACTCCTATATCCATTCTCACCAAGCAACTCACTTTAATGCAAACAGAGCTTGCAAACCTCAAATAGGAGAAGCAAAAACCCAAAACAAAATACTCTTTGGACACCATTTGTCCATTCCCTTTTGAAAAGAGTGTCACGATGGTTCTATTCTATCCCAACATGGCACGACCAAAATATGACAAGTATACGGGAGAGACCGATCCACATGACCATGTTTGAGAATTTTGTGCTCTAAGCATAAAGTACATGCATGAACCCACTTACCTCATGTGACTATTTCCTAGAAGTCTAGGAGGAAACACCATGGAGTGATTCTCAAAACTGAACCCTAAGGTCAAAAATTTTGAGGAGATGATTCAACGATTTATCCAAAATTACTCCTACAACATCCAACATGATGTAAGTATGATGGACCTATGTAATACTAAACAAAAGGTTAGTGAATCATTTACACACTTCCTTCAAAGATGGAGGAAAATCTTTGCATGGTACTCAAGAGCTATCCCTGAATCTGAGAAGATGGAAATCTTTGTCAATAACTCGGTACCAGAATTGAACTACGCATTACAAATGCAAGATTCCCCTAGCTTCAACAAAATTATTAAAAATGCCCTTCGTATCAAAGAAGTTATGGTCAGAAAGGGGGAGATCACTATTCAAAATGAAAACAAACCTAACAATAATGTTTTCAATGATGGCGTAGTAGATGCATCCAATGTTGGTCCTAAAACTGAGGTATTCAATCACACTAACAGTATGCAAGCAAGCAAGGATGCCAAGGTAACAATGCCCATACCTAAAGAAAACAATGAAAATAGCAAGGGTCGGACATGGACTTCAAAATCTCAAAGAAAATTCACTCCTTTAGGAGAACCTCTCAAAATTGTTCTAAAAACACTATTAGATAACAAAGTTCTCACGATCCCAAAGTCGAAACCATGGGAACCAATGGTCAAACCTAGATGGTGGGATGATAACTCCTACTGTGTCTTTCACAAGAATGAAGGGAACAAGACTAATAATTTCCTTAAACTTAAACATGTCTTTCAAGACCTCATTGAAGGAGGTAAGATCAAAGTGGACAAACAAACTACCATTGAAGATAATACAACATTCAATAAACCATTCCCTAATTATGACAAAGGGGAAACATCTAAAGGGAAAGGTAATGAAGTAAACTACGCCTATTCAAATAATGACAATGTGATCAATATGCTAGACGTTAAAATGGAATCAATCAATGTGGTCACAAGAAAAGGTGTTTCATTCCACTTGAATGCAGTAACACAGAGCCAAGAATAGGTCACGATCAAAGGACCCCCAAAACCAGCATCAATGTGCAAGGTTCCTAGCATTACTTTCCCTAAACCCACAGCAAAACATGTGGTTACTATTCCTAGAGAAAAGTATGACTTGGTAGACCAATTGCAACTAACCTCTGCCAAAATTTCCATTTTTGAGTTGCTCAAGACATCCACAGTACATAGGGAAATCCTAGAGAAAGCTATACATGCTGCTAACATCCCAAAGGATATTGATATAGACAAATTCCAAGCGATGGTCAATCACATCTCAGTGCCAAATTACCTCTCCTTTTCTAAAGAGGATGATAAGTCATTGAAACATCCACATAATCAACCCCTCCATATCAAAGTCCTTATTCATAAATCCCATGTTAGACACGTGTTGATAGATGGAGGCACATGATTAAATATTTGTACACTTAATCTGATCAAGAAACATGGTTTTTCAGAAGAGACCATTGACTCTAAAAGAAAAATAACTATCAAAGATTAGTATGAGGAAGAAATATCCTCTAAAGGACTAATTGTTCTACCTATTAGAGTCAGACCAATTGAGAGGAATATCGTATGTCAATTTCTAGATCTACCCATGGCCTAAAATATCCTGTTGGTAAGACCATGGATTCACGAAATGCAAGTTGTGCCATCCACTTACCACCAGTGTATAAAGTTTCCACATAATGCGGTGGAAGTGATGATTCCTACAGATACTAACTATACTTGTAATAATATCAAAGAAGGTAGTATGATCCCGCATAAAAAAGATGATATGGATTTGATTGCTCCTAAAAATACTAAGGACATGGTTATAAAGAGTTTTGGAAAAACCTTAAAACTTGAAGAAACAGGTATGGGAGAGTACAAGGTGGACAAGACTCCCTCACTGATAGAACTTTTGGTATCACCAAGATCCTATGGAAAACCTTCCTTGACATTCACACCCACTACATCCAAGGAGTCAGAAGTACACAAAGCAAATGACATGGTCAAGGCATCCACATCTTCTTTAGATAACACAGAAGAATAGACAGTCTTGGACTGGCTTTACAAATGAGAACCGGTGGAAGCTAAGGTCAAACATGTAGAGATATCCCAAGAATAGTATGGAAAGGGATATGATTTCCTCAAATAGATGGGATACAAAGGAAAGGGACCTCTAAATGACACAGTATGATGGCTTATTGAGCCTATACCCATGGAGTTCTAGAATACTAGAGACAAAACAGACTAGGTTTTAATACTAAAATTGACAAACCTGCTTCAAAAGGTAGTCCAACCTCAGACAGAGGGAGTGATGAAACATATGAAATAGAGTAGTGGTCCTATGAAAGGTTATTACATGTTGGCATAGAGAATCCCAACTATCAAGGAGAGCACTATGTACGCATCTTTGAGGTACCACAAGATCTTCACACCCCTTTGTTAGCACAACCTCCCATTCAAGACGTAGGAGACTCAACAACAGATGATTCAGAAATACCCTTGATAGCAATAGCTAAAGAAAGTACACTTTGATGATAGTATTTACATCCTAACTAGGGGAAATTGGTCACATTTTCACATATTCTTGATCTAGCACACTTTGACCCACAGGTAGCTAACCGAATACACCAGATAACTATTGCTGAATACTTAAATAGATCTGATGATGAGGTTGCCAACTCTCATGATTATGAATGGGATGAGCTATCTGTCACCACTGAAGATATTGGAATAGATACAATTCACATGTTTGTGGCTCCCTCAGCTCCTTGTGAACATTCTAACACTACTCCCAATGACATTGATAATCCTGAAGTAGAAGAGGAATTCCTTCTCCCTGTCACAGATGGAGAGAGTGGTGCTTTCCTAAGTCTAGAAGAAGTGCTAAGGTGACAAGAAAGAAGCCTCCATTTATGGAGAGATGAAGATGACAGTTCTACTGATGAGTCACTAGAGTTTGATCCACATATGACTAACGACGACCCTTTTTATGATGATCTAACTCTTATTGATCTAAACATTGAAGAAATTAACTTAACAGAACATGTCATGTTGGTTAATGGTCTTGATGCTAACACAATGTTGTCCTTCCCAACATCTGATTCCTTGTCTTTGATACACCCAGACCTCATTGGTTGGACTAACATAGATCCTATACCTATCCTTGACTTTCCCAATGACTATACCCTAGATTTCTATCTCAATGCTTGTGAACCTTACCCTTCTTCCACCAATGTAAGGAGTGAGAACATGTGATAGGAGGATATCGGGTTTCTCAGTCAAAAACTGAAAAAGAAAAAGAAAAAGGGGACTAACGGTGAAAACCACATTGTGGCAGTGTTAGATCCTAAAATAGTAAAAATAAAAGATGTATCCAATGGTGAAAACCTCTCAGAGGTGCCAAAGGATGAGATTCTTGATATCCTCCCCAAACACTTTCAGGAAAGGTCTTCAGTTATGATTGAACCAACACAGCCAGTAAATTTGGGCACCATTGAAAATCCTCAAATAGTCCACCTTACACAATCTTTGTCAGAAGAAGAGAAGACACAGTTTATAGAGGTCTTAAGAGAAAAGAAGATCAACTTTGCATGGTCTTATATGGATATGCCTGGACTAGATCCTAATATAATCATGCACCACTTATCTATAGCTCCCAGGATCAAGCCCGTGAAACAAAAAATTAGAAAGATGCATCATCATCTTGGATTACTAGTAAAAGCAGAGCTCGATAAATTGTTGAAAGTTGGATTTATCAGAGTCATTGCCTACGATGGATGGATCTCCAATGTGGTCCCCGTGTGTAAGTCTGATAAATCTATTAGGATTTGTATGGAGTTTAGAGACTTAAACAAAGCATGTTCGAAAGATGACTTCCCACTACCTAACATTGATGTGATCATAGACCTCACAGTAGGCTACCAAATGTATTCATTAATAGATGGATTCTCAGGCTATAATCAAATTAAAATTTCCCCTAAGGATCAAGAGAAAACTGCATTTACATGCACATGGGGCACCTTTTTCTGGAACCTCAAGCCATTTTGGTTAGAGAATGACGGTACAACATATCAAAGAGAAATGACTACTATATTCCATGATATGATGCATAAAAACATGGAGGATTACGTGGATGGCACCTTAGCCAAATCTAGAGAAAGGAGCACTCACATTGCTGACTTGAGAAAGATCTTGGATCAAATGGAGCAATTCCAACTCAGGCTCAATCCAAAGAAGTGTGCCTTTGGCATCCAATCAGGAAAAATCTTAGGGTTTATAGTTTCAGAAAAGGTAATTGAGGTAGATCCCGTAAAGGTGAAAGCTATTTTAGAGATGACTCCTCCACGCAACTTCATTCAAATGAGGACGTTACAAGGGAGACTCCAATCAATTAGGAGGTTCATGTCACAACTTTCTGACTGAGCACAACCCTTTACCAAATTACTATATAAAGGGGTTACCTTCAAATGGGATGAACACTATGAAGCCAACTTTAGAGAATTAAAAGGGTACCTGGCTACTCCTATTCTTATGGTGCCTATTCATGGAAAGCCATTACTCCTCTATATTTAAGCCATAGCTACATCATTAGGATTATTATTAGCACAAGAGAATGAAACAAAGAAAGAAATAGATATCTACTACATCAATAAAATGCTAATCTCCTATGAGCTCAATTACAACATTATTGAAAAAGCATGCTTAGCAATTGTCTTCGCGTCACAAAAATTAAAGCACTACATGCTCTCACATACAATAAGGCTCATTGATAAGATTGATCCTCTAAAGTACCTTTTAAGAAAAAAAACATTAATAGGACGCTTAGAAAAATGGGTCCTCATTCTAAGTGAATTTGACATTGAGTATGTAAATAGGAGAGCTATTAAAGGATAAGTCCCCGCTGACTAGCTAGCTGATTCACTGCTTCAAGATACTGAACCTTTGCAGATCAAATTCCCTGATGAGACAATCATGCATCTAACTGAGTATCGATGGAAGACGTATTTTGACAGTTCTTTCACATAGCAAGGCTCTGGAGCAGGGGTGTTGTTCATAACTCCTCAAGGTTACAAGATACTAAAGTCCTACAAACTGATGTTTCCATGCACGAACAATATTTCTAAATATGAAGCATTGGTAAATGGACTCAAGCTTTCCATGGAATGGAAAATTGTAGATTTTCATGTATATGGTGACTCTCAACTCATTATCAATCAAGTCAATGGCCATTATCAGATGAAAGATGAAAAGTTGACACCCTACAAGCAGCTGGTTGATGACTTGAAGAAATACTTTGTCTTCATCACATTCCAATAGATACCCAGAGTGGAGAACAAAGCTGCAGATGCTATGGCTACATTGGTGTCCATGTTACAAGTAGAGGAACATCAATTCTGCTATGACTTCTTGGTGGAAGAACTATCCTATCCCACCTTTGATACCCCTAAATACCAAGTAATCTATGCTTTAAACAACCCAGACCAATCTCAGTATGCCAATATCATTGCCTATTTCACTGACCAAACCATTCCTATTGATCTATCCAGAAATGAGAAGAGACCCCTGATTAGGACAACATTGCGTTATGTCCTCATAACTAATACTTATATCAACGAGGTCTAGGTGGTACACTTCTTAGATTTTTATAACTTAAAGAGTCTGATGTCACATTAAAATAAGTCTATGAAGGTGTATGTGGATCACACTTGAACGAATTTTCTTTAACTAAGAAACTACTCAAAGTTTACTATTACTAGCCTAGCATGGAAAAAGATGTTATTCAATTCTCAAAAACATGCCATAAAATAGGTGGCTATGTTCATTCTGAACTATATTATTTATAGATATGGAATACCCTCTTCAATTGTAATAGAAAATGAGGGCCAATTTAAAAATCAAGACATTCATGACCTTTGTGAACAATTCCATATCACTCAGCACTGCTCCTCAATCTATTACCCTCAAGGTAATAGACAGGCTGAGGCAGCTAATAAAAATATTCTAAAAATCCTACATAGAACTGTGAGTAAGTCTGGCAGAGACTGGCATCTACAACTAAATCCGGCACTATGGGCCTATAGAAGAAGCATCAGGACACCAACAGGATCCACACCATTTTCCCTAGTCTATGGCACTGAGGTAGTACTACCTATTGAGGTTGAAATCCCATCTTTGGTAATATCTTTACAAGGTCTTATTACTGACGAGTAGTACCACATCGATAGGGTGAATTCTTTGGACCTACTAGATGAGCACAGACAATAGGCATTTGATCATCTGAAAGTTTATCAAGAACGCATGTCCAAAGGGTAGAACAAGAAGGTCAAGCCATGAAATTTTGAAGTGGGAGATCTCATCTTAAAAGAGAATCCTAAAAGCCAGCCTAATAGAGAGTAGCAAGGGAAGTTTGAACCTAATTGGTTAGGACCTTATGTTATCACTACTACTTTTGGGACTAGAGCTTATCAACTAGATACACCTGAGGGAGACCTTCTTCTAGATCCTATATATACTCTACATCTGAAGCGGTTCTACACTTGATGTTCAGCTAGCAGAGCCTGTACAACAATTTTTGTTTAGAAAATAACAAAAATATTTAGAAATTTGATCCTGAAGAAATCCAAAAAGAATGGAAAAAATCCTGAAGAAAGGGTATCCTTGGTGAAAACCTAGTAAACATGCACCTTGATACTACAAAAAAATTCAAAAAAGCACAAATAGAAAAAAAAAATTGAAAAAGAGAAAAGTGTCGTGATGACAACCTAGTCAAACAGGCATCTTGGTAGAAAAAAGAAAGAAAAGATCTTACCAAGTGGTGAAAACCTAGCAATCAGGCATCACTTGTGTTCAACTCTCCATCTATCAATGCACTATTAATACTAGGCCTTCACAATTACACCTGTGCTAAAATGCTGAATTTGTTTCCTTACGAATATCTCATCCTTGCTTGGGATTTTTCAATCTTTCTAGTTCTAGGGAACAAGTCATTCTGTACTGGGGGCATCTTTGCTAGTCTGATAGGTTTGCCTTGTGATACAATACTCTCGAATACTTTCGCTCCCACTATCACTTTTATAAAAAAAGGATGACACAAACATTTCACTAACATGAACGGTGTTCCTAAGACCTACATTGGACTCTGAATAGCAACAAGATTGTATACAGGAAAATGGATGCCATATTTGTTTGAAATCAAAATTTTTTTATTGATGAATCTATACTGTGCTTGAAAAATGAATCAATAGTATTACTTAAACACAGTTAGGTCTTGGATTGATCATAACTCTTTTATGTCCTGATGATGTTTAACTAGGGGCATCTAAGCAGTTATGAATTTTTATTGATTCTCAATTGATGTTTTTATACCTTCTGAATTACTCCATGACATCTGTGCAAAGACAAAGAGTCATCAGGATAGGGGGCATAACATTTTCTTGGTTTTCTATGTATTGTGATTGTTCCAAGTAATCCTATAAATTTCACATAACTTGGATGTTTATGGTGAGAGTTGCCATCATGAGTGGATAGCCGCATATATCTCAATCTTTGTTATGTGTAAACTACGGTAGGGTTGAAAAAAATTCCTTATCTATTTTCTGATTCAGATTCTCACTAAGGTATATGAAAGATAATGTACCCAAGGATATGAATTTTCAAGGTCATTGCGGGTTCAATATCTTGCCTTAAACAGATTCTGATATAATAAAAGGAAGGTGACAATTTTGTTATCCTAGATTCTATGCCTTGATGCCTAAGTCTATTTCCGACATTCCAATAAATATAGTATTCATATTGTCATAATATCATTGGGTATTAGTGATGGTTGTACTATCAGGTGGTATCCATTATGAAAAGCTCCCAATGATAAAAATGTTGCAATATTTTCTAATCAATGAAAATTCCTAAGACTCTGCATATAGCTGCATTTTGAGGTTGCATGATGCATTTTGAAGGAAATAAAAACATTTGGGAATTTGTGCTCAAAAGTGATTTCTATCTTTCTTCTTCTAAAAACCAACTTAATTACATCCATCCATCCATATATATATATATATATA
>MU218627.1:377095-390820 GCA_018584345.1 Thuja plicata | reverse complement strand
TAATTATTGAAAAGCAATAAAATGCTTAAATAATTAAATCCTATATATTTAAATGAATTATGTCAAATAATTTATTTCATTTATATTCCCCTAAACCCCAACCTAACCTATCTCAACCACTTCTACCTTGGGTTCAAACCCATCTCAACCCATTCATCCCATGCTAATCTAATTCTAATCCTAAATTCATCCTAACCCACCTCCTAATGTTGTCACATTCCATTAGGGAATGATTAAGGACTCCACCCACTTGAGAAAGTCAAAGAATCTCAAGATTCCTTCCTCAAGTCTACTTTCTCAAGCCACCCTCTTACACCCTTCCAATGCTTCTTTAAGGCTCTCATTAATGCCTCATTAATGCAGATTCCTTAAGCCCATGTCTCCACCATGTCTATTGAATGCCCAAGGAATTTATTACTTTTACACACCATTAATGAGTTTTTCAACTCCATTAATGCACCTTGTCCCCCCCTCTCTCTCGTCATTCTTTTATAAATTTAAGGATTTTTTGAGAGCAAATGAGCCCTTACCTTATATTGAAAATGTATTTTTATGCTGCTAGGATTCATATAGACTCTTATTTACTTTAGTTTCTCATGCTCATGCATTGTTATTTTCATGCTTTTTAGAGCTACAATGCATGTTTTCTTATCATTTAGTTTATTTTAACTCAAATCTTTCATGCTAAGATATATATGTCACTGAAAGAGGCATAATCTGAGGGCTATTATGTTGTTTTTCATACTCTTCCTAGTTAGAAAGAAATAGGTCAATTTTAGTGGATTTATATGCTCATCTAACCCCTTTTTCACTAATATAATGTCCTATTGAAGTGTCATGTTGTAGATAACATGTGCACATTTTAACACACACAATAATTTGAAAACACCCAATGAAGTTTGGGAAGCTCTCTAAACACTTTTTGGGACAAATGATGAAATTAGATGTCACGAGTTAGATAATCAACTCCTAGGTGTTAGTCCTTCAAGTTTTTCAAATTTAGAGGACTTCTTCACAAAATTTAAATCTTTGAAGTTGCAATTAAAAGATTATGGAATTGAAAAGAAAAAATATCCATTAATCTTTTATGTATTGCCCAACCTAGGTTCTAAATTTTTTGTATTTGTCTCTACTTTCTATTCTACTAAATGAGCCCTTCGTACCTCATGGAAAATTACCACACTATTTGACTTCATTTATAATCTTTAAAGGGAGAAAGAAAAGTTAATTCAAATGGTACTTTCAAATCTACTAAGACACAAGCTCTAATTGCAAAAATTGAAAAGAAAAAAAATGCTATGGAGAGAAAAAGAACACTAAGAAGGACAAGGAAAGGGAGAATGAAGACAAAATTGACAACTTTAGAAAGGATAGCTAATATCAATAAAGTAAATCAACTACTGAGAGAGTTAAATGTTCATTTTGTAACAAAAATGGTCATGAAGAATATAAATGCATGAAAAAAAAATTGAGCACCTCACTTTTCTACTCAAAAATAATAACATTGACGTAACTGATTTTGTTAAAGCATCTTCTTCAAATCAGGAAATTACTAAAGACAAGGATAAATTGAAAGACATGGTCTTATTTTCTAAAGAAATTATGTATTATAGTGCTACACACCATATGGGTTCTAAACTTGATGAAAAATCTTAAGGTCTTGATTCTAATCCTCATAATTTAGATGATTTAGCAAATGATAATAATATTTAGGAAGATTTTTAGGAGGTGGTAGAATCTCTTCTTAGTGTGCAGTCTACATCATAAGCATCACCATCCTTTGGGGGGGTGGGGTGGTGGGGGGGGGGGGGGGGGGGGCNGGGGGGGGGGGGGGGGGGGGGGGGGGGGGGCTTATAGGATTCTTCACTTCTTATCTCTTTTTAGGAGGATAGTTTTTCCCACTGGGTTTTCTATCTTTCTCCTTTTATGAGAGATTTCATTGTACATGGCTACCTCATCATGCTAGTAGCTGGGACTCATTTTTATATTTTCCTCATAATTTATGCTTAAGGGGTGTGTTAGTGCATATATAAAAATTATTTACACTTGGGCTTATTAAGCCTACTTAGTCGTATATTTGTATTTGACACTTGTTCAATTAAGTCGTCATTATTTAAGAGTTTGGGTTTCAATTTTGATACGATGTAATCACTCTTCCTATTTGTACTCACTTCTATAAGCTAATGCATGGTCATCTTTGGGCTCTCATTACGTTTTTGTGCTTATTTTTAATCTCTTAAATATTGGAAAATTCTTCTAATTACAATGTCATGGTAACTTTTACACATTTTTCATTAGACAAAGTTCACACAAAAATATATACATAAAATAATGGGCATAATAAGTATGTTATCATTTTTAGTTGGGTTACACAAATATTATAAGTGAATTAACAATATTTTAAACTTTACATTTTAGTCCTTTCAAAGCCTATAACATATATTACCCCCAAATAAATTAATTTATGTCAATGCCTTGAACAAAATACTTATGCTATTTTACATATCTTGATTTGTTATAGACCAATATAAATGAAAATTTTGGGGTATTTACATTCACAACTACTAATCTCATTTCCTTGGAACCTTTTAAATACTTTTCAAAAAAAAAATTATATAATAGATTCCTAGAAATTAATGAGCCCACATTCCATGAAATTTATTGAGTTGAATTGTAACATTTTGTTTAGGTTCTTGATAGGGAGAGGGTAGTGTATTCACGTCCTCTCCTGTGAGAATATTGTAAAACTGCAAGTTTCTCCTTCAAAAGGGCCCAAAACCAAGGTGAGTGTCCCTCCTTGCCTTGGAAAGCTCCAATCCCTTCAAATAGGTTGTTCAATTACTCCTCACAAAACCAACCAACTCCCCTTTCAAAGTATTCATTATCTCATAACTCCTCCCATTTACCCTTGATTCCTATCAAATGGGTATATAATGAATCTTTTGGGATTTCAACTATTAGTGGGTAGAGTGGACTCCAACACCCTTCTTAGACTTTTCATAACCCAAACTAATCATTCATTCCATCAAAGGTGATTTCAAACATCCACTGTCTACTAGGACCTAGTAAATAGACCTATTCCCCAATAGCCTTGGTTTACCTATTTTCAGGATACAACTTAAAACCTTTATTAATAACTTACCTAGGGCACATTGAGATGCTCACCTAGGGAATCCATTTTCTTTGAAAACCCAAGGTTTCTCTAAAAAACCCTTTTATAACCTTATAGTACATCCTTTGTACTTGAATTTCTCCTAGGGTCATACAAATCCCATGGTGGAAATTCAAGAAAGAGGTATTTGTTTGAGAAAGACTCAAAAAAACCCTTAATCTAGGAGGGCTACAAATATTTTCTTTAGAATACTTCAAACTCAACAAAATAAAATCAGATCAAGTGCATTTGAAAGGTAATGTTCCAAAAATTCACACCATTGATGAAATTTTTCTAAGGAAATGGTTTATCTTCTATTGGCATGTGGATAAAATAGGCTCCAAGAAGTGTTTGAGCCCAGCATGCCTTGGAAAAATGTAATGCAACCCTTGGGAAAGATTCCATGATATATTTAGATTCCATTGAAGGAGAATGATCAGATAAAACATAAGAAAATTGGATAGAATGTGTGCAAGGCACACAGAGAAGAGAAAAGGCTATAAATACTTATCCCACATTTGCGGTGCAGGAAAAACATAAGTCATTTTTATATCCTAGCAGACAACTAATAGGTAGCCAAAGGAAAGTGCCTTTTGGAAGACCAACTACGTGCAAGAGGGTAAAATGGTGAAACAACTGGTAGATAGAGATGATATTATGTGGGCTACAACAAGGTGAGTGATGATAGGTGGTGGTCTTTCACAATCTCATGGTCTGATAGACCAAAGAGAGATAAAGTTCACAAGATCAGGAAATAATTACAAGTGGAGATGTGGGCTCAACAAAGAGAAGTGTATCGAAGCCAGGCTAAGTCAGAAGAGAAAATAGATGTCACAAGCTTGTGATCATACGGTCCAATAGACCAATGATGATGAGGATGACATGATAGCAAGGTGATGGCATGTAGCAAAGTGGGGCTGGTTGCCCAGGAGAAAATGTAGTGTAACATAGCAAGTCTGAGTCAAACATGGGTGATAGGTGGAGGAAGCTCATGATCCTACGGTCTGAAACACCAAGGAGAGAGGAGGTTCAAGAGATCATGAGGGATTGACATGTGTCCATGAATTCTAGAAGAGTAGTGGGACCAGAGAAGCTAGATGGAAGCACTTCACGATCTTGAGATCTGACACCAAGAAGGATGAAAAGGATCAGAGGACAGTGAGAAGATGTCATGTGGCATAGAAGTGTATAAAGAGTATTTTCCCCAGATTTCTAGGTGATAGTATATTGTGATCTTGTGCTATGATAGAGTGAAGAGAGAGAAGCATAGTGGGATAACAAGGTGATGCCATGTGTGCGAGCTATTGTAGAGGTTAAGTAGGCCACCAAGTTAGATGGAAGAAGGTCATGATATCACAATTTGACACCAAGAAAGATGAAAAAGATAATGGGATAATGGGAGATAGGTTTCACAAGTTTGTGATCCCATGGTCTGAAAAACCAAGGAGAGAGAGAATACGTGATAACAACAGGGTACAACATAGCAAGGTAGTCCCAAAGGTAGATCAACCCAAGGTAGTTAGATCAGTCAATATGAGAGTGACATGTAGCAGCCAAGTAGTTTACAAGCACAAAGAGAGTGATTAATGAAAAGATAGATCAAACGGTGCCCTTAATCTGGTTGTGGAAGGTGAAAGGTAGATAGATCCCACAATATTATGGGATGTTGATGTGTGTCTAGGCCAAGGTAAGAGTCAAAGAAGTTGTAAGAAAGATAAAGGGGCACATGGACTGAGTCAAGTGTTACCATGTGGTCCTAAGGTGAGGTCGAGGTAGAAGATAAAGGCATGTAGTATGACTAAATTAGATAGGTTATTTCCCACATCACATGGAAAAGTTGGCTGATTAAGTTGTAAGGGTCAATTTATTTTTTGTTAAACGATGGGAAAGATGTCTAACTAAAGATATAAGTTGTTAAAAAATTGTTTTAAATGACAAAAAAGGTGGCAAAGTATATTTTTACATGCAAGAAGAGGGTTTTTTGGGTTTAAAAACATATATGTTTAGTTAAGACCCTTTGTTTTGTATTCTCTTTCGAAGGCACTGGGGTTAGTAGTCTGGTTTCAATGTTGTTATTAGTAACTCAACTCAGGTTCAGAGACACATTAGTCAGTCGACACCAAACGTAAAGAAGATAAAAATCAATTTATACATGCTTTGGGCGATGAATTATCAAGATTTTATTTTTCTTCTTCCTTTTTTTAGTTTAGTTTTTCATCCCTTCGATTGATCAGAGAGTTTATAGATAGTTCATTTAATGTAGAATTTGGAATTGGTGTATGTTTTTCCTTTAATAGCAATTTTAGTGTTTAGAGTTAAGGGTTCCAACTTTTTTTAAGGATAGTAAGAGTGATTTTTATGATACTCTAGTTTTCTTGAAGGCTCTGGAGCCAATTGTAATGGTATTATGGCAATTTCCTTTTGATTATTGAATAGAAATCAAAGTTTTGTAGACCTCCTTTTAATTTACTTTTTGTATGCATTGTTGGATTTGATTGTTTTTATAATGTATTCACACATTTTACTCTGTTGTGCATCTTTGAGTGGGTAGTATTAAACCTTGCATATGTTATAAGTTGTTTTTTCTCAAGAATTTTCTACATAATCTGGTTAAGTGTGAAGTTTTTTCATCCTCTTGACCTATTAATGATAAGAATTTTTGAAACCTCCATATGAAATACTGATATGCAAGTGGTTTAATCATCATATTTTTGTCAATTTCATAAACTCATCTTCCATCAAGAACTCCCTACTGATTAGAGATGGATTATAGTTACATTATCTTTGGTGTAGCACCTAGTAGGTTATATTGGTTCAAATTTCAAGTTTTTATCCCTTTTGCATCCTCTATCCCTTTTCCCTTCCATATTTCCCTTTTTAGTTCAAGGTCTTCATAGGTGATATATCAAATAGGAACAAGCTAGAATCTAGAGATTCACTCCATCCATAGGAAGTCCCGCCACCTAAGAGCGTTTCCATTTTCTCTTGGAATCCTAAAGTATAGCCTTCAAAGAAAGACTGAGGAGGCCACAATTTTAGGCCTCAACAATTTTGGCATGCCTGGTGGGACCACAATCAGAGAATATTTTTTAAACCTTACTATTTGGATATGCTAGAAGCAATTTATTAGCCTAAGAGAGGTTATTATTGATCATATATGTCGACTCTGAGAAGATTATACTACTTTTTGATAATATTAAGTGTTTAAAATAGCTTACCATCCTCCTTTCCATGAAGGTGTTCCTCATAAATCATTCTATCAACCATATCAAAGTATTTATACTATTGATGTCATGCAGAACAACTCTATTAAAGTAAATACCCAAAAAAACTCCATACACTTTCAACCCACCCACTCTTGCACCAACTTCATAGAAACCATAATACACCCAAATTAGCCCTCAAGAAATCATTTCAACCTCAAGTCAACATGCTAGTTATTCAACTCAGAAAGAATCATATTTCCAGCAAGAAATTGATTTTCAACTAGAATAATGGTCCTCTTATGATAATTTGCATGAGAAGGAGGCCTTGGCTCATCAAGGTCAAAGTTATAAGAAGTACTTGGTGGAGAATTATAGGAGGCTTGAAAAACCGTTAAAATCTGAAAGAGATAAACATGAGAAGGAGCTAAAAGTATGTTTAGAGTTGCATGAGCAAGAGATGAAAGAACTATACTATTTCATGGAAAAGAGATGAAAGATCAAAAAAGGGTAATGAAATATTTACTTACCACAATTATAAATCTAGAAGAGAAGGTAAAAGAACAATCAGATCATTGTATTTTAGATTAGCATGTAGAATAAAATTAGTTCAATATTCCTCATAGACAACCATCCCAAGCACCTTCTTCATGTAAAGATGAGAAATTTATTTTTTCATAGAATAATGATGAGATTGACAAGATGGAGCAGCCAAGTATGTACAAAGAAAATGGTGATTAACATGAATTAATGACTGATTTATTTAGTGAGTTTCCTTTATATTTTCTTGACGATGAAGAAAGGATGTGTGTATTTAAAAGTTTGCAACAGCAAGGGAATACATAAGAACTTGGTGAGTAGTTGGTTCATGAAAGAGAAAATTTTCATGCCCATGTGCAAGAGGTTATTTCCCAGGTAAAAAATATTTCAAAATTAGAGCTTGTAGATGTTCTTGATGCCTCATCAAACTTCAATAGAAGCTGTAATGAAGTCAAGGTTACCCCATGCAAGCCAATCCAAGATTACGGAGCTGAAAAGAAGGTTAGTTCAAAGATGGATGATAAAGTGATAGAGGCTTAAGAAGAGAACCACTTGGGAGATGAGGTACTTCTAAATTTATCTGTTGATCTTCCTACTTATTTTGAGCAAGATGACAAACAATTTCCACTGGCTTCAAAATAAGAGGAGTAGAAAAAAGATGTCATGACTTGGGTTGATGACCTTATACTTTTCATTGATCAAGGTAAGGAAGTTGTTGTTCTATTAATATTACCAAAAAATTTGCAAAAATAAAAGGATGTAATTGATAATGTTGTAGATAAATAAGTATTTTCTAAATATGTGGAAGCTAACATGATCATGGAGGAAGAATTTTTTGACTGTGTTATTGAGGATTTTTATGTGAAGCTTGATGTTGATATGTCAAGAGAAGGTTTGGTGAAAAATGTTATCCCAATGTGTGAGCATTTGCCCATTTTCATTGAAGAAGGAAGTCATGTTGCTGAGTGTTCCCTCCTAAGTGAGGGTAAGGAATTTTAGTTTAAGCTAGTTGATAATAGCCTTGTGAGGGTTGATATATTTGATACGCTCCTAAATGTCTCAATAGAAGATGATAGTCCTTTGACTATGGAAGAGGAGTCAACATGGAAATAAATCATGTAGAACAACCATGTCAAACAATAAGAAAGAGAATCAGCTAGCAAAAAGAGCCCCAACATCATACTATCAAGAGGCTTCCCAATCAAGTATCTGGCCCGTTTAAAGATAAGTTGGAAAGCCTCATTTGTTTCATCACCTAAATAATTATATGTTGATTATAAGGACCAAATGCATCTTTCTAATTCATTCCATGGTGTCATTTCTTTCAATAAAAAAGTAAAGTAAGTCATAACCTTTCCTCTCTTCAAATGTTGCATAGGTTGGTTAAACAATTTGTATTCTTCCATTTTCCTATATTCTCCTATAAGCATGTGCATCATTGCAATTTAAGGAGAAATGGAGAATATTTTAGTGAACCATTAAATGGTGTTGTTTAGCATGTTTTTATATTAGTTAGGATAGGGTAGGTTAGTTCTAAGGTTTTTTCTTGTTCCCTAAGTGCTTTTGCATAATTGTTTCAGTTTCTTTAGCTTTAGGTGTCTTAGTTTTTCCAGTTATCCCTAAGTGTTTAAAAAAAGACATGCTACTTAGGACAAGTCCAAATTCCAAAGAACTCATCGTATATTCATTTTGAAATAAAAATCCATATTCATTATAAGAATACACCTATCTTTTATGATAGGGAAGCTGATTGATAATCAACCATAAATTTGTTTACAGATTTGAAGACCAAACTTATGAACTCTGTAGGGTTTCACCTTGTTTGAATAGGGTTTCATATTGTTAACTGACTCCATTCCCAATGAATTGAAAATTCTAATGATTTTTCTATAAGCAGGCAAACATCCCTGAGAGGTCGCCAAATATGTTACTAAAATTCACACTATTGATGACATTTTGCTAAGGAAATGGTCTATATGCTATTGGCATGTGGATAAAATGGGATCCTATTAGAGTTTGACCCTATTGTACCTTGGAAAAATGTAATACAACCCTTGGGAAAGCTTCCATGACTTCTTCAAATGCAACTAAAGGAGTATGATCAGATAAAACATAAGGAAACTTGTTAGAATGCACGTTAGCTACGCAGAGAAGAGAAACAACTATAAAGACTTATCCCACATTCACGGTGTGAGAAAAACATAAGTAATTTTTATATTCTAGTGCACAACTAATAGGTATCCAAAGGAAAGATCCTTTTGGAAGAAAACTATGTGCAAGATGGTCACAAGGTGAAACAACTAGCAAACAGAGAGGATATATTGTGGGCCCGAGAAAGGAGAGCGATTATAGGTGGTGACCATTTGTGATCCTATGGTTTGACACACCAAAGAGAGAGAAATGGGACCCAACCAAGAGAAGCGCAGTGAGGCTAGGCTAAGTCAACAACGGACAAATGTCAAAAGTTCAGAGTCTGACAAACCAAAGATGATCAGGATCACGAGATAGCAAGGTGATGCCAAGTTTCAGAGTGGGGCTAGTTGACCAACCAATAAGTTTGTGCCATGTACCCAATCTGATTAAAATAAGGGTTACAGGTGGCAGAAGCTTATGATCCCATGTTTTGACACACTAGGGAGAGATGAGTTTCACAGGATCATTTGCGGTCACTATATGTCTTTGAAGTCTAGAAAAGAAGTGGGGCCAGAGAAACTAGATGGAATAATTTTAAATCCCATGATCTGACACCAATAAGGATGAAAATTATTGGAGGATAATGAGAAGATGATGTGTGGCATAGAAGCGCAGAAAGAGAAATGGACCCAGACTACCAAGTGGCAGCCTATCATGATCCCACACTCTAAAAGAGTGAAGAGAGAGAAGAATAGTAGGATAATGAGGTGATTCCATGTGTCTAAGCTATCACATAGGTTAAGTGGTTGACCAAGACAAATGGAAGAAGGTCATGATCCTGTGATCCGATACCAAAAAAGATGACAAGGATCACGGGATATTGGGAGATTGCCATGTGTCTAGACAATCTAGACAAACATAGTGAGACTAGCGAGACAGGTGTATCAAGATTTTGATCTTGCAGTTTGAAAAATAAAGGAGAGAGAGACTATGGGATAATGATAGGTCACCATGTAGAAAGGTAGGTGAGGAGGCACATCAACTAAAGGTAATTAGATTAGCCAATAGGAGGGTGACACATGGAGGCCAAGCAGTTTGCAAGAAAAAAGAGAGTGATTAAAGAAAAAATAGATCAAATGGTTCCTATAATCCAACTGAGGAAGGTGTGAGGTAGATAAAACCTACCATATTATGGGATGTTGATGTGTGTCTAGGCCAAGGTAAGAGTCAAAGAAGTAGTAAAGAAAGATAAAGGGGCCCACGGGTTGAATCAGGTTTTACCATTTGTTCCTGACATCGGGTTGTAGGTAGAAGATAAAGGCATGTCATATTCCTAGAACTTAGAGAGGTTACTTCCCACATCACATGGAAAAGGTGACCGATTAAGTTATAAGTGATACTTAAACTTTTGTTAAACAATGGGAAAGGTGGTCAACTACATATAAAGGTTGTTAAACAATAGTTTAAAATGATGGAAAAGGTGGGAGAGTATATTTTTATATTCATAAAGAGGGTTTTTAGGGTTTAACAATAGATATATTATATGAATACCCTTTGTTTTGCATGCTCTTTTGAAGGCACTAGGGTTATTAGCCTTGTTTTAGTGTTGTTAAATTAGCAGATTAACTCATGTTTAGAGACACATCAGTCAGTCAACACCAAATGGAAAGAAGATAAAAATTAGTTTTTACATTCTTTGGGCCATATATAATCAATACTTTCTTTTTCTTCTTCCTTTCAGGAGTTTAGTTCTTAATCCCTTTGGTTGATTAAAGAGTTTATAGACAATTCACCTAATGTAGAATTTGGAATTGGTGTTTTTGTTTCCTTTAAAAGAAATTTTAGTGTTACAAGCTAAGGGTTCCCACTTTTTTTAAGGATACTAGGAGTGATTATGGTGGTCATTTTGTTTTTATGAATGTTGTTGAGCCAATCGTAATGGTATGATAGCAATTTCCTTTTGAGTATTGAATAGAAATCAAAGTTTTGTAGACCTCATTTGAATTTACTTTGTTGTATACAGTATTGGATATGATTTTTCTTATAATGTATTCACACATTTGGATCATGAAAATGTATGTCTATTTTGTGCATATTTATGTGGGTAGTATTAATCCTTGCATAGTTTATAAGTTGTGTTTTCCCAAGAAGTTTCTTCATAATTAGGTTCTATGTGAAGATTATTCACCCTCTTGACCTATTAATGATAAGAATCTTTGAAACCTTCTTATGAAATAGAGATATGTAAGTGGTTTAATTATTAGATTTGTGTCAATTGCCTAAGCTATATTTCCTTCAAGAACTCCGTAGTGATTAGAGTTCTATTGGAGTTACATGATCTTTGGTGTATCACTTAGTAGGTTAGATTGGTTCAAGTTTCAATTTTTTTCCTTTCTGCATCCTCTATCCCTTTTCCCATCCAAGTTTCCATTTTTTAGTTTAAGGTCTTGATAGGTGATAATAAAATAGGAAATGGCCTAGAATCCAAAGATTCACTCCATCCATAGGAAATCCCACCACCTAGGAGTGTTTTCATGTTGTCTTGGAATCCTCAAGTATAGCCTTCAAAGAAAAATTGAGGGTGAGATTTCAGGTCTAAATAGGTAAAAATATGTTTCATTAAACCATGAACATATTTCATTCCTATCAATAAAACCCCCCATGTGATATCCATACTCACACCAGATTTTTAAGAAAACACTGAATTCTTATTGCTTTCGAATGTAAATTTTTTACAAAATCATCATTAGGGGTTCCTCTTTGTGTGTAGGATTTTAAATAATCCATAAAAAACTACCCCTTACCAAAAAAAATTGATTTTCAAACTAATTAGCCATTTTGCAACTTTTTGACAACATTATGAAAAAAATGCAAAAGTTGCTTAGCAGTATTTTATCAACATTTTGTCAATTTAGAAAAATTACTCCTAGAATGACTCCTAATTCTCTCAGACCCTATAAATAACTCATGTAGGTCATATTTACCCTATAATGGCCTATTTTTCCATTACATTGGTTTTACATCCCCCTTGGGCTTAATTACAACTATTTGGCCTATTGGCCTTAAATTTCCCTAAAGGCCATTTAGGGTCCAATTTTGACTCTACATTGGGCTTATCATTTTTACCTTATAAAAAATAACCATGGGGTTTGGTACTTCTCCACTGTCCTTGATTATGGATGATTACAATTAGCCCCTTAGCACTACGCCTTGATACTCCTTCACCATACTACCAAGGCTGAAAAAACTCAACTCCCTTGACTTGGGAATGCCTTGGGATCAACTCCTTGAAACTTCATACCTTCTTCAATAACTCATGTTACCTCAGAATCTGGTTGGCCCTTCCACTTGACCAATTATTCCCAATACTTTTTCTTCCTTGTCTAATTGGCTATTCTCCTCTTAAGGATGCTCTCTACCTGTGGATCCTCTTTGATGGGTAATTTTTTGACCCAGTCCCTTTGTTCTTCATCCACCACTTCACTTATATCTTCTGAGATTGGTGGTCCTCTATACTATATCAATTTTGCAACATTGAAAATTGGGGAAATGGCTACATCTACAGGTAGATCCACCTTGTATGCATTAGCACCATACTTAGCCAGAACCTCACAGGGTCCAATCCTCCTTATCATGAGCTTAGTATGACCACCCTTAGGAATTATTTCTTTGTTTAAATGAACCATCACTAATTCCCCAACTTGGAATTATATATCTCTTCTCTTGTGATCCACCTTCTCCTTCATTGTTTTCATGTTTTTTTTGAGAATATCTCTCAAATGGTCATGGATCTCCGTCATGACTTCTGAAAAATCCTCTTCTTAGCCTCTCCTTTTCTAGAAGCATGTCAAGTTCCTAAATTAAAATACTCTTCTAGGATGCATACCATAGACCACTTCAAATGGGGTCTTACCTATGATCCTATTGATAGAGTCATTATAAGAAAAATCTTCCTATGGAATGATGACATCCAATGATTGTTCATGTTCTTTGGTCAAACATCTAAGAAAATTCCCTAAATAAATATTGTTCACCTCAGTCTGCCTATTTGTTTGGGAGTGATAGGTAGATTTAAATGGAAAATTAGTGCCAAATATCCTCCATAAGGTCCTCCAAAAGTGACCTATAAACGTTGATTCCCTATTTGAGACTATACTCAATGGAAACCCATGAATCCTTACAATATCCTTAAAGAACAAATTTTTTATGTAGGAGGCATCATGAGTTGTCTTGCAGGGTAAAAAATGGGCCATTTTACTAAATCTTTCTACCACAACATAAACACTATCAAAACTACTCTTGGTTCTTGGTAAACCTACAAAAAATTTAATGCTTAGTTTGTCTCATGGCCTATTAGGTACCAAACAAGGTTGCTATAGTCCTACCTTTGACAAAGTCCCCTTGGCCCTTTCACAAGTGGTACATGACTCCACATAACTCCTTACATATTTCTACATCCTTGGCCAAAAGTAGAACCTCTCCACCAACTCTAATATCTTATTTCAAGACCAAAGTGGCATCCAAGACCGCCATTATTCTTTGCTTGGATCTGTATGCAATGAAAATACCTACAGCTGCACAGCAAGTCAAGACATGCAAACACAAGATATACTAATAAATCAAAGCATGTAAAGAACTTGAAATACAACTACATTTTCACTACAACCTCCGATGAGCTAAAACAAGTGCACCCAAGAC
>MU218627.1:348183-364252 GCA_018584345.1 Thuja plicata | reverse complement strand
AGAGGCACTTCCTCTCATGTTTTATGTTTTAACAGTAAGGCCTCTTATATTTGTGGATATGCTGATTCTGATATGGCTGGAGATTTAGATACAAGGAGGTCTACAACAGGCTATGTGTTTACTTTTTCCGGAGCAGCAATTAGTTGGACTTCTCAGAAGCAACAAGTGGTTTCTCTTTCCTCCACCGAGGCTGAATACATTGCTCTCACTGAGGGAGCTAAACAATCCAGCGATTGTTTGGAGAGTTGGGATTTAAACAATCCACATTTACCTTATTTTATGATAGCAACAACGCCATTCAATTGGCCAAAAATTCAACTTTCAACAGTTGCACAAAGCACATTGAAACCAGATTTCATTTTATTCGTCATGCTCTTGAAGAGGGAAGATTACACTTAGAGAAGATTGATACGAAGGTCAATCCGACTGATGCATTTACAAAGGTTGTACCTCGAGAGAAGTTTGAATTCTGTAGGACTTCTCTCGGCATCGTGACGACACAGCCTTAAGCACCAAGTGGGGATATCTCTGAGCAGCTCATCTCGTAGCATCGATTGGACTTCAAGTGGGAGATTGTAACGGCTCTGCTGCAGAGGTGAAGCCCAATCTTCTCTCTGCGGTAACCGCTAAACTATTATTATTATTCCGTGACTGTGCTATAAGGGTTATTTTTTGACCATAAAAGATAAAAAGATTAGAGCTGCTGTAACAAGTATTGTAACAAGAATTATCAATAACAGAGATATGCCCTGCTTTTGAAAGTAGATGTAATCCAGACAATCTGGATGAACCACTATAAAACTTTTGTCTGTGTATGTCTTTGATCTTTCTTTCTGTTCTAGTTTTAGTTTTTTAATAGTTTTTGGGTCTGCATTTAATTTCAACAAATTCAACGTCTTCTGGGACACCGAGAATCTGAGCCCAGCGGACGTGCTGGAAATCAAGTCGAAGCACAAGAATGGAAAGTTTGCCGTCAGCTTAGGCGGTGACGTGGTAGGAGAGGATAGCACACATGTACAGTTCCAACCATCTTCTGTGTCTTCATGGGTTAACAATGCCGTATCTTCTCTCTCTCAGATAATCAAAGAATACCATCTGGATGGCATCGACATCAACTACGAGCATTTCGACCATACAGATCCCAATACATTTTCTGAGTGTGTTGGGGAATTGATCGAACAGCTGAAGAAGAAAAAGGTCATCACCATGGCGTCCATTGCTCCGTATGAAGATGAGGGCCCAGTGCAGTCTCGTTATAAGGCACTGTGGAGAAAGTATGGTCGATCCATAGACTACGTCAATTTCCAGTTCTTTGCCTACGATAAGAGTACCACTGCCAAGCAATTTCTCAAGTATTTCGACACTCAGGCTTCAAACTACAAGGGCGGGCGACTATTGAGCAGCTTCACTACAGATAGCGAGTCAGGTGGCCTGCAGCCAGCTAAGGGGTTCTTTGACACGTGCAAAGAGTTGAAGAAAAGGGGGAAGCTTGAGGGTATAGTTGTCTGGTATGTTGACGACTCCAAAAAGTATCACTTCAAATACGAAGGGGAAGCTCAAGAAATCTTGGCCTCCGACTGAAAACCTTGATCAATACAACTTGCACCTATCACCAATAAATCTGTTGCGGGAGTCTTCTCTAATGATTAAGAATTGTAGTATCTGAATCCCCTAAAGTGGAAAGCTTAGTCCTACTTGAATGCATATATCAAGCAAGGAAGCATCAAATAAAGAACAGGTCAAGCCAGGATGAGTCCACAGTACTCATTAGAATTTACTTAGAAAATTTCAATGAGAACTCTATATTAGGTTTTTGTTTTGCTCAATTATTACTACTTAGAGCATTTTTCTAAATATTGTGCTTTCGAAAATGTTTAAAATTTGGATGTATGGTTACAAACATGCTTAATTTTTTTTTTTTTCAATTTCTCGCTTTCATCACATCTATGGCCATGGGATAGTTATTTTTAATGGGTGTTCATATGAGGCTACCACCTTATATAGTCATCAAGCTACTATTGCATTCAAAGTTGAATTTTTTTTTGTCTAGTAGTTAAGTTCTATTGTCAAAATATAATTGTTGATCTAACTATTGTACTCGATGTTATTGGGCCAAACCTAGCCTATATTAGTTGAAACTAGGGGATATATATTCTAAAGTAATATTTTGAGTTTTTTTTAAAGTTTTCCATGCTTCACAATGGATTAAGAATTTCAAAGATGGGGATTCTATTTATGTGCAAGTTTATAAGCTTCTTGAGGAGATTCTCATTAACATGCTAATGCTTTGTAAGAGCTCTTTAATATTATTTCGTGTTTGTTTTCCTTCATTCAATGATCATTTCACGATTAGTTGTTCTTAATTGCTAACCTTCAATTAATGATATTTCTCATGGATGTTTACAGAGTTCATGCAAATGATGGAGTTCCCTATGAGTTTTATAAAACTCAAACCTAATTAGTCCTATAAATAAAAGTATTATTTTAAAAATACATTATAATCAGTCTTCCATGAATATTTTAAAATAATTCCCTAATTCTGATATACATCTAAATGATAAACTATAGGTTTTCTAATATAATATACATATTGTATTAGGCCTTTGCAATTTTATAATAGTTACAAAGTTACAACTTAAGAAAAGATGAGTAATCATTGCTATTTTTTTTTATCATGTACATGTGACAAGCCTATCTTTAAGTTAATAGCGGTTTTATTTTATTTTTGATTTGTAATCACTTTTGCTTGGAGCTTTGAACCAATGAAAACATAGTAGGGGGCTCCATTACCGAGGAGATACTTGTGGTTTCCAAGGTATTAATGCCTCCTAAATTTATCCTTTCCTATTTATCTTGCCTCTAATCTCTCCTTATCTCTCTGAATTCTCCTTATATCTCCCCTCCTTATCTTCCTAAAATCTCCTTATGCCTCCCATTTCTCCTTATATCTTGCCATGACAGTCCTCCCTTATCTCCCCAAGTCCCCCTTATATCTCCAACTACCACAATCTACCTTATATCTCCGACTAGTTCTCTCTGCTTATCATTCTAGTTTACAACTCTCTAATGACTCTCATCAATTATCCCTGCCATCATGGCCGTCAGGTGTCATGATTAACTCTTTCAACCTATGTGAGCCTTATCCTCTATAGTTTTCTAGGATGATCCTTTGTGTCCCATCAGATACAACCTAGTCTCCTTATGCACACAAGCCACCATGAATGGTTTTGAAAAACTTTCCCAACTTTGTCTATCAACTTGTATATTTGCTGTATTCACACTTGAACTGAGAGAAGGTGAGATTAAAACATCTGACTTCCCTCTCAACATGGATCGTGACATTCCATCCCATCTTTAAGTTAATAAATTATTTATACATCACAACCTGCATCCATAATTTTCACTTACATTCATAAGCGTAAGTTGTTTTAAGGAATATAAGATTGAAATGCAAAATTATAAGAAAATAAATACTATCACAAATGTAGACAATGCTAAAATGTAAATATTATCAATTATTTTAATTAAAAAATATTCATGAAATCAACTAGCTTTTTTACTACAATTACTAATTGAAGCCCTGACATTAAAACCATGTGGTAATTTTTAGGGGTATGATTCCTAATCTTAATTATTAAATACACGTGAAATCACACACATTCCTAACATAGGGATATATTATTAAACTATTTGATTACAAATATAAGTAAGAACCATCACTTTAAAATTTTATAGACCATGTAGGTGTTTGTAGCCATTATGAAGTTAAATCAAATATGTTTGTCCTTGCTTCTTAAAATTAATGTAACTTAAATATTTAGAGATATTTATAAAAGTAAAATAAAAAATTAATGCATGTTTTTTAATACTAAAATTGAAAATGTAGAATCCTTTTCATTGATTTTGCAAATTGCGTCTTTGATATTCATAAAGTAATAGGCTATTTTTATGCTTTTGATTCTATATTTCCCCTTTTATTATATTCTCAAGTAATTTTAGGGAGTGATTCAAACTATAACCAGAAATCAATACATTGAATTCAGAAATATATTCTTATGAATCATTATCAAATTATTAAAGACATGTAGGTACTTTGATATGCTCATGCATGACTTTTTAAAGCACCAAGTTTCCATATGTTGGATTCCTTTCTGAGTGCTCGGGTAATTTGAAAAAATAATTAATTATGAAAATGAAAACTTACAAAATTGTAACCTTCAAATTTGATTTTAGGTTTATTATCTTTAGAAAAAACTTTACAAGACATTTAAAAAAAAATTGCAAAGATTATGACACTACAAGAATTTATGACTTGAGTCAAAGTATTTTATGAAAACTTAAGATGTTCATATTTAGCTCCTAGTCATAAATATTTGTTAATAATTTTTGACCAAACAAACATTTTCAATGACTCACATTGACGAACTTTGCTTCTTAGAATATTTGACATCATTATTTTTTAGTTAATTAAACCTAAATGATAAATGTCTTTTATGGATAAATTAAAATACTCGTGTGACCTTAAGAAGGTGGAATAAACAACAAACTTTTACTTTATAAACTTAAATCAAAACACCATTACTCTAGTCGTCAAAAATTGAAACCCATAAATTTTTCTATTATTTTTGTATTATACTATTATATATAGAAATATTAATAGAATATATATTACAATGATAATATGAGTTGGCCAAATCAATTAGTTTACAGCTATATTTCCAATAACCAAATCTAAGCACTACAAGTTTCCTTTCATAAAATAACTAACATGGCACTATTCAACAAATTACAGGTTGATACTTAAGTTTTTCAACCTAGACTTTAGTCGAATAGTGCTACCACTTTTAACAATGGAATTTGAGAGAAGCCTCGTTAGAAGGTAAGCCTAGGAGAGACATGGGCATATGATATAGAGGATAAGAGTACTCCATTATTGGATTTCAATTAAAATTACGTAAGAAACAAATTTCATTGTTGCAGTTTTAGGTTGGCCATGGTGTTGGGTTTCTCACAACAACCCATGTCTATAAAGATTCCTTAGAAAGCCACAACAGACGTAATATGTAAATATTCTGTCTTGTAGTCGACAAATATGATGGATAGTACCAATAGTTAGTTTGATTAAAAGTTTCAATGTCAAGACAGGCATTGAATCTTTGCTAGATACGTGCCTGCTCCGACAGACTGTCAAGAGAAATGAATCTAGAATGTAACTCACTACGCTCATATGTGCGTTCTCTAGTCCGTGGAATCCCATGTCTTTTCCTTCAATCACACATTGGAGATGAAGATGTATTGACAAAATAAAGAAAACTAGACCGTTCAGTTTAAGCAAAAATAGGTCATCTCCATGGCGACCATACTGTGGAACAAGTATGGTTACCTACTATAAGAGAACCACTGTCAAACAATTTGTCAAGTATCTCGACACTCAAGCTTCTAACTGCAAGGGGGAATTTTGATTCAGTTGGCGTCGAACCAGATAAGCAATTCTTTGACGCATGTAAAATGTTGAAGAAAAGAGGGAAGCTCGAGGACATTTTTATCAGGTATCGTGATTAACTCTTTCAACCCATGCGAGCCTTATCCTTATTCAATAGATACGGTAAAGAAATAGATGCTTCACAAAATCGTAGAGTACTTGGCTAAAATCTGCAGATAGTTGTAGTTCAAAATGGATTCTCATCTAACACCTTTCCTACCATAAAGACCAATGCAACAAAATAACTGTGAGGTCTCTGATATATAAACACCTGATACATCTATTAATTTGAATCTTCAAATCACTTATTGGCTGTATATTTATACCAGTTCAAATCGTTCACACATCGGGCACATTATGCACCGTCCCAATAACAACCAGGCATATCAAAAATATCCCCAACTATCATTAAACATGGGGGTCGCAATACATCCACTGCGACGAGAACCTCAGAGACAAACATGCTTATCACAAGAAGCATCAACAAGTTTCTTTACCCACACTTATTTTATCACGCCCTCCCTATATAGCCTGGAGGAGATACTACCCTTAAAGTATTCTTTCACTCTCTTCTCATGATAATATTATTGACATTTTAATAGTTCTAAATTATGCCTACACAAGTTTCACCTCATGAGGTCAAGAAAGAATAGAAAATTTTGTAGATTATACAATGAGCATGAGCTCACTACATCTTTATGTAGATTATACAATGAGCATGAGCTCACTACATCTTTATGTAGATAATCTCTTGAATACCACTTCAGTTGCCCAGCTAGCCATTCTGTTACCACATGTCAGCGCAAGAATAAAAAAGGATAAAGTTTGTTTCATCCATAATACTTTTGTACAAAAAGATGAAGCAGTAATATATTAAGCTTCTAAGCTAGATAAAGACTTTGGGTTCTATTTCTTTCTTGACCAAGCAACGAACCAAGTTCCAAGAAAAAAGAACAACCCGACTTGTTCTTTTCCTGCCATCCACACAACTAGCCTAATTTCTATATTAGTATAGGCAATCAAAGTAAAGTTACCTTTCTTGGGATACCATAATCTATAGTCTTGAGTGCCTTTCAATTATCTAAAATTTATTTTTATAGCAACATGTGTTTCTATGGGACCTTGTTGGAATCTAGCTGCAAGACAAACTGCATGAATGATATCTAGTCTAGTAGTAGTAAAATATAATAATCCTCCAATCAATGATATGTATGTGCTTTCATCAGTCTTAGGAGATTCAACATCCTTATTCAATTTATAACAAGTAGTCATAAGAACGTACACACTAATTAAGCATTATCCATTTAAAAATTCCTCAATAGTTCCTTAACATATTTTTATTGTAAATAAAGATACCATCATCTTTTTTTATTAATTTGTAACCCAAGAAAGAAATTTAATTCCACAATCATAGACGCTTCAAATTCCTCTTGAATCTCATCAACATTATTTTACAAATCCCATAATTTCCTCTAAAAATTATATCCCACATATACATAACTACAATCAATATTTCATCTTCTTCAACTTTAAAATAAATATAGCTATTTGTAGAGCCTTTTTAAAATCCATGCTTCAATAAATACTTGTTTGGTCTTGCATACTAAGCTCTATGAGATTGCTGCAATCATTACAATGCCTTCTTCAACTTGCATACCATATCCATCATGTTTGATTGTTTGAATCCTTCTGATTTCTCAATGTACACCTATTCTCTCAATTCTCCATTAATAAATGCAAATTTTACTTCCATCTAATTAACCTTGAAGTCCTTATGTGCTACAAAAGATAGGAACATCTTAATTGCCATATTCTTTCCACAAGAGCATATGTCTCATGAATATATATTCTTTCCACTTACACACAAGTCTTTCCTTCTTTCTTACTATATTTCCATCAATTTCCTCTATATATTGACGGATCATGTAATATATCAAGTAATCTTATTGATTGTTTTTGATAGATAAAGCAGCAAGACGGTGTTGGCCCATGGAACAAAGGACTAGTAGCACATTAATGGAACTAGTCAAAGCAGATAGAACATTTTAACAGCGTAATCACCAAATCTAACTCTGCCCCTATCAAAAACATAAACCAAAGTACTAATCAACAAGATTAAACTAGAGTACTTAAAATAAATAGGAGCATGTAAAGTATCAGTTATAAGCCACGCAGGGCTACACAAAAAATATAAAAACTAACATTAACCTGAACAGCAACACAGGGGATCCGAGGGCCAGCCAAAATTAACCAACACGTGGACACCAGAGATTAGTTCTTGCCACCCAGCTATTTAGACAGCACGGTCCTAGCCCACTCCTCTTGCAGAAACAGGAACATGTCTTTGTTGTCCTCGTCCACTTCCAGCCTGCTGCCTGCCAGCTTTTCCTACACATGACAGAGGGTCGTAGCCGAAGCATGCATGACCTTCAAGGAAAATTTGTTGGTCCTCATGCAATGGTTCATCCGATCTTGGATATTCTTCTTAATCTCCACAATATCCTTGTCCAAATTTGAGAACCTCCTTTTAAGGGTGCCTTTAAATTTGTTTTTGTCCTCCAAGGCCGTGGTATGGGGCTTATCCTTGGGATCCTAGGGAGGACTCAGGGGCGGGGTAGGGTTAGTGGGGGTTTCCATGGTTTGCTGGAGGTTGGGTAGAGGAGTGTTACCAGTCCTAGGGGGACTCATACAACCATCCGAGGAACCTTTCTTGGACTCAGTGGAGTGGGAGTCTCTTTCAGACAAGGAAAGCTCTTTAGAGGCCGTTTCCATCAACCTAGTTTTACACTGTTCCTTGGCAATTCTATTTGACCTCCGGCGACCTGAGCCACTTAAGTACACCTCCAGATTACCCTGGCTCTCCATCATTCTTCATCTTTTGGGCCTATAATTAGTCTCAAGAGTGCTGTCAACCTCTTTCCTATCTTTGTACTCCACAGATTCAAAGACATAAGACTCCTCCTGACCCTCCTTCCTACCAAGAGGGTTTTTAACACTTTTTTTTAGGTTGTACCCTTTTTATCAGCTAGCTTAGGCTCCTGGGTGACACAGATGGACTAGGAGGAGCAATGGGTGGGATTTTTAGTTTTGGCCAGGGGCTCCTCCTGGGGCATCATCTGGATAATCAGGGGGGGTTGGGGTGTCAGGAAAATAGCTTTGTGAAAATGATAGATGCAGAGAAGGAGGCCCGGATGGAGGATAGATTTATCAGGGTTACCTTTAATATCCAGGATATTACTCTCTATGAAGTGCAGAAGATAGAAAGGTATGGAAATTAAATCCTTGTTTCTAATATGATTCAGGAATGGTAAGTGGTAGTTGTAAAACACAGTGAACTAACCTTCCAGCATGAAATACTTCATCATAATGAGACAAATTTTTGGCCAAAAGTCCGACAGCTCCTCCCTATTGAATCCCCCTTGTTTTCTCACCGTCCTTGAAAAACTATTTGAGGCTGGTAGGGTCGGGAGTTTGACTGGTCTTTTTGTATTTCCTCGGGCCACCATAGAGAACCTATTTGCCTTAGCTATGACCTCTTCATTCAGCTAGAAGTGGATGCCCCCAACTGAGACACTCCTATTGTTCCAGGAAGAGACAAATTGTTTGCAAATTCACTCATCATGCCCACCTTTCATTCTTTCCATGAAACCCCATATGCCGATTTCTTTGCAGTAATGAGTCACCAATGTATCAGAAGTGAAAGCCTTGTCGATGTTATCAGGCTCAATGCAGAGAGTGTTGCCTCCCATTTCAAGGGTCTACTCCTCCTGCACCAGAATATCTTTAAAATCTAAGAGCCAACCATTTTTGTAGGCCATAAAAAACCACTTGTTTTTGCAAAGCCTTTCCAAGGAAAGCTTATACTTAAAATGTTGGTCTTGAAAATTTTGGAAAATGGGCTCCGTACAGCCAGATCTAACAGATCTCTAGGTGCCATTAATAGCAATAATACTAGGGATAGGCAAAAAAACCCTCTATTTTGGACAGCTCTTACTTCACACGTTCGAAAGGTAATGATAATTCTTTATGGGAATTTGATTTCTCTTTTTCATAATTGCAAAAATAACCTGAACACGCCAGCATGTGATCCAGTAAGGATTTGTAATGAATATGACAGCCTGGCACATTTAGATAGTAATATTCATTTCTCCCCTGATGAGTTGATGAGTCACCGGAGGTAAGTCACTAACCACCCTCCAACTATTGAGTTTGATTTTTTTTAGGCCTATTGCTACCATTGAGTCGGAAACTGAATTCCCCTCTCTGTACGTGTGATCCATAGTCATGCGCTAGAAGCTGTTGAGAAGCTTGCTGATCTCCATAATGATATGTCTAGCATGCCATCCTGTACTAGCACCACTAGTGATGGCCTCAACAGCCACTTTGGAATCCCCCTCGATTTCTAAATGTATGATGTTCATTTGTTTTGCGAATTTAATCCCCCAAAAAAGGGTCGTTCCTTCCGCTTGGGTGATAGTATAGTTATTGATAGGACCAGCATAAGCCAATAGGCAAGTTCCATTGTGATCTCTCAGCACACCACCTCCTCCATGACCAAGATTATTTACCACCCCATCAAAGTTTAATTTTGTCCATCCTCTGAGAGGGGCAGCCCATCTGGTAGCTTTTCTAGCTATCCTTTTTGCTTCATCAAACCTGGAGAACCCATCTAGGAGGTTCCAGCTGTCAGTAATTCTTACTTCCCAGGCAGTAGGAGGACAGGGGGGAGCTTCCATTTAGCCATCCTGACATTCTCACATAGGAGCTTAGATACAATATGGAGACAAGTCTCAAGCTGGTTACTATTCTCTCTGAAAATCCTGTTGTTCTTTTCCTTCCAAATGGTCCAGCATATGTGAGGGGAAGCATACACCAGAGGAGTTGGAGCAGGGGGTGATTGGAAGGAGATCTCCATTTGTTAAATTGATGCACTTCTCTGCCCACGGCCCACAAGATACTCAATTTGCTAATAATCTCTTACCAAATGTTGGTGGCATAGTCACAGTGGATGAAAAGGTGGTTTACCATTTCTTCCTCCTTCTTACATAGGACACATCTGTTTTCCATGGAGAAGCCTCTCTTTATAAGATTATCCTGGGTTAGGACCTTACCATGCATAAGATTCCACCAGAAAAAAATTATTTTCGGCATGAACTAAGGGATCCACACCTTCTTCCAGTCCCCTGGATTACTCTCCTCCTTCAGAAGCATATTGTAAGAAGATTTAATAGAGAAAGTACCAGCCTGGGTGGGGGCCCAGATAATAGAGTCATCACACCCTGAAATTCTGATATTAGTCAAGTTTTCCATGAGATTCTTGGCCAGGTGTTGCAGGTCTGGTCTATCCCTTAACCGATTAGGTATATCCTTCCAGTCTCTACCATTGATGTACCTACTCTGGAGACTCTATTACCCAGGATAGGTCTGAGATAGTCCATAAGGGGTTTGAATTTGTGGCCCAAGTTAGGTTGATTCATGATCCAGTGGTCATTCCAAAATCTGATGGATCTCCCATTTCTAATTTACCAAAATGATCCTTTAGACAGAAGGGTCTTACTTTTACATATGTTCATCCAGAGTTTGGATCCATTGTGGAGGTCACTATTGTGGATCATCCTCTTGTAGGGATGTCCTTTGAGGTACTTGGATTCCATTAATCTACACCAGTCCACTTTTCCTTCTATGAGTTTCCATGCCACTTTCGTGGTAAGGGCCTTATTCATCAGACCAATTTTTCTTATACCCAGGCCACCCATTCTTTTCGAGAGGCAGACAGTGTCCCAATTGACAAGCAAAATCCTCTTCTTTTCTTTAGACCCTGCCCACAGAAAGGTTCTCTGAATCCTTTCAAGTTTTTTATCCATGTTGCTTATGATTTTAAAGAGGGATAGGAAGTAAACAGGGATCCCTTGGAGAGTGAAGGCCACCAGCTGAAGTTTGCCAGCATTGCTTAAAAACTTCCCCTTCCAACCAGTAAGTTTCCTCTGGGTTCTTTCAAGGATGGAATTCTAGAAATCTTGGGACTCCTCTTTGACCGTAAGGGGGAGGCCAAGGTAGGTAGAAGGGAGTGAAGCTGCTAGACAACCTAGTATTTGAAGCACCTTATTTTTTTACTCCATGGGGGTATTGAAGAAGAACAACCGACTCTTTTGATAGTTAATACACTGTCCAGAAGCCCATGCATAACTTTCAAGGATTTGTTTCCACTGTCTGGCCTCAATCACTGAAGAATACCCAAAGAGGAAAGTGTCATCCACAAACTGTTCTAACACCACCTGAGGAAGGGTAGAAGTAGGTTTGATGCCTTTTATTCTTCCTATAGCAAACAACATACATAGATTCCTGCTAAGCACATCAGCCACCATAATAAAGAGGTAGAAGGAGAGAGGGTGTCCCTGTCTAAGACCCTTCTCCAGAATAAAATAGCCACAAGGGGAGCCATTGACAAGAACAAAGAAGCGAATATTTTGAGTACATTCTTGTATAATCTAGATAACCTTCTCATTAAATCCCATTTTAGCAAGAATTTTAAGCAGAAAAGATGAGTTAACTTTTTCATAAGCTTTAGAGATATCTAGTTTAAAGGCCATACCTGGGACCTTGCATCTGTCCATAGAATGGATGATTTCATGGGTAGCAATGGCCGCATCCAGGATCTGTCTACCCAACACAAAACCTTTCTAAGTAGTGCAGATAATCTTGTCTAGAAGAGGCTTGATTCTCTGAATCAGGATCTTGGTAAGGATCTTGTAGAAGGTATTGTAGAGGATAATGGGTCTGAAATCCAACATAGATGTAGGATTTTCATGCTTAGGGAAAAGCACAATGTAGGTTTGATTATGCTGTCTGAGAAGGTGCCTAGTCCTAAAGAAGTCTCTGATAGCATGGGTAACATCATTCCCCACAATATCCCAATATTCTTGAAAAAATGCAGGAGGTAATCCATCCGGTCCAAGGGTTTTGTAAGCTCCCATAGCGAAGACCGCCTTCTTGACCTCCTTGTCAGAGACCCACTTTGTAAGCATGTCAATATCACTAAGAGTAATAGCACTTTGGATGTGGTCAAGGAGCTGGTTTTGGATGTTGTTCAGACATATAGGACCCTTCTCATAGTACAGCCCCTTAAAGTAGTTAACCATAACCTGATTAATTTTATCCTTCTCCTTGACTTCGTTCCCCCCTTCATCCATAATAGAAGAGATGGTATTTCTTCTTGTATGGATGCTGACAGACCTATGGAAGAAGGTCGTGTTCTTGTCCCCTTCAGCAAGCCATTGGATTCTGGATCTCTGCTTCCAGTAGATTTCTTCTTTTTTAGGGTTTCCTGCCACTTGTATCTATTCAAGTCCTCCTCCACTTGAATCTGGGGTGGGTAGCTTCCAGACGCCAATTGGGCCTGGAGGGAACCTAAGGTTTCAGAGAGATCCTTTTTTCTTTACGAAAGTCTCCAAAATTATGTTTACTCCAACCTTTAAACTCCCTTCTGATAATTTCAAGCTTTTGGGCTATTCTGAACATGGAAGTACCCCTAATATTAGTCTTCCACTAGAATTTCACTTGATCTCTAAAGGATGGATGGGAGCACCACATAATTTCAAATTTGAAGGGTGTTGGGCTGACTTTAGGGGTGCGAAGCCAACAAAGAAGGAGGGGGTTATGATCTGAAGTAGTTATAGGGAGGGAAGACAAGTAAGAGTTTAGGCAAAGGTTCTATGAAGAGGTGGCCAAGACCCAATCCAGCCTCACCTGGATGAGGAGGGTACCCTTCCTATTGTTGCACCAAGTGAAGGGGTTCCCCTTCAGAGTGATGTCAAGAAGACCTATGGAAGAGATAAAATCAGCCAGCTCCCCCATGCTATTCGAGTAATCCATTAGACCACCACACTTTTTCGAGGGATAAATGGGGGTGTTAAAATCACCTGCCAGTAGAAAGTTCACAGAACAATCCTGATCCAGCCGATGGCCAAGATCAACCCACATGGAAGCTCTACTAGACCGAGTGTTAGGAGTATAAATATTGAAGGTGGTCCATTTAGTTCCATTCTTCCTAAAGGTGACAAGAAGGAAGTTAGGGGAAGAAGCACCCAACTGACCATTTGTTCTATTAGGGTTCTAGAGTGTAGTAATGCCACCAGACGCACCCGCATCTTTAGAGTAAAGGAAAGTAGCCCCCAGCCAAAGATTGGGCGCCAGGGTAGCGAAATTACTAGCAGACATCTTAACCTCTTGTAAGAGTAGAAAATCCATCTTTAGATCAAAGATGTAATGTTTGACAACATTTTGTTTAAGGGAGCTGTTCAAACCCCTCACATTCCAAGAAAGGCAATTCATTTCTTATTTTTGAAACTAGATTCCAAGGTTTGCTGCTTACTTACTACAACATCCCTTGTGGTCTCTCTCGATCTCCTTGCCCATTCTGAAGGCCTTCCTCTGGGTGTTTCCATTCCAACATCAGCCTTTTTAGGCTTGGTTTTCTTTTTCTTTGTTTTCCATTCCCCATCCTCATCCTCCGAACCATCTAGGGAGCTGGAGGAGCTCTTCTTCATAAAATTTAGGGGGGTTTAGCATCCGACTTTGGGGATTGTAACTCAAGAGAAATCACAATGTCAGGTTGTTCCTCCTTAGTAGGGTTATTCATCCTCCCCACATGGGGGGGCGTTAGGGGGTTCTTTACCGGCTCTGCCAAAGGCTGGAGAACAGGTTCATCCGTAGATAGATCAGGAGAAGGACTAGAGCACCCCATATCTAACTCCCGGGGGGGACAATCTCACCTTCCTCAATTGCAAGATCTTGAAATTTCATTTTGTTAGCCACCGAGGGTGGCCTAGAATCAAACTTTTCCTCTTCACGTATGGAGGGTGGATCCTCAACTATTCCTTTGTCCTTGTTCCCTTTTTTTGTTCCTAACTTGGAGGACTTGCAATTATCACTAGAGTGGCCTCTGCTATCATAGTTTTGGCTGAATAGGGTAACATTCTCATACACCAATGCTTGGGTCCATCCACCTAGTTTATATTTCAAAATGACAAAGTTGGGTAGGATTTTATTCATAGTGACATTCACAAAGAATCTAGCAAATACCAACCTAGATTTAGAACGGATCACCTAGTCCACTGTGACGAATGAGCCAAAGGAGTTGTTAGGAACCTGTGTTCCTTCTGTTTATTTTGTTAGTATAGTGTTGTTGGACGCATATGCTTTGTAAGTCGTCCCGTGAGTATATTTTATTATCCCACATGCATAGGTAGTATTACATTTTTAGATCATACTTAGTATATAAGAGTAGGTTGAGGCCTTTGCTGGACACCGATGAATTTATTGTATTGAGCTTGCTCAAAGGAGGTTACCCCCTCGAAGTGGCCCGCGATCAATAGATTCATTTTGAGTTCTGCTATTGCTCTATATTCTGTTATTTCGTGCATTCTCACCATATTTCTGTAAGGAGGTTCCTCTCATCTGGTATCAGAGCACTTTCTTGGGCTCGTTGGGTGGAAATTACGTCTAATTTTTTTCCATCGTGGCCCTCAGGTTGCTTTCAATTCTATTATCTCTTTTTATTGCAATACCTCTTTTCTGTTATTCCGTATTCTGTCACACTTCCTCAGAACGCCTAAAATACTATTTCGCATACTTCCTTCCTTGACGACCCAACCCCAAATTCTACATATCAAAGCCCTAAATCCCTCATTTATCAAATTTTAGGGTTTGCCCTATCTTTTTCGCTTCTCATCCAATCGCCACCAAGATAAGCCACAAGATTCAATTTCTCATTCTGCTCAATTTTCCCTCTTGGACTGCTCGCCTCATTCTGCCTCCCCAACCCTGAAACCCTCATTTTTATTTTTTTTGTTTCCTCATAAAGTCTCCAACCACTCATCAAACACCCATTTCTCATGTGAGTTTTGCCCAAATCTAAGTTTGCCCTAACTGAAAAAGTTTTTGTTTCTCATTTTCGACCAATTACAAAAAAAAAAAAAAAACCTGCTTTATAGTTGTTACACGTACAGGAGCAAAAATCATGGAAGAGGAAATTGCATCCCTCAAAACCAAACTTCAAGATCTGGATGACAAAATTCTTGGTCTCAACCTTCAGACTTCAGCCATGAACCGAAACCATTATGGAGACGCTGGGTTCTCTTCTGGAAATTTTCGTGCACCGAAGCTTGATTTTCCGCGCTTCGATGGTACTGATCCGACTGGCTGGATTTATAGGGCAGATCAGTATTTCAACTTGCATAATACTTTGGATAACAAAAAAGTCCCGCTTGGATCTTTTCATTTGGAACATGAAGCTCTTCAATGGTTCTGTTGGTACATCAAGGCTAATATAGACCCAACATGGACATAATTGTGCACACTCCTTTTGGAGCACTTTGGCCCTAGTGCTTTTGATGACTTCATAGGAGCACTCACTAAACTACGCCAAATAGGAACTGTAAGAGAATACCAGAAAGAGTTTTAAAAATTAGCTAATCACACAGAGGGCTTGTCTGATGAATTCTTCCGTAGTTGTTTTGTCAGTGGTCTGAAGGATGCACTTCGCTCAGAAGTCAAAATGTTTCGCCCCACTACAATGATGGAAGCCCT
>MU218627.1:320321-345272 GCA_018584345.1 Thuja plicata | reverse complement strand
AATGGTGGTACAATACCTCTTACCACACTGCCTCTAAAATGACTCCATATGAAGCAGTCTATGGTCAGGCACCTCCAATGCTCCTTCCCTACACTCCCAGCAGCTCACCAGTCCAGGCAGTGGACATGGTTCTCCGCACCAGGGATCAGATTCTTCGCACCTTACAGGATAATCTTCACATGGCCCGTAACCGAATGAAACAACAAGAAGATCAACACCATTCTGAGCGCTCATTTCAAGTTGGGGATATGGTTTTTCATTATCTCCAGCCATACAAGCAATCCTCCTTGAAGCTTAAAGGGCGTCATAAGCTGGCCCCAAAATTTTATGGGCCTTATAAGGTTCTGCAGAAGATTGGTTTAGTTGCTTATAAACTGGAACTTCCTCCTTCCCACATTCATCCAGTATTTCATGTTTCTTGTCTAAAGCAAGTTCTTGGTACCAATGTCCGAGCACAAACTGCTCTCCCTGAAATGGATAAGGAAGGATCCATTATCCTGGAGCCGGTAGCAATCATTGACTAGCGCACTCGTCAGCTTTGCTCTTGCTCCATCTCTGAGGTCTTGATTCAGTGGCATGGCATGCAACCAGAGGATGCTACCTGGGAACCCCTTCTTCAGATTCAGCAACAATTTCCACACCTTAAGCTTTGAGGACAAATCTTTTTTCTAAGGGAGAGGGGATGTTAGGAACCTGTGTGTTCCTTCTGTTTATTTTGTTAGTGTAGTGTTGTTGGACGCATATGCTTTGTAAGTCGTCCCATGAGTATATTTTATTATCCCACATGCATAGGTATTATTACTTTTCTAGATCATACTTAGTATATAAGAGTAGGTTGAGGCCTTTGCTGGACACCGACAAATTTATTGTATTGAGCTTGCTCAAAGGAGGTTACCCCCTAGAAGTGGCCCGCGATCAATAGATTCATTCTGAGTTTCGCTATTGCTCTATATTCTGTTATTTCGTGCATTCTCACCATATTGCTGTAAGGAGGTTCCTCTCAGGAGTCACCTATCCATCAGAAGACTTTCTCATCCCAATACTCAAGTGGAAGGTGAGGGAGATGGACCCAAACTAGAGCCATTCTTGTTAGATCCGTCACCAGATTGAATCCGGGTTTCCATTGCGCAAGGGCCAGGAAGTGGTTTCCATAAACCCATGAACCCAATAGTATACAGGACAGGTCCTCTAGAGTGGTAAAATTAAACAGAAAAAGTCTTCCAGGCATAGCAAAAACTAGGACAAAACCCTTGATATTCCGCTGGTTAGACACCCATTTTCTAACCATTTCTCTATGGTAGGTCAAAAGTTAAAGAATTGACCAACCAGGGCCAGGTAAAAGTCTGCCATCATGCGATTCACCACTGAGTCCAGGAGCGATAGTTCAGTGCCTTCCTTAGTCTGAATGAAATCCACTAGAAGAGCCTCCAAAGATTGGTGAGCTTCTCCAACAAGGGCCCCTTTCCAGTTAGGTTTAAGGGGGGACACCAGGGTATCATCAGAAGAGGATTCTTTTTGAGATTCCCCTGTTGACTCAATCATTGGGGCCATGAAAAAGGAAATCTAGGGTCCATCAGGGCCAGTAGGTGGGTCAGCCAGGGGGCAGCATCTCCCCCAGGGGAGGTAGGCATGGGAGCCTGCAGTTTGAAATTCAAGCTTGGGCGGGAAGTTGTAGAGTTGCTGAGCTTGTATTATGATTTTAAGATTTTAAGTCAATTTCACTTAAAATTATGATGGGTATTCTTGGTTTTTTTTAGGGAAAAAATGGCAGAGCCATTATGATATATCAATATTTAATAGAATTACACTGCTTCAAGGGATCAATAGGGAAAGAAGCAGGAAAGGAAATCCTCTATGCTAGCCCAATACAAGTAGAGCTATACAAGACTCAAAGATTTTAAAGGCAGAGAAGAAATTCCCAGATACGCTCAAACACCACAAGAACATTTCTGCCACAAAATGGAGAGCATGGTGATTACATAGCTAATAGTTGTTTAAGTTTCTGTAATGCCCAAAAAATACCCATAGGCATATCTGCCATACAAAATGCAGAGCATGACAACTTAAATTAACGACTTCTAGTAAAACAATAATCCAATTCCTTGTCTATTTCCATTTCAGACCATCACACAAAAAATCTAGACCTCAACGAGGAGGTGCCCAAAACCCCAAAACATCACAGTGGTGCCGATTTACTAAATCCTCATTTTACCTTTCCCTTTGCATTGGCCTCTACCGAATTGGGAAGTTGCTGAGGATGTTTGGGAAATGGTAGGTGGAGGAGACTTTATTGTTTCATCGTTCTCCAGAAAAACCTATATAATGGAGATTCTTTTGAATAACAAGAATGCATTTGCCACCATCCCGCTTGGCAGTATGTCCATATATTTGATAATTTCCCTCCTCAAATGTAGTTGGTCCCGTCTCTCTAGATCCAACTTAAGGATATCATAGAGTCATGCACACTCCTTTTTCTCCTCTAGATGGTCTGGAGGGTATTCTTGTTTTATGAAGTCTATTGTAACTTTTAATTTTTTTGTGCAACAATTTTTTAACCCTTTTGCATTAATTTTTTATTTTCCAAGTAGCTCTTTATAAGGCCCTATGTTTTTTTAAGATAATAATTTATGTCGATGTTGAAGCTTTGGAGACTCTGAGAAATGCCACCTCTTAACAAGCATCCTCAAAAATTTGTTCTCAAGGTATTAAATGAGGTAGGATTTAGATCATCTAGTAGAAACATTTTGATCAAAACTTAATTTGATAGATCTTGTAAATGGTTAAAGAATTTTACCTTGATAACATTTTTAATTGAGAGAACTTGGTCACAAAATTATTCTTTGTGAATTGGTTAATAATATTGATATTATCATGGGCTCTGGTTTGATGTTTTCACAACCTCACAAAAGGTTTTTAGTTTCTATTTTGTTAAGGTTATCCTTAATAACAATGTGTGGGATGGTCATGCATCATTTTTAGTCTTTGGCCAAAAAAAATTTCATTCATGCGGATTGAAGTTAAAAGGTTTTCTTTAACTTATTGGAATATTTTTACTGCTACTAGTTCCTCTATAACTAATTTTATTTATGTTCATCCTAGTAGATTCTATTAATCTCATTGTCCATGATATGTATGTAGTGATATAGATCATTTTAAAGACTTATATACCTCTATAGATATTTGAATTGGATATCTTTGTCACACTCAACGTTTATTTCAGCTCAACTTGCCCACTATTTATTTTGATATATTATAGATTGTTTACTGAATATTTTCCCATTCAAGCATTACAAACAAAGACAAATACGAGCTCCTTATGAGAAGCCACACTAGAAACAATGAATGGAAGACTAAGAGTCACAACTTAAAATTCAACATTTTTAACAATGAGACAAATACAATCAATGGAAGACCAAGAGTCACAACTTATGATTCCAAAAGATGTCCCTCTTGGGATTTGAACCAGGGTGTCCACAATGAGAACTCATTACTTCAACCAATTAAGCTAAACCCTTTGGACCTATTTATTCAAATATAAAAATTTGAAGCATAATATTAAATATTTCTCTTTTCATTCATCATAACAAACCATCATTCATGAAGAACTGTACCAGTTCCTCGGGGACGTCTTTCTTAAGCTCTTGTTGAATGGTGGGGAAGGTAACCCCAAGTAGTTTCCTTTTCCTATGTTAATGGTTAACTTTTTTACCTGGAATTTTTGGTTGGGCAATATGGGCCTGTTCGATCTTGGGTTAAATTCAAGTTTTTGTAATTTTCCATTTGTTACTATTTATGCTAACTATACTGATACTTATTACCACAAGCTGGTTACCAACCTCATGGTGAGGTTGGGGCCTATCAGGACTTCCAGGCTGGTTACCAGCTCCATGTTGGAGCTGAGGCCTATTGATTTTCTTTCTTGGATTTTCATTTTTAAAATTGGCATAGGTTGAGGTTTTTCTATGTGTGTTTCTTGCTGGTTGTCAGCACTCCTCATGCTAGTTGTGTTTGTACAGGTCAGCCCCTAGTTTCATCTACTTTTTTAAATGAAAAACAAACCATCATTCATCACACTATGGAGATTCATCCTTAGGGCCATCATCTATTATGTTACATTGGACACCGGGTTCGATAGGATCATAACCTATCACTTTTTTGTCATGAACCACTTTAGGCACGGTATGCAGGTTTCTATCCCATTCTACTTATATGCTTCTATTAATGAAAATATCAATGGGTTTAGGGATAATCCTATTGCAAACCCTACTCTGCAAGAGGGGATTTTACTTCTTGTTTATGAGTATTGTAAAGCCCAAATTATGGGGAAGGAGGTCACTGAGAAAGATGACTAAATGGATTTCCTTGGCTCTCATTAAGTTCCTTCGAAGACTCAAGATAGTGAGGGTATGCATTCCTAGGGTCAAGAAGATTATGACATTAAAAGGAATGATCTGGGTTCCTCCACTAAGAAGCGTATTGCCAATATTCATACCATTAAAAAAGAAAAAATTACGGCCACATCCACAAATAAAACTACCATTGTGATATCCTCTAAGGAGGAGTATAATAAAAATGAAGAAGGAATGAATACCGATGGTGAGAAAGAGATATCCAGTGGAAAAAGAAAAAAAGAAGGCAGACTGCCATTGTGAATTACCAAATCAAAAGAGCAAGAACATGGATGATAGCACAAGCTGGAAGACTCTCGAGAACCAAAATCATAGAAAATCGCCTAGCTCTTTCCACAAGGAGAAGGAGAAGCTCCAAGATGAGCATTATGGAACTAATCAGGAAATCCCATCTCCCTAGCTCTCTGAACCCCACATCATGATAAAAGAAAAGGGGCAGGACAGTGATTATTTTTGCTACATATCTGGGTAGGGTAGGAAAATGGCTTGGTGCAATTTTGATGTTAAAATAGCCAAAATAGGGATAACTAGGGAAGTTATTATCCCAAATTTATTGAAGGTGAGGATGATAGGATTAAGCTGGAGGAGCCAATTGACCCTGTTATGGTTGTTCTTAGTGATAATTCAAGGGAATTTGAGCTAGATCTTCTCAGTAATTCCAAGAACAACATGTTAGACAGCTAAAGGTCTATTAAGTGGTTATTCCATGAAGTGGGGTAGCTCAAGTACATAGAAGAAGGGACAAACAATACCAATGTTGATAGCACTACTGAAGATAAGATGAATATGAGTACTAGGGTCAGAGAAATGAAGGATAAGATGCTAAGGTTTGAGGCAACTCTTAAAAGCATTGTTGAACAGAGTTTCAACATCCTAAAATCCTCTAATGAGCATATGAAGATTCTCATTGAGAAATCGAAAGAAAAACCTAAAGGGATTGATGCATCCAATACAGGTGTGGAAAAAGAGAAGAAGACTCAAGAGGGACCTGGTAAGAGGACAAGGGCTAGTGCCAAGAAGAAGAAGGAGAATGATACCCTGAGTGATCTTTATAAGATAAAGGAATCTACTGCTAAGATGGATATCCTTGATTTCAAGGTGAAAATCTTGATGGTGGACATCTCCTGATTATGTTCCCTTGCTCTTTTGGCTGTCCTTGTGTTGTTTATTTTTTAGCAGATTAGTTTGGTTCGGTTGTGGCCCTATGGTGGCCTGTTTCATGTTTTGACTCTATTTTGTTTTGTCTAGGCATAAATTCCAATATTTTTCTATGTTTTGGGTTTCATGCACCCTTTAAAACCTGTTATACTTAATTAAAAACAAACCATCCTCCATACCTATTGAGTTAGCTCCTTGAAAATATACTTACAGGTTGACCATGATTTAGAGCCAAACAAGAGGTGCAAACACTAATGCTTCTCAATCCTAACAACCTAGATACTCATGTCGAACAAAGGAGGTCTTTGAATCCTTCTTGGATGGGGAAATAACCCATCCTATTTAAACAAGCGCCTTCTATTAGAATAAAGTTTTCCATAATGACACAAAAAAGATTTAGTTTGTAGCTTATAGATTTTGACTATGTTAGCCCTTTTTTTCGTCAACACTTTTTATCACACTCCTTAATCCCTCTCTCTTTCTAGCTCTCATCCTGATGATTATTCATGGAGTGTGATCCAAAATGTTTATTGAAAGAAGTGCTAACACAATCAAAATATAGAAGCTACAAACTATTTATGATGGACTGTGGAAATCTCATGCACTTCTAACAATACAAAATAATTTTATTCTTATACATAAGAGACACATTTCTTCTCTGTCTTCTCTTGAGAGTCTACATAACTCTCCTAGTCAACCGTTTTAGTTAGAGATAGGATAAAATGCTATAGAAAAATAGAGGTTTTTAATCCTTAAATATAGTAAATTCTATCCCTTCACACTCTATTTGTGCCCTTCCTTAAGTGTGTTTTTTCAAATATAATTTTCATCATATTTAGATACTAAACTAGATTAAACCTTCATTATTGATCCCAAAATTTAACTATCATGAAATAATAAAATTAGGAATTGATTTAAGATCACAAACCCCAAAAATTATAATTTCCTTTCACAGGCCATAGTATTTGTATGACCATGCTGAATTCCACCTCTTTCCTACCCAAATTCCCCAAAATTGTAGCCAATATAAGCATTAGCCATAACAATTGGAATTTTGGTATTGAATTTCATACTTGACCAATTTATGTTGGACTAAAATAAAAATAGCTTGCAAAATCTATATAAATAAGTTGATTATCATTACTAAGGTCTATGATTTTATGATTTCCAAGCTTGTCATCAAGAATTTCTATTGAATTCAATTAGGAGTAGATCTAAGAATATTGAGTAGCAAGATACAACAACTTACATTTGGGTATGATTTCATGATTTCTTATGTTACGTTTCTTTTTGTTATTCCAAAAAAACATGGAAGAGTTATTTTTAAATACCCCACAAGGGAACCCAAGAGAAATTAACCTAAAACATGATACTAAATTTACAGAATGATTTTTTTTTAAAGAGTTTAAAATTTATAAATAATACCAATGTGGAAGAAATATAACATAAGACAATACATAATCATAAATGTAACTCATATATAGCTTAAAAATACTAAGGGTTCCTTGATGTATAATTACGCAAGTTAACTAATCTTCTAAATACAAAAAATAATATAAAATTTCCATAATGCAAAATAATAACAAGTACATCACATAAATAAAACCTAGATACAACTGACACCTTAAGGTATACATAACTAACCAACATCCACTACACAAGTTGGAGGGTATGTGATAAAACCAAATATAAAGTACAACACAATATCCAAGAATGTCAAAACTGATATAATAATTCACAAGTATACAAGATAAGAAGGATAAAGGAAAGTCTCCAACAATGAAGAATAAGAAGGTACAACTGCAACAAGGATCATCCAAGCATAAATTCATGAATGTCAGATCTCAGTGATAATAAGAATCACAAACACCTGACCTTGTGGAACCAAAGGTGCACTCTCATTGTGCTGAGGAGATAACATCAGGCCTACACACATAGGAAACAACCAACAAGAAAGACTAATGCAAAGGTAAACTAGATAAAAAGGTAACAAGAAGATACATGATTTAAAGTATAAAAGATAAAGAGATAAAAAAAATTGTACCAAAACTAACGTAGGAACCTAGAACATGTATATGAAAGTGTCATCACATACATCTAACTCTTGAGTTTTTTCCTAGTGCCCTCTTTAGACCCCAACACTCAAGTAACCATATGCGGCTCGGTAATCCTTTCATACAAAAAAGAATTATAAACATGAAAGACCTCAATCAAGAATCTTCTCCCACTCCCATCCTTAGCCTATATTAGCACTCAAGGCATTGGTGAGGCACATATTTATCTTATAATGTCTTCTCCCAATTAATAGTTATCACTTATTAATTCAACTTCTCATGAGTGATCCTCATAGCCACTTGAGGGCCCCAATACACATTGCAAGCCACTTCCCCTCTATGCTCCTAGATAACCTACCATAATCTTCCAACCAAAAGAACGAAAAGAAAGAAAAACCAAAACCAAAACCAGAAAGACTTCTCATAAATCATAAATTAAGATAATCACCAAAGCAAATTTTGGAGCATAACAAAAAAAAATCATCATATACAAGGATCCAAACTATCCATCCCATACTAGACATCTCAAAAGAACAATACCAATTCTCATACTACATCACAAGATAAATGATCATCAGAACATCAATAGAATCCAATTCCAAACACAGAGTAACATAATCCACAAGAGTCAGCATTCAGAACACATAGATACCATTATAGTAGAAATAAGGTGTCCAAGTTAATTAGGACTCAACATAATAGTGGTCGTCACCTTTTCATGGTTAAATAACATAATGATCGGGACTAAAGAGCACATGACACCATTCATTGATGCACCTAACAATGCATGAGCCAATCGTGATATAAAAATGGTTATAAATTTTTCACAACATAACTCAAATAGTAAAAAGTATAAAATCATAAAACACTTTAGGTCTCAAAAGACAAGAATCTACCTTGCATTACTTTACCCACATTGACACTTAATCAACACCAACAATCACATGATGAAATACATACATACAAAATGTATATAAAATCTTATTAAAATTCCATTATGTAACATCATTATGTTTTTAAATTAAATAACCTTATATCATAGATGGATTAATTAATTATATAAATACACACACACACACACACACACACACACACACACACACACACACACACACACACACACACACACACAGATATATATATATTGTTGGGTTAAATATTAATGTCAATTCCATTTATAGAATATAAATTTAACTCCTATTTGAATTTATATTTAATCTTTATTTATTTTATAATGTAACTATAACCCAATTAATTATATTCTAAATTAAATTATTTATAATTCCACCCACATTATCAAAACATTAAATAAATGGTTATAAACTTAACTCGACATAACTCATGCTACATCATAACTAAATCACAATTATATATCTATTAAATTATAACCACTCTTACTTTAATAAATATATAATAAATTATCTCCAAGTAACAATTAACCAGAGCTAATTATATATATATGGATAAAACCATCTATAAAAGAACAAATTATATATATTCTTACGAATTTGGTAGTCACTCTGATAAAGTCTTATGAGTGCATCCCACATCTCCTTCACAATGTCTTTCCCTGATAGACGAGGAACTAAATTATCTCTTACTCCACCAAGAGTGATTCTCTGAGCCTTAGCCTCCTTCACTTCATACGAATCCAAAGAAACATGATCATTTACTAGTGATGTCACTCATGTACTAGCATAGATCAATAACCTGTTCTCCTTGAGGATAGATGTAATTCTAACCATCCATTGTAAGAAGTTAGATGCACCCTCAAGCCTGTCCTCATATCGAACACTAGTTTCCATAGCCTCAAAAGAATGTGGCAAAAAAAATCTAATTTTTTTCCTAAAATCTGTGTCACAAATCGTGGCTTTGTATTCATAGGTTGAAGCTCTGACACCATGTTAATTTGTCATAACCTAACTACAGATTCATTGCACAATAAATTCACAGAATAGAAACTCTCTGATTTATAACAATAAATAATCTAGGCTACTTAACAAAAAATAATAGTGTCCAAGAAAAAATAATAACGTAAGCCAATCAAAAAACATACAATAACATAAATATATCCAAGAAATATTAGTGTGCGGAAACACTTGCAAATGTTGGATCTTGTATTCATCCTAACAACAAAATTCTCTCTTCAAGAATTCAATAGAAGTTTGCTACAAAAATATTACATATATAGAGACCAATTAATTTACTTAGCTTGAAAGAAAAGAAACTTTCCTTTCTTTCTTTGGCTTTATATTATGTATAAAAACACTCTTTATTTTAGGCAACCTCAAAAACTTAGAAATATTCTATTAAAGAATTAAAAAAATTTTTGTTGCTAAATATCCAACTCGAGTTTCTTTAAATAAAATCCACTCCACCTTCTTAAATACAAAATAAAAATCAATAGGTGGTGGGAGGCAGGTAGGGTGGGCCTACCATATGCCCTCATTCAATTTTTTTTTATAATTAATGACAAATTTTGATTTTTTTGAGAAAATACAAAAAAATGAATAAAATTTGGCAAAACTCAAAGAGAGTACCATTCTTGTACATTTATGAGACCAAAATATCCATGGAGGTAAAATAAATTTGAGCACCATTGGAAAAAATGTATGATTTTGATGAATTGACAGTTGATCCTCGATGATATGAACCTTCTAATCCCAATAACATGGTTGTTTTTGGCTCAAAGTGCTCAGAAATGTCAGCTACCTCCTAGATGAATGATAATACCATCTTGTCTTTTTTTTAATCCCCTTGTTTAAATTAATCAAAGATGGATGAAATAAAATTCCATTTATAATTATGATCATTCTTAAAAATAAATTCAAAGATAGAGTTATCGTAAATAAAGATAGAAACTTACAAAATGATAAAATATAGCCAATGAGACTTAAAACCAAGAAAAACCATGATTTGTCGATGAAGGTGATGAGTAAGGAAATGTGGGGATCCCAAACACATTGGTTATTGATGATAGGGTGATTAAATGTGGTAACAGAACTCCACACATAAGAAAGATTGCTCAAAAAATAGAGTTATGACCATTTAAAGTTGAATTACAAAATCAAAAAGGATAAACTATGAGGGGGCCAAAATTTACAAAAAAAACACTAATTTTAGCAAAATAATGTTTTAAACATGACATCCAACTGACTTCCAATAAAAAATTGCGAGTTTACAATTGATGGCCAAATGGATGTCATTGAAAATGAACATGTTGATGTGGTAGCCCATATAGTACAAAATATAGACTAGAATTCTTGTATGTCAAGGCCATATAATGAGATGATAAGCGATGTGGTTTTACAGACATTGATTTAGCTTGTTGGTATGTGCAGGATCATGGTCAACCAAAAATTGGGGATGTGAAAAAATGAGCTTTTCACTCGTCCAAAATGACACCCAAAAGTTTATTGACTTTTTAGTAGGCCTGGGTGTCAGGACACCTGGCCAAGTGTAAAGCCAAAGCTAAAACATTATCAGATATCCGATATTATTAGATATATGATATTATTGAATATCCAATAACATTGGATATCTGATACTCATTAGTGAAAATATATTGTTGCTCACATCTGCGTTCAAATTTTTCTTTGTGAAAATGTTGAAACAACGAAGAAAGCAATATCGTATATCCATTGGAAATCATATATCCAATTTGGTATAGTAAAGAGGTAAGTTAAATTTACAAGTTTCATTGTTGTTTTTGGTTTTTGAATTGAAATTTGTAGTTTTTTAAAAAAAAATAGGGTTGAAATAATATTGTTTATTGTTTATTAAAATTGATAATAAACTAGGGTTGAAATTTATATTCTTTATTCTTTACTTTTTTAAAATCGGACATGGATTCAAACCAATGAAAAACCCTCCCAATGAGTCCACGAACAATATAGAACCACCTAAAAACAATCCCCTACCTTTAGAAGACCAACCAGTCTCAAACCCTCGACCATTACATGATCTCATAGGAGAAAATCTAAATCAGTTTAGAGGATATCAGACCACATATGCAAATATCCCCACATTGCGCACCATGTTTTCCATGTTGTACTCCATTATTGAAAGCATGGATAAACTCACCAAGAAACACAATGCTGCACTTCTTTGGCGTGAGTCCATGCACGCTCAGTTTGATGATGGGTTTGACTATGATAAAGTTATGGATCTAAATATAAAAAAACATGACATATGTAACATTTTTGTTGATTCCAAAACCAATTTAAAAGTGAACCCTAAAAATACCAAGTTGTCAATTAAATGGTGCACAAACGATGCAATACAAGACAACTTTTGGGACCACTGGTGGATGGTTTTTGATAGACCACCCCACAGAAATACATCCCATTATATTTCTTAAGAAAATTATATGTTGAATTTATGCTTGGTGATAAGGTAAATTATTCAATCATGAAACTAAACTAGGGCTTAGGCTTAGGCACTCCCCAGGATGGGCTAGGGGCACAACAGGTGAAATCTTGCACATATGAACCCCCTCCCAAGATTTCACCACCTCATACAATGAAACATCTTGATATTATTGCTAAGGCCAACTCATAGACTATTCAAGCCATTCACACCTTGAGTGATCTACTGGTTAGGCAGAATGCAAAATTTTTTCCTCCTCATGACGATGCTTCTAGCCCTTTCAAATCCTCCATGAGCGCACATGTTTGTGTGCCCCATACTTGCATTATGTGTAAGAATATGTGCTTGGGTCCCCTGAATGAGAGTGATGCATATAACTACATCTTCGAGGTGGATGATACTACACAACACACTACAAGAACTAAAGCACCCCATGGAGATGTGCATCAGGGGCATACAGAGCCATGGACTCCTGTTATGGTAAGTGTAAATAGTTAACTTGTTACATTGTATTTGATTTTAAACGTTCATAATTTTAATAGAATTTTATTATAATGATTGCCCACTAATGTTTTTTATGTGTTCCATTTATGTCTAGTTGATGACAGAGGAGGAGATGGCACATGTTGAGAGGTCCATGCTTTTGACCATTTTATTTGGCCTTAACACTTCTGCGGTACATATGTTTTAATGTACTCATTGGTTTCCTTTTATTATAATAGTATATACATGTGTTTTCTAATTTTTATGATCATGGTTTTACATACTGATGTAGGTTTCACCAGTTGCCACTGGGAGGTAATGTGAGGGCATTCAGGTGTCTGGTGTTGACAAGGTGAAGGTAAATAAGTATTTTAGATTTTTTATGCATACATGTATACTTGTCACTTGTGCGTACTCATTTTTAATTTTATGTTTTATTTGAAAGAGGGTGGTGTTTGATGATGTCGTGAGACTGGTTCTCCACGATAGAGTCACATGCATCTCAATTCACAATGATAGCCCCACAATATGTATATTTCTAAATTTATTTGTATGTATTTTACTATCAAGTATATATTTAATATGATCAAGTCATGATTATATGAAGTATCTATTTGACTTTTGTAGGTCACCCCTAGTTTGAGGGAGGTACCACACCAAGGTTTTATATCATTAATGACCCAACCGACATTTCCTAAACAAATTTAAACACAGATAAGTTTTAATGTTATTATTTTTGTGTTACCCCATGTTTGAATAGATATAAAAGTACTTTGCATGCTTTGTTTATAATCCTTGCAGTCAATGTAATGAAATATTTTTACATCATTCTATTAAATAATTAACGTTCCTTGTATTTCTATTAAAAGAAGTTCAACATTTTTTCTTTACATTGTTCAAAAAGCTTAGCATATCTTATTTGCATTGTAGTTCAATGTACTTGGTTTAGATTATTCAAACAGTTCAACATGCTTTATTTATGCTTGTATATTCCTTAGATGCATTTTATCAAACAATTTAATGTTCTTTAGTTTATGCTTTGGTATGTTCTTGAGAAATTAAGTAAAATAGCTTGTGTACATCCTTTGTTTCTACACTTCACATCGTCTCATTGCTTGAGGTGACACCGAGAGGCACTATTTTAGATAGAAAACATGCCTTTAATAGTTCCACATGTTGCAGCAATGAAAATGATTTTTATGCCTTGTATGTTCTTCCACATATCTCATTTGTCTACCCGAGCTTGCAATCTTCTATGTGCATTTGCTTGAAAGTTTTCAAATATTTTTCAATACATCCAATCTATGCATATTTGACAAATATCCTTCAAATATTCATGTGTATTTTATTCTTTGCACTTCCATTGTACATTTTCCCTACTTGGATCGAGTATAAAGAACATTTTAATCATTATATTCTATAAGAGAAAATCTCTTTGAGGCTCTCTATCAAATATAAATAATTGGTCAACTTTCAATTGAGCAACAATGCAAATATTTGTACCAATAAAGATCGGGTTTCCAAATGGAATCCAAGTGGAATCTCCCAGAATTGAGCTACGTGCTTGTAGGCCTTCCCAAGAAGGTCCCTATAGAATTAATAAATCTTTGATATCTATCATGAGGTCTGATATATGGATATCCCAAAATCGCTGCTCGATTTGGCTTAGTGCACCTTAGGAACACTTCGGTCTGACATGTGCCAAAATATTTTTGATACTACACGAGTGAATAAAGGTATCCCCTAGAATTTACTCGACCAACTAGAGCTGATGGAGCTGATGGTTTGGTCCCACAACAAATGGTTTGAAAGATGCACCATTGACCAACTTTCAGCTAAGGAACAATGCAACTTTTTGCACCAACCAAGATCAGGTCGCTAAATGGAATCCAAGTGGAATCTCTCAGAACTGAGCTACATGCTTGTAGGCCTTTCCAAGATGATCCTTGTGCACTTCACAAATCTTTGATATCTCTCACAAGGTCTGACATATGGATCTCCAAATATGGCTGCCTAATTTGGCTTAGTAAACCTTGGGAACACTTTGGTCCACCATGCGCCAAAACATTTTTTATCCTACCCAAGAAAAGAAAGGTCTCCCCTAGATTTTACGTAGCCAATAGGAACCGATGGAGTTGATGGTTTAGTCCCATGACAAACATTTTGAAAGATGCACCATTGTGCAACTTTTAATTGAGCAACAATGAAACTTTTTGCACCAACTAAGATCGGATCGCCAAATGGAATCTAAGTGGAATATCCTAGAACTGGGCTGCATGATTTTAGGCCTTCACAAGATGGTCCTTTTGCACTTCATGGATCTTTGATATCTCTCATGAGGTCCGAGATATGGATATCCAAAAAATTGCTACCCAGTTTGGCTTAGTACAGCTTGGAAACACTTTGGTCTGACATGCCGGAATGTTCTTGATGCTACACGAGAAAAAAAAAGTCTTCCCTAGTATTTTTCTAGCCAACTAGAGCTGATGGAGTGGACTATTTGGTCCCACAACAAATGGTTTGAAAGATGCACCATTAAGCAACTTTCAATTGAGCAATAATGGAACTTTTTGCACCAACTGAGTTTGAGTTTCCAAATGGAATTCAAATGGAGTCTCCTAGAACTGAGTTACATGATTGTAGGACTTCCCAATATAGTCTTTGTGCAGTTCATGAATATTTTATATCTCTCACGAGGTCTTAGATATAGATCTCCACAAATCGCTGCCCAATTTAGCTTAGTGCACCTTGGGAACACTTTGGTTTGACATGCTCTGGAATGTTGTTGATACTATGTGAGAAAAAAAAGGTCTCTCCTAGTATTTACCCAGCCAACTGGAGCTGATGGAGCTAACTATTTGTTCCCACAAATTTTTTTTTGAAAGATGCACCATTGAGCAACTTTCAACTGAGCAACAATGCAACTTTTTGTACCAACTGAGATCGGCTCACCAAATTGAATCCAAGTGGAATATCCTAGAATTGAGATACCTTCACTAGGCCTTCCCAAGATGGTCCTTTTTCACTTAAAAAATCTATGATATCTCTCATGAGATCTGAGATATGGATCTCCAAAAGTCGTTTCCCGATTTGGCTTAGTGCACCTTGGGAATACTTCAGTCTGTCATATGCTGGAAATTTCTTGATGCTACATGAGAAAAAAAAGCTCTCCCCTAGTATTTAACTGGCCAACTAGAGCTGACAGAGATGATTGTTTGGTCCCACGATGAACGGTTTCAAAGATGCACTATTGAGCATCTTTCAGCTAAGAAACAATGCAACTTTTTGCACCAACTGAGATCGGGTCACCAAATGGAATCTCCCAGAACTGAGATGAATGATTGTATTAATTTTCAAGATGGTCCTTGTGAACTTCACATATCTTTGATTTCTCTCATGAGGTCTAAGATATGGATCTCCAAAAATTCCTGCTCAATTTGGCTTAGTTTGCCTTGGGAACACTTCGGTCTGACATGTGTCAGAACATTCTTGATGTTGAGAGAGAAAAAAAGGGTCTACCCTTGTATTTAAAGAGCCAACTGGAGTTGGTGGAGCTGATTATTTGGTCCCATGAAGAATGGTTCTTGATGCTCTGAAATTTTTAGTGGTATGTGACTAGCAGAGAACCATAGACTAGGTTCTCGATTCTCCATGACTTTTGATGGGTATTGTTTCAAGACTCAAAAATGGAGAAATAATATTCTATCATGTGCCCCAAGGTTTACCAAGTCTTATATTCGTGCAGTTCAAGGTTTGAAGGTTACTTCCCTCATTAAGTGCCTCAATTTGCCCTTCCAAGCAAAAGTGAGGGTTCCTAAGTTAGAGGAGTTGTCCAACGTTTCAATACTTGTCCTTTTGTGAACATGGAACTTTGGGACATTTGGAAGTAAAACTAGAAAATGTGTTCTATACAGATGACTTTTTCATGTAATTCTCTATTTTTTCACGATTGTATGGATCTATACATATTAATGAGGGCTTGAGACCAATTGGAGAAGTTGAGGATTGGAAATAGCTTTCATTTGAAACTAGTTTGGTCTCCTGAAGAATTAAGGCTACACCAATTGAGATGAAATTGATGTTTTCATGATACAAAAGGTTTAAGGCTATAGTTTTTAAAGTCAAAATCAGTCTTAAATGCATTTGGAAGGACTCCAAATGCTTCATTACTTCTCATAAAATAGGAAAAGGGGGTGTTGCATTCCTTTTTTTCCTGAAAGAGTGGTTTGGATTATCTATAGTGTTAAGGGTAATGAAGTTGCTATTTTTTAATGTCTATGCTACAAATGACCACCGTGATAGAACTACAAATCACCACCGACTTATACTGCATTGTTTTGATACTATGTGGGATTCAAAGGTGAATACTTGAATACACATTTGCACACACAAAACACAATATTTAAATAAAAAACTTTACTACTTTGAACATATTCAACAAAGCCTTATATTTTATTGTACAATAATTTATAGAATTCAATAAAGCCTTAAGAATCTTTTGTCAAATATTTGCATTCTTGCATGTATTTCATCATTATACAAGTTTGATTATACACACCACCTTTCATACACAATCATTGTATATCATTTCAATACATGTTATGAATAAATATATCAATGTTATCAAAATTCCAAAATATATAATTTCTCAAAACCTTAGATACACAACTATATTACAAAATTTTAAGTGTCATTCTGGCTCCTAAAGTGTATAATTTTAACACATGGTACTCCATTACATCTAAATTCCAATCCATTTATTTAGAAGGCACAAGAAAAGAATAAGATTATAGGTTGACAAAAATATTATGAATGTTTAAGTAACTAAATGAACCAAAGAAAATGACTAGCCAGTGCTAGTGAAGTTTACCATCATAAAAGATCTGGGCTAAACAAATGCACACTTCAATCTCCTATATCTATCATATATGTATCCAACTTCACTTAAAATCCATATACAAAACCAAGTTTATTGGCTCAACCAAATAAAGTAGAAAACTACAATGAATGTATTGAATGTAACTATAATGAACATGGAAATCCTTGCAGTGAGTTGCACTTATGTACTCAAGTGTGCCTGAAGTGTCATCTCTCTTCTTGAGGGTATTCAATATTGCTTCATGATTAGTAGTACTAATAGTCCAAAGTTCCTTTGCCTTTGGTTTTCCTTGATGTTTCAACAAATTAACATTATCTGCTATAACAAGGTGTTAATACATGAGAATGATTTTGTGCTTCTTGTAGCCTTCAAATGTAGGAATACCATTATTTATATGCATGTATGTGCGCAACCATGTTCCCACAACAACATGTGATCCTTTTGGATATGTGAACATATCATTAGCTATCATCCATTGTGCAATTTTATGATTTCCTTGTACATAACGTGGTAACCAGTAATGCAATCTCTCATCATTCCCCTGTGGTGAAACCAATGCAAAAACATGTCCTTGTTGTAGAAGATATGAAAGATGGTCATAGTCAAGGGAACAATCTATGTCATCATTTATTATAGAGAGTGTGATAGATAAAGGAGCTAGATAATGTCGAACCCATGTATCAACCCACTCACTTAACTCACACTCATCCCAATCACACTAAAGATACCTCAAACAAAAAAAGCCAACTGTCATGTCCAAATGGTCCATGTACTAGCATCTGAGCTTCAAAATGAATACATTTTGAAGAATATTTCACGGTTTGACAATCCAACCTATCTCTAATTGTTCCCAACTCAACCAACAAAAATAATCAGTGCACCTCTGAATCAAGAGTCCCCCCGTGACAATGCTGAAGTACACCAATCAACAATAAAATGATCATCAAGGAGTTATGCACCTGAAATCCTCAATATCTCCTTAACTAGAGCTCTCTTTACACATGAACCTGCTCCATCCTGCTCCCCTTTTCCATGAATAGCATAAAAAAACTCCAAATATGAGGTAGACCTCTCTCTCTACGTGCATTCTATATAAGCAATAAAACATACGAGCATTTTTTAATTGCCCTGTACAATTATCTGACCCAATGAGATGTCTATACATAGAAATATCATTTTTCCACACCCACTCAAAATAATTCCTAAAGAAATGTTGGACATACACGTGAAAGTGAGATCTATCATCACTCATATAAAAATAGTATCTTCCAGTCATCTTCTATACTATCAGGAGAATGTCTATATGTTATGTGCACAAAAATAGAAACCTAAATAGAATAGTAATATTGAGCTTGAAACTCATTTTGGAGCTGAAATGTATAGTTCTCTGCAAAGTCAATGACTGATATAATAGTGCAAATTGGGAAATTGTCCTTACAAATCTTGAATTGTTGATCCAACCACTGAGACCTATGACTATGTCTTGCATACTTGTAAAAAAGATTCTTCCTAAAATTTGAAATAAAATCAGCTACATTTCATTCTTTTGTAACTAACTCTCATCTAGATTCTTCACATCCACTTTTCAATGTATATTTAATGGTCTCATATACCCTTTTTGGACAATTATGTTCTAGAAATCATTGTCGCAGCCCTCATGAAAACATGAAACAAACTTCACTATCCCACCACACTCTGAGCACTGGTCACTTAAGCAATCTTGTCTATAAAAGAGACATCCTGTTGGAAATACAATATTGGGAAAGAAAGATATTGAGAGGGCGGGGAGGGGGGGTGAATCAGATCTTGAAATTTAATCACTTTAAAAAAACTAATCCACAAACATATAAATATGTAATCAATCTAACATCTAGTAGCATCCATGAAAGTAAATGAATAACACAATACACAGAATTTGGTAACCCAGAAACCCAAATAGGTAAAACTGTAGTGGGGATGACACCCACAAATTCTTCACTACTACAGCAATAAAGTGTGATTGTTAGGAATACAAAATTTTGATCACAATATGCAATCTACCTGGTTAAAGGTCTGTCCAGTTAAGAGCTTTAGATCATTACAATCTACCTTGTGAAAGGATTTCATCTTACAGTAAAGTAAGCACTCCGCTAAGAGATTTAGAAAGGTCTGCTAGAACCATTCTCTTAAGAGATTTCACCTGATACACTTGTTAGAATGTCTCAAGATATGATCCTTCAATATGCACTATGATGCTGATAACATATCTCCTCTTTATAATGCCTTTTTTGATCTTATAATCTGATATGTCCTTACTCTGCTGCTCACCGCCCTTCTACTCTGTTAGATCTATGCTTCTTATCAAAACAACCCTACACACATCTCTCATGTATCTATATACCTTCTCTCTGTTCTCACCAATCACTCTCTTTAATTAGGGTAAGAAGTAATCTTATTATACTCTTTGAATCTAGCAAATAGATCTAGATCAACGATCAAAAATAAAACTTATACCTCCTCAGCATTCCAATTTTCTGATTGGCTTCATGCCATGCATAGGATAAAATAATTAAATGCATAATTAACTCCATAGAGAATATTAAATGCTTCACATATGTCGGCCCAATACACCCATAAGTTGGCCCAAACATATTACCTTAAATTTTGTGTCATATCTGACATGTATGTCAAAACTATCTTGCTTTGCACTGAAGTCTCTGGCGCTCGACATGCAATTTCTAGATAGCTCAGCATCTATGATATGTTCTTCTCAGCAATGACTTTCCAGGTAGCTCGGCCTATACTATTTTATCTCGATCACAGTGGTAGCCGACCAAAACTTCCTGAATAAATGACTAAGTGTGGACACTAAATAATCAACAGAAACTTAGAGATTAACAATCTCCCCCTTTGATATTTAGTGGCAAAAACACTTATCCTTTCGTTTACATCCACAAGACAACCTAAGTACATACAATACTCCCCCTTTGATTATACTTCATACTTAATAGATTATCTACATAATATACATGCCTTCATCAAAAAATATATATTATACCTTTGGCTCATATGTTCCTTGCTTTCCTGATTCCCCCTTATTTTTGTCACTGATAGCTGGAGGGATTAAGTTGTACTTATCTCAGAACTATTTATGAAGTTAAAGAATTAATGAAAATGAAGTGTGCAAATATCTTTAACAAAATTCATAATTCCCAACTTAACTTCTAACTTAGCAGCTAAACTTACCAAACTTTCTGCAGTAGAGAGATGAGAGTCTCTCTTTATCAGTTCTCTGGTAGCTGTGAGTTCTTTATGAATAACCTCTAGATGAGGTATCGAATTATCCTGAATCGCAATCAATGTTTCCCTGATTCGGCCATCTTCACCCATAAGCTCTGCTATCCTCCTCTGTGTATGAGTTAACTTATTGAAATGAATGGAGCTAGAGCTAGCATCCATGCTCAATGAACTTGTAGTTGACTTCATATCTAGTTGCAATTTCTCAATTACTGCTGATTTTCTTTTGTAAAGAAAGATTCATCACATAGTCTTTTGTACAAAGAAAATACATTGTTTACAACTTCTTCTAGAATTTCAATGAGAGAGGAAAGCTCAACCTGTTGTGTAGCTATCTTTTCAGATATCTTTTCCAGTACTTTGTTCTCAAACTTTCTCTCAGACCATTGCAATAGTTTTTCATTTGCCTCGATATTATCATTAGTCACCTTTTGTATAATGTGAACTAGCTGTTCTAGTATAGGTTCCTGGTCATTTAGATCATCCATATTAAAATTATTTACAAAATATGTTTGATTTCATGCAAAACTTGTTTATTCTTATGTTCTCTCTTCATTTCTTCCTGTCTCTTCTTCCTCTTCAAAAGTTCTTGAAGGGTCTGAATCTACTCGTATGACAAATTCTCAGGATCCCATTTAGGAATCACAATTAATTCATCTAATGTGACATTTAGTCCTGGTGACTTCTTCTTATTTAGCTTCCTCCTTTTGGGCTCAGGTGAGCTGTCAGCCAGCTTAGTTTCAATGATTTCCTTTCCCTTGTCAGTAAGCAATTCAGTTGCTGTCTTCATCTTAATCAAGATTTCCTACTGGTTAGGTACATTACCCATTTTTGGTCCAGTGGGGGTAGATGAAGTAGAGTCTGGTAGGTTTACCAACACTTGTATACCCTCTTGTTCTTTAGGCTTGTCTCCAGTTACTTCCATTTTGTCTCCATTGTTTAACAATGTCTAAACAACCTCTAGAATAGGTGGATTTTCAGTATTTACCTCTTGATCTTCTGGTTTCTCTTTCTCAGCTCCTTCTTCTTCATTTTTCTCTTCATCAACCTCACTAGCCTTGATAGGAAATTCAGTAATTGTGTCTGTCGTCTCATCTAGATCCTCGACATCCACATTTCTATTATCATCTAGTGTGGTGTTAATGGGACTATCCATTGTCAAGTCTGTAACTTTCTCATCACCTATTTCCATTTGTGTTAAGGTTTCTATTTCTGTTTGATCAGTGGTGATTTGCTCAGATGTTCCTTCATCTGTTTTCTTCTCTTTTCGAACTGAGAACCCAAAAATATCTTTCCAAATTTGAGTACTTTGATCTACTACTCCTTCAATATCATTCTTTAAAATAGCATAAGCTCTATATTTGGGTACAAAAATTTTCTTATATTGATCAACAAATTTTTCTTTATGTTTCTTCGTCAAGTGTGGGATGACTCTATTCAAAGTTGCTTCCCTAATTTTCCTTTTAGTGATCAATGCAAATTCCCATTTACTAGATAAGAAATCATAAAGTTATGTAGGGACATTATTCCCTATCTCTATAGGTGTCAATTTGAATGTTCTCATCATGTCTAATAGATCTTCTTGTAACTTGACCTTATTCTCTATACTTTGCTTTTCATATTTGATAAATTTAAATCTAGATAACCTAGTTGAACTTCTAATGTTCTTGCATACCTCATCAATGTCTATAGGATGTTTTAATGATGCTATAGGTATGTTTCTCTGCACATCAGTGTCTATTTCCTCATCTTCTTCATCACTCAAGATTAGTCTCCTTTTCCTTGGTCTTTTGGCAGAACTGCTCGGCACAACTTTGGTTTTGACTTGTTTCTTTTTCCCTGAGCTACTCTCGGTAGCATTCATCCTTGTGTATATTGATGTTCTCACCACATGAGGTGAAATAGTTGATGCCTTGGTCCTTGGTCTATTTACAGCAGGAACGGTAGCATGAGGTTTAACTTATCTTACTCTGGTTGCCTTGGCTTCTTCTTCTTCTTCTTGACAACCATATTTTTCAAATTCTTGACAATATTTTTCCTCTTTCTTTCCATGGTGCCAGCCTTTAGGTTCATATAAATTTTGGCCTTGGCTTCTTCATAATTACCAAAACATTTAGCATTACTATCAATTTCCTTTGCTAGTAAAGTTGTTATGGCTGCAGATGTTTCATCTATGTCTACTTCATAAGGTAATGGCCTTAACCATGATACCCTAGGTACTACAGCCTAAACATAAGTGTAATCTGTGTCAACTAGAAAACACACATCCTCATAATGTTGTTCCACTAATGAACCAAGAATTATGCTTCTAAGTCTCATACTTTTCTTGAACTCCACAAAGCATGTTCCCATCACATTATCAAAATTATCACCTAACTATTGACTTAGTACATTTATATGTTGGGTGATAGGTCTATCTATTTTCCATACTATTTCTCCATAGGTAGGAAAAATGTTTTGAACATAGAAAAATATGCATACAAGAAAGGATCCGAACTTACACATAGAATTTTTTACTTTCCTGATTGATGCAAGGTTCTCGCCAAGATGTGTTAGCTGTAGCTCAACCATGTTGTATGTGTGATCCTTTTTGATGATTTTCCATGCTTGGTCTACTATGATGCAAGGTACACTATCTAGTTAGCTTGACTAATAGAACTTGTGAGTTATAACCCTAACTGTAAAATCAATTTCCAAATCTTTGATGGTGGAAATTGTCATTCCTCTCTTGTTCCAAATGGCTTTAGTGACCCTCTCTATGTCTTCTTTACTTTTGCATTTCATGGTCCTTTTCCCTTTGATAGTAGGGTAACTAGTTACATGATGTATGATATCCTTGGTAATATTTACTCATCCATTCCACAGCCAAATGTTCATATCGTGTACCCTGCTAAGAACAATTTTGATCCATTCTTCCATCAAATTCCTCGGAAACTCTAGGGCTTGAGTTAACCCTCGCTCAGCTAGATAATTTTGTTCGGGTTTTAGGGCTCTTTCTATACATAGTTTCCCGTAGGATTCCCTAAGATCATATTCTCCAACTTCACTGATTTTACACATGTAACATGCCCTAATGTCATGAATCATAAGTACCTTCAGAGGGATAGAAGATATGGCTCTAGTCAAATCACCTTTGATAGCGCTATCAGGAATGACTCAAAAGTTGGGAGGTGCATAGGTCTCGCTCCTCACCTATTGAACTTCTCTCAATTCCTTCTCCATTCCCTTAACTAGTGTAGACAAACTAGTGGGCATGATTCCAAGATAAGAGGGTTTCAAAGATGAAATAGAGCACCTCGGCAACTATCAAACTTTGCACTTTTGCTGAATGGCCGACGACACGCTGTTGATGAAATGTAACTAATTGAATGTTTGATAATGTTAAGTTGAAGATGATACAAGGCATTAAATCAGTTAATGGTTTGTATTTTCATTGATGTCAACTTGATATCATCTATACAGTCATGTACATAATGCAAAAGACTACATAGAATCAATGTAATAAAGATTATGCTTTCAGCAATGCATAAAAGTCAAGTATTCACTAAGTGATAGACAACACCGACGGAGTGCACACCATCAGTAAAGGCAAAGAAAAAGTCATAGTGATGCCTGATGAGCAGAATATAGTGTTTCCCGATGAAGCAAATCATAGTGATACCCGATGAGTAAAATCCAAGGATGCCCGACGGACGGAGATCTTGAAGCTAACTGGAGTCACACCAACGAAACTGGTAATTGTCACTGACGACTAACTGCAGAGTTGACCGACATGATAGAGAGTTCAGAAAATGAAAAAATATCTAGATGGCAGAGCTAAAGGATAGACTTAACTGGTTGTTTTATTTTTTTTATTCAACCAGAGTTAAGAAATTGATTTAAAGAATATTTTTACAGTTGGCAAGAAGATAACTACGAGATAAATGAGGAGTTAGAGGCATAAATCAGATTGGCTGGATTGTTTTTCATGCCAAGAATCAAGAATCAAGAATCAAGAATTAAGGAATATCATGCCTATATAAGAGACAAGCATAATTCATTTCCGCAATCACAAGCAATCATATAAATAGGAAGGGGAGTGAATAGAAAGAGGATGCTGAAGAGAAACTGATGAAGGATAACTTCATATAGTCCTGATCAATCAAGATGAAGGAGAGCTAAAGAATTCTGCAGACAACGATGAAAAGTGAAGCACATCATCACAGAGCAGAAAGTGTGGAGCACAAAGAATTGAATTGATACATTGATCAGAGAGGTATTGTACTTAAATAGATCTGAAAATCTGCAATTCAAGTTGCATTAGAAATAGGTCATTGTGTTTCAG
>MU218627.1:297952-320271 GCA_018584345.1 Thuja plicata | reverse complement strand
ATTGATCAGAGAGGTATTGTACTTAAATAGATCTGAAAATCTGCAATTCAAGTTGCATTAGAAATAGGTCATTGTGTTTCAGTTTAACCATTGAAGCATCAAGTCTCTTAACAGAGCAGGACTTAACCGTCTTCTATAATTGAGCTATATCCTAATAGATTGCTAGAAAGGTTGATTCATGAAAGTAGCATTGAAATTTCATAAAGCCTACTGACAGTCGAAGAAGAAGGTTGATTCAAGGATGGTAGCAAGATTTTCCTAAAGCCTATAGAGAGTCTAAGAAGGAGGTTGATTCAAGGATGGTAGAAAAATAGATGCTAGATACTAAGTGACAACCTCTGTGTATAAAATCCTCTAACAAGGTCACACTTAATAGTGTGTTTGTAACCTTTAACAGGGTTGGCTCCTAACAGGGCTCACTTCCGAAGAGTGAAAATTTGGGGTATCGGTCCCAATGGTTTTTCCCTTAACAAGGTTTCCACGTTAAAATCCATGTTTTATGTATGTATGACTTATTAATTTATTGTTTTACATTTCACATATGCATTTTTGGATTGATTGGTATACTCTGCATATTTACTGAGTATCGATAAATGGTTTTACTGCTTATCAGTTATCAAGGAGAATAAGGACAGATAAGGTAAACTTACAGATAGTTAATCATTATAAGCATTTAATGGAATGCATCTTGTAGGGACTTAATAATATGAGGTGTATTGATTGGTGATTAAAGTTTAAAGGATAAATTTTTGAGGCCATTGATTCACTCCCCCCCCCTCTCAGTTATTTCTAACAATTGGTATCAGAGCTTGTGTACTTAGAAGGAAGGTTTTAAGACATAAGAAAAGATCACAAGATGAACAGATGAGATGTGCCCAAGTTGAACAAAGACAACTTTGCTTCATGCCAAACTAGGATAAGACTCCACTTATTAGGTATTGGTAGTGATGTTACTCAATACTTAGATACTGAATATGTGTTACCTACAGGACCATTGACAGTAGATCAATTGAGAGAGAAGAATGAGCATAATTGCATGGTTATAGAGCTTTCTTCCTCAGTCTCTGATGCTGAATTTGAAGATGTCAAGGATGGAAAAACTGCAAAGAAAATGTGGGACAAAGTGACGCTTGTACATGGAGGTGATACAAATGTTCTGAGAGCCAAGGCAGAAAGCCTTAGAGGAAAGTTTGATGATCTTAGAATGAAAGAAGGAGAAAAAATCACAGAGTACAACACAAGAATAAAAGAAGTATTCAATCCTATATGAGGTGTTGGAGGTACACTTGAAGAGGAAATAGTGGTAAGTAAAATCTTAAGAATCTTACTGTCTATATATGCTATTAGATTTTCTTCTATTCAAGAAATGAGAGCAGTAGCAAACAATACAGTTACTCTTGATAGTTTAATTGGTGGACTGATTTCATTTGAGATGAATAACTTTGACAATAGTGTCTTACCAAGTTTAGAGTCTGCATTTAAGTCTTCTATGAAAATAAGCAAATCCAATCATAGATGCTCATTTAGAAGGGACAGCGAAAGTGAAATTGAAGAAGAAGATCTAGATAAAATAGAAGCACTTATGGCTAAACGAATACAAAGAGGCAAAGGTAAATACAAAGGCAAGTTACCACTTATATGCTTTAATTGTAAAGAGACTAGACACTTTGCTACAAGATGTCCTAATAGAAGAAAAGATGACAGAAGTAATGGCAGATCTTTTGAGAAGAAATCTGACAGAGGTGATAACAAATATTACAGATGTTGTCGACAATCAGAAAGAAAGGAAACCCGAGACTACAAGGACAAAGGCAAGAAGGCTAGCTACCTGGCTCTTTGCAAAGATGAAGATACTGACTCCAAACCTGATGATGACATAGAGATGGTATTTGTAGCTGTGAAGGATGATTCAGATGAAGATGAAAGGTATGAAGAAACTGCACTCATATCTAAGGCTAGTAAGAATGACATCTGGATTATAGATAGTGGCTTCACTCATCATATGACTGATGAAAAAGAAAATTTTAACACTTTTGAATATTATAATGGTGGTATAGTAAGAATGGGAAATGTTACACCTTGTCCAGTTGAAGGTAAAGGAACAATAATGCTGAATGACCTGATTAAATGTGAAAATTCTTATTGGGTAAAAGGATTGAATTATAATCTTTTGAGTGTTTCTCAGCTAAATAATTTAGGTCACAGAGTAGCATTTGAAAACAAGAAGGCATAGATCTTCAATGAATTAGGAAAACTAATTGGTATCGGTGAACAGACTAAAGGCAACTTATTCTATCTGAATGATACTAACACCACTTGCTTAATGAATAGAAACGAAGACATGGTTATGGCACAAAAGATTGTGTCATGTAAATTTTGACAACATGATGAAAATAAGCAAAAGAAGAAGTGTAAGAGGCTTATCGACGATGACAAAGCCAGACAACATCATGTGCAAAAACTGTCAAAAAGGTAAAATGACAATGTTTGGTTTCAAAAGTAAAACCCATACATCTGATGATATTCTAGAATTAGTCCATACTGATTTATATGGACCTATGAGGAAAAAGAGCTATTATGGAGATAGATATTTTATTCTCTGTGTTGATGATTACTCTAGAATGATGACAGTCATGTTTCTAAAAGAAACATCTGAAGCATTCAAGATGTTTAAAGGGTATAAGGCTATGGTAGAAAAACAAAGTGGTAAGGATCTAAAATGTTTAAGATCAGATAGAGGAGGAGAATTTATATCAGATGAGTTCACTAATTTCTGTAATGAGCATGGTATGAAAAGATAGGTTTCTACACCAAGAACACTACATCAAAATGGGATTGTTGAGAAAGGGAACAAATCAATAGTTGATTGTGCAAGAAAATTGATGATAGAAAACGACATCACCCAAATCTTCTGGAGGGAAGCTTTCAGCACTGATGTTTATACACTTAACAAAGTACAATTGAAGAAGGACACAAAGAAGACACCTTATGAGCTATGGTATGGTAAAACACCCAATGCAAGTTACTTCAAAATATTTGGTAGTTAATGTTATGTCTTAAAGGATGATAGAAATGGAAATCTTGATGCCAAAAGTGATGAAGGTATTTTTATGGGGTATTCTGTACCAAGAGAAAAGCTTTTAAATGTCTAATCAAGGCTTCTAACAAAATAGTTGAAAGTGAAAATGTGAAGATTGATGAATTTGCATAAAAGAATGAGCTGGAAAGCACAAAAGAACCAGAAGACTACAACAAGTTTTCATATTGTGAATAACCCATAACTCTACCTGAGAAACAACTTAATTTTAGAACAACAGAATGTTGCAACCTACGGTTAGAATGATGTTACCGATGGTCAAGATAATGATCAAGACAATGTGCAAGGTAATGAAGATCAAGCTGATACATAAAGAGTTGTACCTATACTTGCAAGACATGTAAGAAGGAACCATCTAGAGGACCAGATCATAGGAGATAAGAAAGCTGATACAAGACAAAAATTAAGTCTTTAAACTCAAATTGCTTAATTTGTGGGTTTGAACCAAAATCTGTCAATGCTGCACTAGATAATGAAGAATGGATAAGTTCTATGAATGATGAGATTGAGCAGATTGAGAAGAAAAAAACATGGTCACTTGCGCAAAGAATAGATGACATGATTGTCATCGGTACTAAATGGATATTCAGGAATAAGCTGAATGAGAATAGAGAAGTCACAAGGAACAAAGCAAGACTAGTATGTAATGGGTATGCACAAGAGGAAGGTATAGACTATGGAGAAACCTTTGCACCTGTTGCAAGGATAGGAGTAAGAATATTGCTTTCTTATGCTGCATACAAAGGATTCAAAGTATATCCAATGGATGTCAAGTCAGCATTCCTAAATGGAATAATTGAAGAAGAGGTATACATTGAACAACCATAAGGGTTTGTAGATCCAGACAAGAGGAACATGGTATGTAGACTTCACAAAGCCTTGTATGGATTAAAACAAGCTCCCAGAGCCTGGTATGAATGACTTTATTCCTATCTAATAAGTATTGGATTCATAAGGACTGGTGAAAATAGTAATCTTTATTTGAAAGAAGATACTGATGCTAACACTTTGATTGCTGAAATATTTGCTGATGACATCATATTTGGAGGCAATGATATATTATGCAAGTCATTTGCCAATGAGATGAGAAAAGTATTTGAGATGTCTATATTTAGAGGGATCAAGTTATTTCTTGGTCTACAGATCATTCAACAAAGTGAAGGTATTTTCATTACACAGTCCAAATACATCAAAGAGGTCCTGAAAATATTCAAGATGGAAGATTCCAAACCAGTTGGAACACCGATGTCTACTAGATTCAAATTAACAAAGGAAGACAAGACAATAGAGGTAAATCAGACTTTGTATAGATCAATGATAGGAAAACTCATGTATGTTGTACACACTAGACAAGATATTGCACATGCAGTAGGAATTGTTGCTAGATTTTCTGCTAACCCCAGGGAATCACATATGACTACTGTGAAAATAATTCTAAGATATCTAAAGAATCTTAGGAATTTGGCTTATGGTATAGAAGAGAAGGCAAATTTGAACTAAAAGTGTTTACCGACGCTGATTGGTCTGGAAATCTTGATGACCGTAAGAGCACAACTGGAGGAGCATTCTTTATGGGTGACAAACTTGTCACATGGACTAGCAAGAAGCAAGGATGCATCTCACAGTCTACTGCAGAAGCAAAATATGTTGTTGCTACTGCAAATTTCTCAAATATTGCATGGATCAAATAGTTGCTGAAGGTATGCATATGAAGATCTCATAACTAGTGATTATCTATTGTTATAACACCAGTGCAATAAACATTTCCAAGAATCTAGTCATGCATTCCAAGACAAAACACATTGCAATCAAGTATCATTACTTAAGAGAGCAAGTTCAAGAAAAAGAGGTGATACTTGAGTATGTGTAATCAAAAGAACAATTGGATGATATCTTCACCAACCCACTGCCCAAGGATACATTTGAGTACCTGAGAAAGAGACTAGGGGTCAAACCCTTGTCTACCAGTCAGTAAAAGATTGAAGGCTGCATCAACCTATATATTATCACAATATCATTCATGTTGATACAAGAAAAAAGAGATGAACTTCAAAGCTACATCTATATATAGAAAGGTATATATCAGAACCGAGCACCAAAGCATATTGTTGAAATGCTGATGGATAAGGGAAATTCGAGGAATATATTATGGATCAAGAAAAAAAAAGATCACTTGACATTAATGTCAGATATCTATGAGATATTTGTTTGGCATTGTTGTCAAAGGGAGAGAATGGTATCCATATTATCACAAATGGTATCCATATTATCACAAGAAATTATTCATCATCAGATTAATCAAAACTGGGAGAGATCATATCCACAGGGAGAGAATTTGAGAGAAGAAATCATATACAAAGGGAGAGTTTCTGACAAAAGATAGAGACATCAATAAAGAAGAATAGTCAAAAGAGAGATATTGACACAATGGAAGGACACAACACATCAGTACAAGAAACACAGAAAGTTGCAAGAATCAAATCTTAGCTAACACAGAGCTTACCGGTGGTCAGACATTTTTGTCCATTATCAAAACAAACTATTTAGTAATTTGATGAATCACAACAATTGTATTTCATATTGTATTAGAAATAGTATAGTGTGATAATATAGTATGTTGCCATCAATGCCTAAGGGGGAGATTGATGACATGTAACTGATTGAATGTTTGATAATATTAAGTTGAAGATGATGTAAGGCATTAAATCAGTTAATGGTTTGTATTGTCATTAATGTCAACTTGATATCATCTGTATGGTCATGTACATAATGCCAAAGACTTCAGAGAATCAATCGAATAGAGATTATGCTTTCAGCAATGCATAAAATTCAAGTATTCACTAAGTGACAAACAACACTAATGGAGTGCACACCATTGGTAAATGCAAAGAAAAAGTCACAGTGATGGCCGATGAACAAAAGATAGTGTTTCCTGATGAAGAAAATCATAGTGATACCCGACGAGTAAAATCCAAGGATATCCAACAGATGAAGATCCCAAAGCTAACTGGAGTTACACCTACAAAACTGGTAGTTGTCACCGACGACTAACTGCAGAGTTGACCGACATAACAAAGAGTTCAAAAAATGACAAATTATCTAGCTGGCAGAGCTTAGGGATAGACTTAATTGGTTGTTTTCTTTGTTTTGTTTGACTAGAGTTAAGAAATTGATTTAAAGAAGATTTGTACTATTGGAAAGAAGATAACTACAAGATAAATCAAGATTTAAAGTCATAAATCAGATTGGCTAGATTGTTTTTCATGCCAAGAATCAAGAATCAAGAATCAAGGATTAAGGAATATCATATCTATATAAGAGACAAGCATAATTCATTTATGCAATCACAAGAAATCACATACACGCGAAGGGGAGTGAATAGAAAGAGGATGTTGAAGAGAAACTGATGGAGGATAACTTCATACAGTCTTGATCAATCATGCTGAAGGAGAGCTAAAAAATTCTGCAGGCACCGATGAATAGTGAAGCACAACAACACAGTGAAGAAAGTGTGGAGCACAAAGAATTGAATTGATACATTGATCAGAGAGGTATTATACTTAAATAGATCTGAAAATTTGCAATTCAAGTTGCACTAGCAATACGTCATTGTGTTTCAATTTAACCATTGAAGCATCAAGTCTCTTAACAGAGCATGACTTAACCATATTCTATAATTGAAGTATATCCTAACAGATTCTGAAAAAGGTTGATTCATGAAATTAGTATTGAAATTGCATAAAACCTATTGATAGCCTAAGAAGAAGGTTGATTCAAGGATGTTACCAAGATTTGCCTAAAGCCTAATTGACATTCTAAGAAGGAGGCTGATTCAAGGATGGTAGAAAAATAGATGCCAGATACTAAGTGACAACCTCTATGTATAAAATCCTCTAACAAGGTCACACTTAATATTGTGTTTGTAACCTTTAATAGGGTTGGCTCCTAATAGGGCTCACTTTAGAAGAGTGAAAATTTGGGGTATCGGTCCCAGTGGTTTTTCCCTTAACAAGGTTTCCACATTAAAATCCATGTGTTATGTGTGTATGACTTATTACTTTATTGTATTACATTTCACATATGCATTTCTAGATTGATTGGTATACTCTGCATATTTACTAAGTATCGGTAAATAGTTTTACTGCTTATCGATTATCAAGGAGAATAAGGACAGACAAGGTAAACCGATAGACAGTTAATTATTATAAGTATTTCATGGCATGCATCTTGTAGGGACTTAATAATCTGAGGTGTATTGATTAGTGGTTAAATTTTAAAGGATAAATTTTTGAGGCCACTAATTCACCCCCCCTCTCAGTTATTACTCATAGCTATATAATTCTTCAAAAATATCTACTGAAATCAAGTTTGCCAATACTTCAAGACTTCAAGAAATCTCAAATCGCAAGGTGAAATTAATTGCAAATTGTTCATTCCTTTATAGGCCTTGAGGTAGGTTTACAATAAATGTTCTTTCTATTAAAGTTAGTGCAAAATAGCTATCCTTGGATGACTCTGATAATCTCTTGGTTGTAACCAAAACTAGCTTGACACATGTGTCGATGAGCTCAGTCTCAGTATAATACTGATGTTTAGCACCTTTAGTGTTTAAGTGACTTTTCTTAGTACTTTATCTTTAAAATATGTCCTGATTTATCTTATCATATGCAGATATGGACTTTGGCATAGTATATGTTAGGAACTGATGTAAGATATGAAATTTAAATACAGTTCCTTACGTACCTCTTCTACTTAGTCTAAGATTGTGTGATAACCTGATCCATTGGATTGGGTGACCTCAGCTTCAATAGTTTCACTGTTGCTCGGTTCTATTTTCCTTACACATGTCTGGTTCATCTGTGCTCTAATTTCCTCAACAGTAGGAGCAGGTACTCTTGTCTTTCACTCTCTCTTGGTATGACCAATTTCCAAACAACTAAAACAAACTAGGCTTCCATTCATCCAACTTTTAGATCTTCCTCTGAAATGTGTCTTTAAGTAGTCTTCAGGTGCATGTCCATACTCTTCACAGTAATGACAACTTTTCCTTGTGTTATAATCCCAATTGTAAGTGTTTCCTTTTCTTGGTGCTTTTGATTGTGTCTTTGATGTCCATTGTTGTTTAGCATTAAATCTGAAATATTGTGCCTTATGTTCAAATTTTTGACAATTGTAACAATATCAATTGATTCTTGATGTGGGAGGTGCATCATTTTCCCTAGCCCAACATTCATGTGCTTTATGTCCAAATTTCTTACAATTAAAGCAATAACCATTGAACTTAGGTTTAGGATTGGACTTACCATTCTTGCTTCGAAAAATGTTTAAAAAGTGTGTCTTGGTTTTCCACAATGGTGGCATACAGGTTTTTTTCTCTGTCTTTGTGTTCCTCTGTTCACCAATCTTTGATGATTCTCCTTTCTTAGTAGATGTTTTTTGTTCAGTGTGACCTAATCCAGAAGAATATTTTGGTCTCCTAGATGCTACCATCAGATTGTTAAAATGAGTCAAAACTACATTAGGTTTATTCAACCTTTCATTCAATTCTTTCTCAAATCTCAAATCATCTTTCAATTGACTATTCTTAGATCTCAGATTTACAATTTCCATGTCTTTCCTATTGATCTCCTGATTTGCAAGTAGCAGTGGATTTTCCATTTCAACCTAATTGTTTGTCATCATTTGCACATCATGTTTCCTTTCATCAAGTCTAACAGTTATCACTTTTTTATCTTCTTCAACCATAGCTTTGTCATCTTCAACTTTCTTCTTTTGTTCCACTACTTCACATAGTCTTACTGTCTACATTTCTTGTTCTCTTTTCAGGTTGCTGACTTCCTCACACAATGCATTATTCATTTTTAGTAGGTCTAGAATTGTTGTGTCACTCTCATTAGAATCTCCATTCTAAAATAGATTTGTAGTGTCTTCTTCCTGATAATAAGTATCATTCATTTGTTTGGCCAAATCTTTCCTAGATGTCAATGACTTCCTCAATTCTTGTCTAGCTGTCTCAAGGTGATGTAATGTTAGCTGAATTTCAACATTTTGATTCTCAATGACCTTACCCAATCTGTAAATCTCCATCTCCAGATCTTTACTCTCAAGATGATTAAAATATTTTCTAGGAGAACAAAGCTCTGATACCAATTGGGAAAGCAAGATACTGAGAGGGGGGGGGGAGGGGTGAATCAGATCTTCAACTTTAATCAGTTTAAAATAAACTGATCCACAAACATATAAATATGTTATCAATCTAACATCTAGTAGCATCCATGACAGTAAATGAATAACATAATACATATAATTTGGTAACCCAGAAACCCAAATAGGTAAAACCGGGGTGGGGATGATACCCACAAATTCTTCACTACTACAGAATTAAAGTGTTCATGTTAGGGCTACAAAAGTTTGATCACAATATGCAATCTACCTAGTTAAAGGTCTTCCTAGTTAAGAGCTTTAGATCATTACAATCTACCTTGTGAAAGGATTTCAACTTACAGTAAAGAAAGCACTCTGCTAAGATATTTAGAAAGTTTTACTAGAACCACTTTGTTAAGAGATTTCACTTGATACACTTGTTAGAATGTCTCAAGATATGATCCTTCGATATGCACTTTGATGCTGATACCGGATCTCCTCTTTATAATGCCTTTTCTGATCTTATAATCTGATATGTCCTTACTCTTCTACTCACTGCTCTTCTACTCTGCTAGATCTATGCTTCTTATCAAAACAACCCTACACACATGTCTCATGTATATATATATACCTTCTTTGTGTGCTTTCCAATCACTCTCTTTAATTAGGGTAAGAAGTAATTTTATTATACTCTTCGAATCTGGCGAATAGATCTAGATCAACGATCAAAAATAAAACTTATGCCTCCTAGGCATTCCAATTTTCTGATTGGCTTTATGCCATGCATAGGATAAAACAATTAAATGTGTAATTAACTCCGTAGAGAATATTAAATTCTTCATATATGTCAGCCCAATACACCTATAAGTCGGCGCAAACATATTACCTTAAAGTTTGTGTCATATCTAACATGTATGTCAAAACTATCTTGCTTGGCACTGAAGTGTCTGGCACTCACCATAGAATTGATAGATATCTCAGTATCTATAATCTGTTCTACTCGGCAACGACTTACCAAGTAGCTCAACCTATACTATTTTAGCTTAGCCGCAGTGGTAGCTTACCAAAACTGCCTAAATAAATGACTAAGTGTGGACACTAAATGATTAATAGAAACTTAAAGATTAACACATACATCATCTCTAGGATATAAAAACTTATCTAGCAAGTCTCTTTATCATTTTGGAAGAGAACTTGCACCATACTTTTCCAACATTTCACTAATATGTAAAGTAAAATGAATGGGTCGTAACAATTCATGATGCATTGAAAACTCCACATGATATTTGCAACAAGTATTTCGGATCTTAATAGGCACACAGAAAAAGGCTTGAATGCTTCAAAAGATCTTTGTGATATTTGAAATGTTGGATGTGACTCACAAATTGTTTTGAACAAAATTGTTTGACTCACCTCCAAATAATTTTTTGGATGTAGGGTGCGGTCCTTAATGCCAATTCTCAACTTCAAGACATCCTTCACATTTGGTGACACTCTTGAGTTAGATTTCCAAAATAGTTGAATTTGATCCTTCACACCATCGCTAGGATTCTTATCACAATGTGGAAGTCTCCCAACATAATCCATGTATCATTTTGAAGAGGATCATCAAGTCTTTGTCTTCTTGTAAGTGCTCTATCCAAAGTTTTATGATTTAGGTTCAAGTCAACACAAGTTTGTCTCATCAAACGAGCCTTTCTCAAATGATGACTTACTATGGAGGTTGTAATAACCCTCTTAGTGGATAGATCTTGTATTTTTCCTTGGTAGTATTTCCAATGGAATTGAGAGCACTAAAAATATTTCTCACATTAATAGCATTCCTCTACTTTTTCTTGTTCACACTTATCTTCAATTTTACTAGAATAGGTCTCATCATCTGCATCTTTAACAACTGCATAAACAACTAAAATTGCTCAACCAATGTCTTCTAGCTAAAAAAATGATCAAAAAGTTTTGAAACCCACAACCAAATGGTTCTTTCTGATCTCTTGCCATCAAAATAGCTCATTACATTCTCATCAAATTCAAGTAACCATTTTGTTGTTCTTGAAGGTCTCAAATTTGAAGTTTTTCTTTCTTCCTCATATGGGACTTTATTTCTCATATAATTTAGAGATTTGTAACGTTGATTTGGTTCTTGTCCACCATTATCATTTTCAATTCCTTCATATTCAAGTAGTGTATTGTCATTGTCAATGTCTACACTTCCATTGTCCACATCTACATCTTCATTTTGAAAACCTACATTTTTATCTTCAATTTGCACATTCTCACTTTCAATATTATTGTCCTAAATCATTTCAAATTCATGTTCTTCTTCACTTGAAACAATATTTAAGGGTGCCTATGCCCACATCTTCATTAATATTTAACATACCTTGTCTCTTGTTCTGATGGGAAACCCTATCCATTTCTCTATACACTTCAATCTCTTCATTTGTGAGCTTTCTCTTCCATTTATACTTTCGAAGACTACTATTCCCCATGGTGAGACCAAAAAGGTGATGCAAAAACCTTTGATAATATAGAAATTCAAACAAAAAGGGTCAAAAGGTTCTTTTTTCTTTCACAATTGATTTCCCGTGATATTCTCTGTAGAAAATGTTCTTCTCGAACTAAGGGACCCATAGAATCAATTTTTTCTTTTGGATAGCAATAAAGCATATCAAATATCATATAATATTAGATATCATATATTATCAAAAATTTGATATTGTATAATCTTAAAATGGAAGAACTTCCATGTTAAGAGTGTTTAGCCCTCCTTAGGGGACATTTTTGACCTCCATCATATCATCATCCTATTTCTGCATCATCTCATGCTCCTGTGTTGGTTCAGGACCTTGATTGGGCCTCTTCGGGCACCTCCTATCCCACCTAGCATATTTTCTAGGGGTTTTGACCCCCTGGGTCAGGGTCGACCTTGTCCCTGACCTAGGTCCTCCTTTCAAATCAGGAAACTTGTCAGCTGCCGGGGCTCATCAAACATTTAGTTTTCCTGCTTTCGAGTCAGCTGTTTTAGGTTTCGAATTGTTGATTCCCAAATTATATTTAATATAGGTCCTTTTATAGGGGAATGGGTCTAATTAGAATTTAATTATCCTATGTTGGCCTCCTTAGAAGATTGTGCCCTAATTTCATATAAAAGGAAGCCTCTTTCTCTCATTTCCTCTAAGTCTTCTAAGTGCAAAAAAACTTTAATCAAGATTTTGAAAAGAAGCAAAAAGGTTCAAGCATCCATTTCCAAGCTCTCAAGGTGTTCAGGTCTTCCTCTCAAGCATTCAAGTTCTCCATTGAAGATCAAGGATTCAAGCTTTCAAGCCTTTGAAGGGATTAGGTGCAAACATTCAAGATTCATCATTCAAACCCTAGATCTAGCCATCATGGTGGTGTGATCTTCCTTCAAGATCCTTTGTAAATATTCAAGACTCTTTCATCATCTCTTCAAAGTGGATTTCAAGCATACACTCATGGAGGTTTATGGTTTCTAAAGTTTGTTGCTTTCATACTTATATATTTGCATATATTTGAATTTCGATTACATATCTATTGAGTATCATAGCTTCATTATTAGATTCAATTCTACTACTTGCTAGCATTGTGTAATTTATTGATTTCAAGGTTAATTCCTAAACTAGGGTTTGACTAAGGAAAACCCCTCCCCCCACAACAAACTATCTCCTTTTTCTTGTAGGTATAGGTGCAGAACAATTATTTGAGACCAGATCTGGATACCCTTTTCAGCAAACTTTCAGGATCCGTGAACAGAGTCACTTTCAAATCTGTGCAGGCCAGGGTCAACATTATTGGGTCAGGGTTGACATTTGTGGGTCAAGGTTGACCTTTTTCATAAGACAACATCAGAATGGAAAATGATTTCTGGGTTTTGTTCGTCTTTGTGTTTCAGTTTGGGATTAACTGTCAGTTTTTCTAGAAACTCAATACAGACCTAAAAAAATAGCATTCTTTGATCTACAACATTTCAAGGCTAGTGCATTTATCCTATCTCTTAAATTACTATCATATATCATTTCTATACATATAATTAATAGAATTTAAGGTATCTCCTTTGTTATTCTCCCTTCCAAATAGTTGATTCATTTGTGCATTATCCCTTCTTTGGGGTTGATCAACTTGGATCTTCCATTTGTGCATTTGAGGATAAAAAGGAACATCTTATCTTCTCCTTAATCACAATTGAAATACTTAATCAATACAATTCAATTAGGGTTAAGGAATTCAATACATTCTAAGCAACTTAAAGGACAATTTACACATCAACACCTTACATTTCAAGATAATCAATCACATCCCAATCAATCATTTTTAGTAACATAATCAATTCTTAATAAACAAAAAAATCCAATCCTCCACATTATTTTTATATGTTATAGATATTATCTGATATCCGATATCTCCCGCCCAACTTTGGCTTCAACCTTTTCATTTTCATCCTATTTCGAATGTTTATTTTTATTTTTTGTTACTATTATAAATTTTACTTTTGTAATATTAATATTATATTTTCATACTATTAATATCATATTTTCAAAATATTAATATTATATAAATATTAATACCTCTCTCTCTCTCATTGTTATAATCTAAATATTAATAAATAATTAACACTAATATATACATTTCTACAATCATGAACTAGAGAGAGGAGCAGGAGAAGTTGGAGGAGCGGGAGGAGCAGAAAATTCGAATGTAGGTGGGAAATAGTCCTCGCAGACATGAGACACTGCAATGGGAGGAGGTAATGGTGGAGCTCTGGCAGACCAAGGCAAGGAAGGCACATACAACAAGGATGGGGGCCCATGCAAAAGACACAGGGATCCAGGAAAAGAGGAGGTGGGGTCTAAATCCTTAGGATAGTCAGATACCTCACATGGTAACAAGGAGGATTTGGCTTGGAATCATCCTTGGTTAACTTTATTTGGGATTAAACCCACAAGAAAGTCCCTTTTCCCAACTATAAAAGATCTATCTATTAAGGAAAAGGGAAAGTATGCTATTGCCTTACCAGATGAGCTCATAGACCATATTATTGCAACAATCTCCCTCACCTTGGTGGGAAAGTTTGCAGGCTCTAGGCCTTACATTGATGTTGTTAGATCCTTTACCAAGAGAAAATGGAATTTAAAGGGCCAAGTTGAAATAAAAGCCATGGAAAGGGGTTATTTATCCTTTGAGTTTTCGTGTCCTAAAGACTATACCAAGATCCTTTGTACTGGAGCATGGGCTATTGAAAAATCAAGGCTTGCCCTGCAGAAATGGACTCCTAATCTAGACTTGTATGACTCATTTTACATGCAAGCTCCAGTTTGTGTTAGGTTACCTGAACTCCCTCTGTACTTCTGGTTTGAATATGTCTTTGTAGGTTTAGCGAGCTCCTTCGGTGAGCTCTTATCAATTGACCCAGTGACAGTGGATAGAAGGTGCCTCACCTATGCGAGGATCTACATTAGTGTTGAACAAGGGAAAGATATGATAGAGGTAATAGAAATCCATTCAAAATTAGGAAAAAAATTACAGAAAATAGAATATGAAAGTGTTCCTTTTGTGTGTTTTCACTATAAGAAGGCAGGACATATGCCAAGGAAATGCCCAGTTCTCACTAATGAGAAAGCTAAGAAAGCCCAAAAACTAGAGGGAAAATATAAGGATCTTACTATTGATGCCTCCATCTCGATGAATCCCCAAATTGTTTCACAGGTCTGGCAGAAAAAATAACCTTCATTGGAGAAACCTTGCAAAGAAGGGGATGGGGTTGAATCATCCAGTCTTCAGCCTGAGGATCCAATAGAGAATCATATGCTGGTGTCAAACAGTTTGGACTTGATGTATTTTGTTATTGCTTCCCTTGTCTCGGAAGGCAGTATCCTTAGAGCCTCTGAAGACTTGTGTTATGAGACCAAGTTTCCTCCTTCTCCCTCTTCATTGGCTCCTCAATGTCCAGAACCCTCCTGGGAGATTGGTGTTTTTTTTCCAAGGTAGTATCTTCCAATGGGAAAATATCCTCATGAATCCCTAAAATTAGAGGGTCAAGAAAAGGATCTGGTATTTATGCTAAACTTAGAAACTCTGGGGAGTTTCACCAGAATGGAAGCAATGCTCGCAAAACAAAAAGAAGGTAAGGAGAGTAAATGGACTAAGGTGAGGAACAAAAAAAGTAGTAGAGATCCATCTTCCATATCTCCAGCAACAACTAGAAGAAAGAACAAAGGTGATCTGGGAGGAATAAAGAAAACACTAGGGCAAAAATCTTTTCTCCAGATCTGGCAAGAAGAAGCCTACAAGAATATAACGAATGGAACTCAATAGACCATCCAAGAAGCTTGCACTCCAAGTTATAAATGAAGCTAATCTTGGAATATTCAAGGTCTAAATGGGCCGCATAAGTAGGATGTAATAATAAATTGGATTAGAGATCATAGACCTGATGTTATGTTAATCCAAGAAAAGAAGATGAATTAGGAAAAACTGGAAGGTATTAAATTCTGCAAGTCGATGGATAGGATTGCCATTAGATCGGATGGTGCTTTTTGTGGGCTGATGACTCTATAGAACTCCTCTCTTTGGAATGCCGACATTGTCTACGGAGAACATAACGTTCTGATTCTTCATCTCAAAAATTTAAAAAGTTATGATAGCTGGTACATTATCAACATCTATGCTCCTAACTCTAAAAGTGGGCGTAGATCTTACTTGGATAAACTTAGAGGCATTATTTCTTTGTTATATCTTTCCAAATGTATTATCATGGGGGACTTCAATACCCCTCTAAAAGTAGAGGAGAAATAAGGTGGGTTAAATCCAAATCCTGATAATAGGAAGGACCTCATGGACTTCATCAATGATCTAGCTCTACTAGATGTGGACCTTCAGGGGGCTAATTTTACTTGGACCAATAGGAGAACTGGGAGTGGTTGCATCCAAGTTTGGCTAGACAGAGTCATGATAACTACTAATTAAATGAATTCCCACAATAGTAAACTATCCACTCTGGTGAGAACTAGCTCAGATCAATCCACCATTTCCCTAGTCCTAGACTCACTTATTAAACAAAGGAACTTTCCCTTCAGATTTGAAAGAATGTGGACCTCACATCCTAACATTAACTTTAAAATCCAAGAATGGTGGAATATCGAGATCAAAGGATCAACAATGTTCAAAGTTGCCAAAAAACTAAGAAATGTCAAGATTAATATAAAGATTTGGAACAAGGAGTTTGGGCACATCTTCACCTACAAAGAAAAGGCTATCTCAGACCTTGGCCAGATTCAAGATGAAATCTAGAGAGACGGGTATGATGATTCTAACCTCACTCTTGAAAAACAAAAGCTCTCGGAGAGCCACAATGTGATTGGAAGGGAAGAAATGTACTAGAAGCAAAGGTCCAGATTCATATGGGTGAAGGAGGGGGACCAAAATACTCGTTTCTTCCACCTCTCAACTATGAGACACAGGGCTGCTAATGGAATCACCAACATTAGAAGAGGAGACCAAATTATGCAGGAAGACAAATACATCTCTTAGACTACTGTCGACTTCTTTAAATCCCTTATGTCTAAAGATATTTACTTGTCTGAGTAGGACCAGGTGAGGCTTTTGAACAACATTCCTTCTATCATTTTGGAGCACCAAAATAAAGCCCTGTGTGCTATCCCCAACATGGATGAAGTTAAAAAATCCATGCACTCCCTTCCAGGCAACAAGGCCCCAAGTCCTGATGGCTTTCCCATGTTTTACTTTCACAAGTTCTGGGATGTTGTCAAATTTGATTTGGTTAAAGCAGTGCAGGAATTCTTCGGGTCCAATAATCTACTTAAATAACTTAATGCAACCTTCCTAGTTCTCATCCCAAAGGTTTTAGGGGCAGATACCATGGATATTTTAAGACCCATCAGTCTTTGTAACTCATTCTATAAGATCATTTCAAAAGTTATCACTATCAGAATTCTCAGTGTGCTCCCCTCCATCATAGCTCTCCAACAGTCAGGTTTTGTCCCTGGTAGGAAAATATTGGACTCTATTATGGTAGTGCATGAGGTGATTCATTCTCTTGAAGCTGAGAATAGGGAATCTTTCCTTCTCAAGCTTTACTTATCCAAATCCTATGACAAGGTGGACTGGTCACTTTTGATGAAAGTGTTGAATACTTATAGCTTCAATGGTAAATTCCGCCTTATCATCTTTCAGCTTATCTCTTCACCCTCCTTTTCAATTCTGGTTAATGGCTCTCCCTCAGATTTCTTCAATGCATCCAGGGCCCTAACAAAAGGGGACCCCCTATCCCCTATTCTCTTCATTATATTGGCAGATTGCTTGGGAAGATCGATATTAGCTCAAAAAATTGCTGGTGAGTTGAAAGGCATCAAGTTGTCCCATGGTCAATCTATTTTCTCTCATCAACAATTCATTGATGATACCATCTTAGGTGGGGAAGCCTCGGTGAATTAGGCATGGGTGGTTAGAAATATTTTGGATTCTTAAATTAAACCCACTGGCCAATCAATCAATTGGAACAAGAGTTCTTTATTCTTTATCAACACTCTTGAGGCCAGATAAAGGAGAATGGAAAAAATTATCGGCTATGGTATTGGTTCCCTTCCTTCCACCTACTTGGGCCTCCCTCTTGGAGATAAACCCTGGAAGAGTTTTGGAACAAACTAATTGACATATTTAATAGAAAATTGGCTGTGTGGATGGGCATCACTCTCAGTCAAGCTGGAAAGATCCAACTGGATAAGTCCACTCTCCAAAACCTCCCCACCTATGCCCTTAGCCTATTCTAAATCCCAACTAAAGTGGCAGAAGCCTTGGAGAAAATCCATAAAATATTTATGTGGACAGGAGGGGAAGAGAATAAATGCATCCCTTTGATTGCGTGGGAAAAATTTTGTCTTCCCAAAAGGGAAGGAGGCTTGGGAATCAGAAGGTTAAGGTCCTTTAATAAGGCACTTCAAGATTAAAAAAAAAAAATATGGAGGATCTTTGATGGGAAATGGGAATGGCGTGATTTCTTTGAGAAAAAATACTTGCCTAATGCGTCTCTGAATGATTTCTTTGAGAGTGAAGAAATCCTGAAAGGTTCCTATATCTGGAATGGTCTTCTAAATATTAAACAACTAGCTACATCTAAAGAAAAATGGAAAATTGGTAATGGTCAGAACATTAGCTTTTGGAATGACAGTTGGCTCATGAATAAGCCCCTGAAAGACATCAACAATTTAAATCAATGGAAGGAGGCCTGCATCTTGATTTTTGGGGACAGGGGTAGTAATTACAATGAGGGGAACTCCTGGGTGAACCTAGCTTCTATTTCCCTAGATCTTACAACATTAACCGTGGCCCTCAATGCTATCTATCTTTCCCAGAACCAAGATAATTTGATTTGGAAAGACTCTCCACATGGTTCTTTAACTGTAGCCTCTTCTTACTTTGCCCAATTTAATCAGGGAGCCTTTCCTTTTTCGGTGAAAGCTTAGTTACTTGGTATCATCCCAAAAATAAATGTGTTTTTCTGGGTTTTGCTCCAAAACCCTATCCTTACTATTGATAACCTTGTCAAAAATGGCATCCCTATCCCCAACAGGCGTGTTCTGTGTCAGTGCCATGTAGAGTCTGTGGATCATCTTTTCATCCATTGCCCCTTTGTTAGCTCTATTTGGCATTTTATCATGTCTCTCTTTGGCCTCCAATGGTGTTTCCTTGCCTCTATACAAGATTTTTTCTCTCAGTGGGCCTGGCCCTTAAAAAAAATAGCCTTTCACAAAATCTGGTCCTGTGTGCTTCCTCACCTCTGCTAGGGCATATGTAAAGAGCGAAATAATCACATCTTTAGAGATCACAGTGCTAACCCCAAAATTATATTTAAAAAAATGTATCATGCTCTATTGGAGAACTTTGTTTTGTGTGGTAATGCTAATACTTTTGCAGGTGATGGAATAGCAAACTCTTCAAACCCCAATAAGACCATGGATATTAGATAGAATTGCACCTGGTGCTACCAATCGAAAGGCTTGTCCAAATCCAATTTTGATGGCGAGGCAAAGGGAAATCTGGGAAAGGTGAGAAGTGGAGGCATTATTTGAAATTGCTATGGTCAGGGTATTGCTGCCATCATCCATCTATTAGGAATTTCAACCAACCATCTCACGGAAGAAAGTGTAGCCCTCCAAGTGACAAAGTTAGCACATGACTTGGGTATTAAACAACTATGGTTAGAAGGTGACTCCCAAAACATTATTAACTAGCTTAAAAACCATCACCCTCCTTAGTGGAAAATTTCCAACATGATTGAGGAGACACAAAGCCTGTTGAATACCTTTGAAAGGGTGCATATTAGCCACATGTACAGAAAGGCAATCATGTTGTCGACTGGTTCCCCAACTGGGCTGTGTGAAGTGAAAGGCAGACATGTAGGCTTGGTGGAGGAGATCTTCCAAGTGAAGCTTTAGATATTCTGGATTATGACTGAATCCTTTGGAAGGAGGGACACATAGAAAATAATCATGATAGTGATAGCTCAGAAAGGTAATGGTGTCGCCATAAATGGTAAGTATGAGATAGGTTGGAAGGGTAATAACTACAATCAAAGATTGCACACTTATTGGGTACTCAAAAATAAATAAATTACCTCCAACTCAAGGCATCACAGAAGATAATTTTGGATTCATTTGGCGAAAGTTGGTTTTAGTAGAGATTTTCCCCTGTTTGAGCATTATTCTCACATGATGGGCAAAGAAAGACATAGAAGGTAGCCTGCAAAGGATAGTAAAAAATGGCAGAGGTGGGCCAAAGTCTAGAAATATCTGCATAATGGTGGGATTACTACCTTTATTGAGAGGCTCCATGGTGGGAAACAGTCTATGACTAGATTGTTTGTCAAAAATTGGAACAAAGGTAGCATCGAGATTGAGGGAAGAATGTTCACGGTGACAGAGGAGGTCATCTCAGCGGTCATGAGGATCCCCATTATAGGCAAAAAATTCTACATAGACCAAAAAATTTTGGACACTACAATCAGCGAATGTGTTAGCAATGAGGAGGAAAAGAACAAGCTCACCAAAGTCAGCACCCAGTACCTGCCTGACGGGCTGAGGATTCTATAGAGGTTTTTTCTCTTGGCCATTATCTACTATATCACCCTAGATACCAGGTTTGATAGAATCCACACCTACCATTTTGTACTTCTGAATCATTTTTGCCATGGTATTAAGGTGTCTATTCCCTTTTTTTTATATGCCTTAATAAATGTGAATATTAATAGGTATAGAGAGAAGGATATTTATAACCCTGCCTTGCATGAAGGGCTTCTTCTGGTGATCTATGAATAATTTAAGCCCCAAATCCTAGGAAAGGAAATTAGTCAGAAAGAGGAAAAGGAGGCCTCGGGGTCTGATAATATGCCTTTAGATACGAAGGACAATGAGGGAATTCATTCTGATGAGAATGAGGAGTATGTAACAAAGAAGAACTACCAGGGATCATCATCAAAGAAGAGGAAAGGTACACAAAATAAAGTAAAAAAAGAGATCATGGTTACCCCCAAAAAATAGAAATCCATGATTATTTTCTTGGATGAGGAATATGATGAGAATGAGGAAGGTATGGATTTGGAAGGAGAGGAGGGAATAACAACTGGGAAAGGCAGTTCATGAGGAAGCATACTACACCTGCCAAAATCCAAAGAAAAAAGGAGAAAGATAGGGAGGCGAGTGTTGATAGGAACTCCATGGAGAACAAGAAATTCAGAGCTTCCCCTATTTTATACTTCACAACCCAAAAGATGGGTGAAGAAAAATAAAAATATGTCAGCTGTTATATGGCTGATAAGGGAAGGATTGTTGGCTGGAGAGACTTCAACATTAAGTTGGCGAAAATTGGAATCACTATAGAAATTATAAACCTTAAATTCAAAGAAAGTGAAGGCGGGCAGATTAAGGTGGAAAAATTTATTGATCCCACTATGGTGGTTCTAAGTGACAACACCAGGGAATTTGACTTGAACCTACTCAACAACACTAGAAATAGCATATTAGATAATTACAGAACAATCGAATGGCTCTACCACGAAGTTGAGGACCTCAAAAATATGGTTAGAGGTACCAGCAAGGAGAAAAGGGATGGTGAGGATGAAGAACAGAGGAATCTGAGAATCTATGTCAAGCAGATGGAGGAAAACATGAACAAGGTCGAAACCACTCTCAAGAACATAGCTGAACAAAGCTATAACATCCTAAAATAGACCAGAGAACACACTAACATCATCATTGAGAAGCTGGAGGAGGGGATGGATGCAACTAGCACTGAGGTTGAGACCAATCAGAACACTGACCAGGGACCTGGAAAAAGAACTAGGGCCAAAACAAAGAATTCTAAGGAAAAGGACAGGGAGAGTACCATCCATAAAATCAAGGATTCAGCTGCCAACATGCAGCTTCTTGAGGCCAAGGCAACCACTCTTATGGTGGACCTCTCTTAGGCACCCCTGGGCATTTTTTCTACTTTAAGGTCTTATTTTCTTTTTTTGAAGTTGTAGCTATTTTTTTGTTCTATCCTTTTAGGTGTGCTCTTCTCTTAGCTTCGTACTCTCTTTTGCTATTTTTTAATGTTTTATCTCTAAATACTTTGTTTTGGGTTTCAGGAACCCTGTAAAACTTGTTTTACTTAATAAAAAAAAATTAATACTAATATTATACTATTATATAGTAGAGAAATAAATAATAATAACAATATAATACTAATTTATACAATCAAATACTAATATTTAAATAATTATATAATATTAATATTTTTTATATTAGCAGCAGCAAGAGGGTGTTGACCCGAGGTTCAAGAAGCTAATAGAACAAACTTAACAGCATGTTAAATTAGAAAATTCAGCAAGAGATAAGCATGAAAATCATCTACCTCTATCAAAAACCACAACAAAAAAGCTAAACACTGGTGAAATATTCAGCTCACTAGGAAATTCTACCTCATATGCATTTCCTGAATCATGCTTCTTCAGTATCTTACATGGTCCAAACTTCTTCATTTTCAACTTGTTATATGTACCAACTGG
>MU218627.1:274354-285524 GCA_018584345.1 Thuja plicata | reverse complement strand
ATCAACAATCAAGACACATACAGACAAGCAGAAAAGAGACAAGGTTGACACAATTCAACAAATTGATCCAAAAATTGAAACTCTGCATATTATCTTCCACAATGAGTTACAGACTCATACAAAAAATACACCAAGGACAAAGAGATGTCACAGAGCATGCCTTCTGCATAAAAATGAACTCCTGGGTTACAAAATCTCTTTATCTCTGTCAAGAACTTAGAAAAGTTACAGAACAACAAGAACAAAAGAAGAAGAACCGACCTTTGCCATTGCAACTTTTCTGCTATATATAGGGCTATGACCATCTTGGGATCCCTTAGGATGCAACAAGCTTCGGATGATCATGGAAAACCATAACCCTAAAATCACAGGAGAGAGGAAAAGAGAGAGAAGAGACAGTGGAGAATGACCGAGTCAAATAGATATTCATGGATATTTTCATGCTCCTCCTCGATCTGGCAATTGGAATCAGATTTGGTAGACGATGGATCATAGCATTTATGTTCACTCTGAATAGTCATGCACACCTGTTCACCTATACTCCTCTGAAATAATTGTCTCTCTTGTCTATGAACAGTGCATGGCCAAGTGTTCATCTTATCATTGCCCAGGACTTCTTCTCCTTCCTCGTGGCACTTCTGGAAACTCAGTCATAACTTTGTTCTTCCCTATAACACGCTGAAACTCCTCCTGTTCACCGTCATTGAAACAAATCTACTCAAATATCAGCAGACTGCTTTGTGCATGGCCCCTCTGCAACTAGAAACCCCTCTGATCAAATCTGGAACACAAGAAAATAGAAACCATGGCTGCTGAGTGCTCTCCCTTGTCATCTTGCTGCCAGAAATTCAAATTCAAAGTCCTGCGACCTAGCGACCAACGGCTAGTCTCCTTGTCGTGAGCACTTCCTCTTAACCAGGGTTTAATCTCCAGACTAGGTGATAATGGTCTTTTTACCTCTGTTTAACCCGAGCCAAATCCAGCAACATCCCGACTATGTGAAATCGAAGTCGCGAGGCATTTTCCTTAACTCACCTTTCCTCCCGCGACCATGCTACAAGCCGTTTACCTTTTAACATTTCATAGTTATCACCAAGTCGCCAGATGCTCATGCCTCTTTTCAAGACTTCATGACAACCTTCGGTCGCTGAGTCGGGTGATCCTGTGTCTTTACCTTTAACTTGAAGCACGTGCCCTTTTCTGTTTACAGCGACCTTGCGACATACCTTAATCGCTTAGTCGGAAGGACTTTTTCCCTAGGGCACTTTTATCACGAGACTTCGTGACCACCGTCAGATCTTGTCATTCCTTCATCGAACGACTGTCTTTTAATCGCTTTATATTTCCTTATGCCCCTAAATCATTAGGAGACTTTGCGACTGAGGGTAAACATACCTTAGTCTTGTTATCGCGTGATCCTCCTCCTTCATCAAGCGATCAGGCGACAACCATTAGCTCTGTGACAGATGTCATCTTTTATTTTGTCCACTTTATGCATACTTGAACTCTGACTCACCGCCCCTAATCTGGCGACATCCCGACTGAAAGGAAATCGCTAAGTCTTGAGTCATAGATGGAATATTCTATTTCTTCAAGAGACTACGCGACAAAGTGAAAAGAAAAGTCGGGAGATAAAAGGGAATATTCGCTGGGGGTCACGCGATCACCCGACTGGCCAAGAGGGTCCCACTTTTCACAGGGCTTAACATGGATCTAGCGATCATGCGACTGAAGAGAGGTAGCCAAGTCGGAAGACGCAAGGGGAATATTCCAAAGTGTTAAGAGACTACGCGACACAGAGGAAAAGCGAAGTCAGGAGAAAGAAAGGAATATTCACCCAGGCTGAAGCGATCAAGCGACTTGGAAAATAGGCACATGCTCTTAGTGATTGGAAAAAGTAACTGTGAAACATAACGTGCCAAGGCTCAAGGCTTTTACCTCGTTCATTTGAATGAAATACTTAGGGTTTCAGGGGTTTTGAGGGTTTAGGGCAAAGTGCACAAGGGTGGAAAAATTGGGCAACAGGACAAACTAATGACTACATTGATAGCAGATTATGAGAGCGAGATAAAAATCTTGGATGAAACTATGCAATTTTCAAAAGACTTCAAAAGAGAAACCTTGATCTGAAAAACTTTAGCATATGAGAAATCAAGATTGAAGACAGAACCTAAAATTGAAACAGCTTTCAACGCCTCAGTCCACGGTAAGAAATCCTTGAGCACCTCTAGTAATATTGAGAATGAAGAAGTGGATAAAGAGCTAGAATAAATCATTTCTATGATCTCTAAGAAAGAAAGGAAAGGAAACAGAAAATATGAAGGAAAATTACCATTCAAATGTTTCTCATGTAACAAAGTTTTTCATTTTGCATCCAAGTGTCCTACAAGAGTCAAGAAGTTTAGAAGAGATTACAAGCCTAAATATACAAAGGAATGGTACTATGCTGAAGATGGTGTGACTGATAATGACTTAGGAGAGGATTAAATTGGATTCATTGAAATTAAAGATATTGAAAAAATGTTTGATGAAATGGAAATTGAAGATGAAAAGAAAGCACAAGAATTAGCTTTAGTTTCCCAAGTAGACATCAGAACATAATAGATCATTGACAGTGGGTGTTCACATCACATGACATGAGATAGAGATAGATTTGAACATCTAGATAAGTAAAAAGGTGGCATGGTTAGATTTGGAGATAACACTCCTAAACCCATCATAGGTAGAGGATCTATTACTTTAGATGGAAAGAACAAGATAGACGATGTTCTGTATGTTGAGGGTTTACATCATAACATACTAAGTGTTGGACAGTTGCTCGATAAAGGATATTAGTTTGAATTCAAAAACAACAATTTAATTATTAACAACAAAGAAGGTGACATGATAGCATCAGGTTCAAAGACCAAAGGTAATATTTTTCAACTCAACTTCGAAGTAATTTGTTTTGTTGCAAAAGTGGATGACAGTTGGTTATGGCACAAAAGACTTTGTCATATCAAGTTTGACAACATAGTAAAGATAAGCAATGCAAAGGAAGTAAGAGACCTTCCTATTATTGAAAGACCAGTTGATACTATGTGCAAGGAATGTGTGATGGGAGAGAATGTGAGGAACTCATTCAGAAGAAAATAGAACTTCATAGAGAACAAATTAGATCTAGTGTATACAGACTTATGTGGACCTATGCAAACAAGATCATACTATGGTGAAAGGTATTTCATTTTTTTGTTGTTGACGATTTCTCCAGAATTATGTAAGTTGCATTCTTGAAAGATAAATCTAAAGCTTTTGAGAAGTTTAGAATATTCAAAGCTAAAGTTGAAAATGAGTCTGGATTAAAGATAAAATGTCTGAGATATTATCGAGGAGGAGAATTCACCTCTGACAAGTTTCTTGAATACTACAAAGAACATGGGATAAAAAGATAACAAAGTGCACCTAGAACCTCTCAACAAAATGGAATAGCAGAAAGAAGAAACATGATCATACTTGACACAGCGCGCACTATCATGATTGAAAGAAAAGTTGCACACACCAATTGGAGAGAAGCAGTCAATATAGAAATCTATACTATCCACAGAATTCAACTAAGGCTAGGCGTAGACAAAGCAACATATGAACTTTGGTTTGGTAATTTTCCTACGATAAAATACTTCAGAATCTTTGGAAGCAAGTGCTACATCAAGAGAGATGATGGTATTGGTAAGTTTGATGCTAGAAGTGAAGAAGGTATTTTTCCTGGTTACTCTACTAAGAGAAAATATTATAGATGTTTTAATTTGAGGTTGAAGAAAAACATTGAAAGTGCACATATGAAGATTGATGAGAAGTTCATGATTCAAGAGAGATATTATGAATATGAACCTATGATTGAAGATGAAACTAGACCTATCAATAAATAAACTATTATTGAAGAAATGTTTGACTGTATTGATGTATCATGCAATAACCCTGAACCAAGTAAAGAGGAATCACAGATTACAGATGAGAGTGTCACACATAAAATTCAAAAATACACATCCAGATACCATTCAAAAGAAGATATCATTGGAAATCAAAGCAGTAAAGTTTTGACAAGATCTAGAACAAAAGGTTAAACCATTGATGAAGAGGTATGTTTACTTTCAGAAATTGAACCCTTAAGTGTTGAAGATGCTTGTAATGATTCAGATTGGAAAAATGCAATGCAAGAAGAATTAGATCAGATAATTAAGAATGACACATAGGAATTTGTCCTAGACCTTGTGACAAAAAGTGATTGGAACTAAGTGGATATTTAGAAACAAAATGAATGAAGATGGTACAGTGATAAGAAATAAAGCAAGATTGGAATGTAAAGGATATGCGTAGAGAGAAAGAATTGACTACTCTGATACATTTGCCCCTGTGAGAAGACATGAAGCTATTAAGTTATTTTTAGCTTATGAAACATTCAAGAACTTTAAAGTATATCAGATGGATATCAAGTCAGCATTTCTGAACGGTGTCTTGAAGGAAGAAGTTTACATAGAGTATCCTGAAGGATTTAATTTATTAGACAAACTAGACATGGTATGCAGACTAAAGAAATCCCTCTATGGACTTAAACAGGCCTCAAGAGCATGGTATGACACACTTGATGGCTACTTGATAAAGATTGGATTCAAGAAGGGAGAAACAAATTGTAACTTATTCATAAGAGAGACACCTGAAGGATTATTACTTGTTGCTATTTTTGTTGACGACATTATTTTTGGAGGTAATGACAAGCTTAGTGCTGAATTTGCCAAAGAGATGGAGAGAGAATTTGAAATGAGCATGATTGGACCTATAAAATATGTTATGGGATTAAATTTAAAGAAAACAGACAAAAGTATATTCATAAATAAGTCTAAATATGTGAAGGAGGTATTGAAGACATTCAAGATGGAATATTGCAATCCAGTAAGCACTCCTATGATAACAGGAAGCAAAATTTCTAAAAATGATGACTCCACAATAGTTGACAAAACACTACACAAGTCTATGATTGGGAAACTCATATATCTCACTCAATCTAGACCAGATATTTCTAATGCAGTTGGCATTGTTGGGAGATTTGCAGATGAACCAAAACAAAATCACTTAATTGAAATAAAAAGAATATTCAGATATTTAAAAGGGACTATAGACTATAGTTTATGGTATCCTAATTCAGAAAATGTAAAACTTCATGTGTACATAGATGTGGATTGGGCAGGTTGTGTTGATGACATAAAGAGTACCTCAGGAGGAGCAGTATTTCTTCGAGACAGGTTGGTTACTTGGACAAGAAAGAAGCAGAACTATATTTCTCAGTCAACAGCAGAAGATGAGTATGTATTAGTAGCATTAAATTGTTCCACAATGGTTTGGATCAAGCAGATGATTAAAGGGTATGTGGAGGATCATGGTATGCCAAAAAGTGGTGATGTGAAAAAGAAGTCCTGATTGGTAGACTGATTGAAAAATATCTATAAATTTTAAATTGTATAACATTTTTTTAAATATGAAACATGTGTCACATTCTATGCTTCACCTACTATAAGAAAAAAATTAAAAAAATTCAATTTGATTAAGTTTAGACTAAGTTAAGGTGGTCAGACATGAGAGTTTTTATATTCTAGAAAAGTTGTAGAAGAAAATTCATAATTAATTATTTGCTTGGAAAAAAATTACAAAAAAATATGTGTCACGTCCATACACGAGTCTAATACTTATATATAGAATCTAGTAAAAATATATTATGATTTGATTGTGCTTAAGGTGGTTAGACATACACCTACTTCTTATCTTGTTAGTCCTGATTGATATACTGATTGAAAAATAGCTATCACTTTCAAATAGTATAACATTTTTTAAATCGTAAACATGATTCACATTCTATTATTTTCCTACTACAATAAAAAATTAAAAAGTTTTTAATTTGATGAAGTTTAGACTAAGTTAAGGTTGTCAGACATGAAATTTTTTTATATTCGGGAAAAGTTGTAGTAGAAAAATCATAATTAATTATTTACTTATAAAAAAATTACAAAAAAATATGCATCACATCTGGACAAGAGTCTACTACTTATATCTATATTATTGTAAAAAAATATTATTATTTTATTGCATTTAAGGTGGTCAGACATACACTTACTTCTTATCTTTTTGCTGAAATTTTCATACTACTACATATAAATTTGAAATTTCAGGATATAGAATATTATTATTTTTAAATAATGGCTTGTATAAAAGAAACTAAATTCAATTTTCTACAAATTCTTTACTTACACATTTTTATATAATATTGATTACTTGTTCAAATTTTTACGTCAACTTTCCTAAACCTGATTTTCTAAATTTTCATTGCCACTTAAGGGCCTGGTTTAGCATACCATGATCCTCCACATACCCTAAAGATTTTGGAATTCAGATTACTTATCCTATTATAATTCATTGTGAAACACTAGCAATATTAATATGTCAAAGAACCTTGTGATGTACGCAAAGACAAAACACATAGAAATAAAATATCATTTTCTATGAGAAAAAGTTGAAGAGAGAGAAGTGAAGTTGGATTATGTGAGCACTAGAGATCAGTTGGTAGACATATTTATGAAACCTTTATCAAAAGATACTTTTGAGTATCTTAGAAAGAAGCTGGGACTAATTCCCTTTCCTGAGTCTGATTAGATTTTACTACAAGTGCATCTGTCCTTGCTGACTGATGATTGGTTGACTACTCTACTTTTGGAGTAGTACCTGTGCTTATTTGTATTTGGTATCCTTTTCCATTGATGTCAAAGGGGGAGTATATAGTAAGGGGGAGAATATACTCTGGGGGAGTATACAGTCATGAAAATAAAAACACAGTAAAAAGAGATGCAGCAGTTAAGAGGAACTTTTGATGAGGATATTGAGAAGATTGTAAAAATAAAGAAGACACTTTAGGATTGATGGTGTTTTTTTATATGATATGTTGCCATCAATGTCAAATAGGGAGAATGTTGGAGATTTTCCCTTGTTCAAATAGTTTTTTGTATGTTTTTCATTAATTTGACAACATATAGTATACAATAGTGTACTGTATTCACTTTTCAGTATGGATATGTTGGAGCCTTGTGCGGTTACTTGTATGTTGTAGACAGACTTATTATGCCATGTTCATACACACAGATTATGCAGTGTAGTTAAAGTTGAGTTATCTTGATCTGTCTGCCAGCCACAGTTTTAGAGGATTTTTATTAAGAGCCAACAGTAATTTTATTGTTTCTTCAGTTGCGCCTATCTTTGGGATATGCATGTTTGGATTCATGTTTAGTTATGAGTTAAGAATTTTTAACCAAAGGTGCTTAATGTGTTTCATCTGAAGTGTGATGTTTGAGTTCTTTTAGTGGAGCCGACTATGTGATGCGATGGATCTATTCATTTTGAACTACGCGGTTCTAATTATGTTATGTTCTTAGTTTAGCCAACAAAGAAAAGTATTTAAGGGATTCCTACAACTGACATGATCATATATATTTAAGAAGATACATACAACAGTTCATATGTGATCTTTAAGTGTGAATAAGAAGAGAGGGACAGTAGAAAAGAATAAAGTAGGATGCTAGTTATTTTGGGACAGTAAAGCTATATCATTCATCAGTTGAATATCTATGTGAAGAAGCAAAGAGTGTATAGAATTCAATATAAATGATCAAGAAAATAGGTCTACTTAACCAGTTCAATTATTAGATATAGTGTATATCTATTTTGTAGAAGGTTGCATCCTTCATCATTTGAGCAGTGTGCTCTCACCCCTAATAGGGTTATTTGTAAAAGACTCCTAATAGGGTCTGACACTTAACCAGGTCACTGTACTTATTGCATTGTAAAGATAAACTCCTAAGAAGGTTGTAAGATCTTCTAACAGGGATCATTATACTGTAGTGCAGGTCTTTGTGGGTGCTAATTCCCACTGGGGTTTTTACCTATTTTGGTTTCCCTGATAACCAAAATTGTGGTGTTCTATTCTGTGTTATCTTTTTGTATTTATGATTAATTTTATTCTATACTTAATTGGAGAAAATAATTAAAACTAGTAGATAACTGATTCACCCCCCCATCTCAATTATCTCTTGGAACTATTCCTAATAGAAACTTGGATTTTTTAGAAATTATACAGATAGTTGTATTTGTTTCAAAGAAAATATATCGTGATTATATTTGAGTGACATGAGAATATTCTTGAATCCTTAAAAAAATTATATGTATTTGGAGGATGCTCAATACATGAGACTAATACCCAACTATATAGCTATCTGATCAATCGCATTATTGACAAAAGAAATTGCAATCACCATCATCACATGTATAATTCATATTCTAGGGTTCTGTGATCTACTCAATTCCCTATCATAATCATTGATAAACATAATTATTTCTAGATGCTTATAGTCTACAGAAGCATTGTCAATAACTTTAGCTTGAGCTAGTTACTTATGAGTAGCATCTAATTTATGAGGATGGAAGAGTGAATATGAAAGGGAACCTTCAAGTATTAAAAGTATCTAAGATACAATTTCCATAAGATATTTTATAACATCAGTAGAAAAAGATCAGTGGTATATCCCTTTAAGAAGTTCAAAAATATTTAGAAGTGATGGTGCATGGTAGGGGAAGAAATTGTTTTAGATGTAGATATGGATATGGATAGTTGTGGGGATTTCTATATTTTGAATGTTTGCAAGAGTTTATTGAGATCAACATCATGGTCCTCCACATGCTCTGTGCTAGCAACACTTGCTGCTCTCAATATTGGTAAGATTATTTCTTCTTCCACATGCTCAGGGATGCCCATAGAGGCTCCAAAAATTCTATGCCACATGCCTCCTCTTACTCTTTTGTCCCAGAAACTCAACAAGATAACGTATGCACTTCTACCATTATATTCTCTCAACATAACTAGGATAATATTGGACAAATGGCCCAAAGCTGGGTCGAATGACATTGGATAATGGTTATATTAACTCATGCCACACCTAGGGAAAAGAAGTATGTCATTGATTTGAGGAATGTGGCAGATATGAGGCTTGATTTGTGTTCTATTCAGAGAAGGGTAGAGCCAACAAAAATGGATCTCAAGAACAACAAGTATTTTTTCTTTGATAAGGAATGTTCCAAGGTTTTTGAGAATATTTATATAGGTAGTGGTGAAATTGCCAAGAACAAATAAATACTTAGACATATTAGAATCAATCATGTATTAAACTATGTTAGACATGTATGCCCAAAATACTTCAAGGACATGGTTTACAAGATGTAGTGGTTGTGAGACAGTCCTTGTGAAGGTATCACTCATATACTCTATGACATTTTCAATTATTTTGAGGATGGAAAGACTCCATTTCACTATGAAATTTGTCTAAATCCAAATGAAAATGTTTCTAGTGTTATGATTTTAGCAGCAAGCGAGGAAAATGTTGAAGGGAGTATTCTGTTGGCAGTGGTCAAGGATGATAATGGAGAATTTTTTTTGTAATTTCTCTTGAAAACAATCTTCCTATGTCAATAGTGGTACAACTGCTATTGGTGACTAGAAAACCAAAATCTTATTTTAAAAGGTTATTGCACCCCCTCTCATCATATCTATGTTTCTCCATGATTGGGCTATAGGGTTCTAGGTCAAAAGCTTCTCGATAGAGGAGTAGATATTTTGAATACTCTTCCCTACGCGGCCAAGGGTGTAGATGAGAGTGTAGCAAGTGAAATTACTACAAAACTATTATTTGATGAAAAAGGAGGAAGCCCCAACTGGGAGAAAGTATGAGAGGGTGATAATTAAGGAAGAAATGTATTTCATATCTCAACTTTTCTTTGATGGGAATATCTTTACCATTGGCTTATATAGAATGATAAAAATCTTAGAGATACAAAGAATTGTGATGGACACTAGCTGGACCTCGTCATGATCCTGAGATGCTACTAGAGGAAACCTTGGAAAAGGAGGTCAGAAGGTTGACATCAGATTCAGAGGGAGTCTAACATTTCATCTAAAGAAACCTTGGATGAGGATTTCATAAGTTTTATATCTATTTTAGAGGGGGCCACTTCATCATGAAGATCTTACTAATGCATTATACTCTGTAAGAGAGAAGCTTGAGGTAAAAATCCTTGTTTCCACCCTCTTGAATGAGCCATGGTGGATCCACCCCCTTAAGATGAGTCAATTTGGATGTCATGTGTGTGAATTTCATGACTTCATGGGCCATGTGTACATCATGAAGAAGTGGCGACTTCAAAAAAATTATCACTTGAACTTATGGCAGTTATTGCAAGGTGACGATCTTACAATAACTTGATACTCTATCGTGTTGGATATCACATAGTTTATATCTAACTAGGTCATGAAAATAATTGTTGGAATTATATTGGAATGATGTACTGAGAGGGGAGGGGTGAATCAGTACCTCAAAAAAATTTCTTGGTTAGCCCATTAACCCTTAATCATAAGTTTGTAAATTATCTTATCTAACTGTTCATCTTTCTTTATTTATATGTAATCATATCATAAGTTATTTAATATGTAATCATAAAAGAAACATTCATGAAAATAGATAACACATGACACAAGATATGATATCACAGAAAACTCGTGTTAGGAATTAAAAATTGTGGTGGGGATTGTTACCCACAAGACTTCACTATCTACAAATAAGAAGGGGTCAGTTAAGGATTACAATTGGTCACTTTTGATGACCTACCCTTTTAGGAGTATTAAAATGGAGACTTGTTAAGATCTACTTCATTTGAAGCTTTAGCAACACTATTAAGTGTGCACTCTGTTAAGATATTTGTAAAGAATGGTTAAGTCCACCTTCTACGAAAGGATTTTAGATGTGATGCACCTGTTAGAATGCAACTACATAAGTCTTTGATCTAATGATGTATGAAATCTCCAATTGCTGATAACAGATCCAATAAAGCTTCCTATGTATGAGTAATCATCTTTCCATGATTGAATAAAAGCTTTGTCTGCTCGTCGGTAGCCTCTATGTGTTCTTGATAACTGATGTCATCTATTTCTAAACTTTGCATGAATTCTTCCTTCTGCTCCTTAGATGCTCTTCGTGGCTATCAACAACAATGAATTCATAATTCACAATTGATTGAACATCTATTTATACTAGATTTTAGCTTAATT
>MU218627.1:140460-255789 GCA_018584345.1 Thuja plicata | reverse complement strand
TTAAGTGTGCACTCTATTAAGAGATTTGTAAAGAATGATTAAGTCCACCTTCTACAAAAGGATTTTAGATGTGATGCACTTGTTAGAATGCAACTACATAAGTCTTTGATCTGATGATGTATGCAATCTCCAATTGCTGATAACAGATCCAAAAAAGCTTCCTATGTATGAGTAATCATCTATCCATGAATGAATAATGCCTTTTTCTGCTCGTCGGTAGCCTCTATGTGTTCTTGATAACTGATGTGATCTATTTCTGAACTTTGTATGAATTCATCCTTCTTCTCCTTAGATTCTCTTCATGGCTATCAACAACAATGAATTCATAATTCACAATTGATTGAACATCTATTTATACTAGATTGTAGCTTAATTCTTGATTCACGCTTTCGCAAGTTAACTCTAGATCCAAGGTTTACAACTTGACCTTGATCTTTAGTTAGATATGTTTTAGATCTGTTAGGATGCTTTAAAAAATTTACATAAATCTTGCTTGACCCTCAAGTTATGATTTAAAACAAATTAAAACTCTATAAATAGAATTACAATGCTTTATGTGACGTGTAAAACTCAGATCCACTTTTTGCGGGTTCTCTAACTGACTCTCAGTTCTGACGGTTGGTTTTCTTTGTCGTCGATGTTCCTTTCTTGAACTGTTTGTTGGGTATGATTTTTCTGCTCCGTCATTGTTGTTCTCAAAACTGTATCATTAGTGATGATCTTCACATTATGTTATTGACCCATCAGTGATGTCTTGTTCACTTCATCGGTGCAACACTTGTCAGTGTTTGTCAGTCAATTTCATACTTCGCATTTTCTCATGACCTTTTTGTTCTATCAGGTATGCTTGCTACCTATTGGTGATGCTTTTAGTCCATCGGTAATGCTTGTACCGATGATCTATGTAAATTTTTTTCACTAAGTGTGCTAATGGAAAAATTCATGTCATCAAATAATATCTTGTAAATTAATATCTACTGAGAGATAGGTAGCGTCACATAGATATCTACATGTTGTATTGTATAGATATACCATGGTGGATTAATATCTATGAAAAAAACATGATTATAATGTTCATATGGTAGGTTTCACATGAGTGATACTTTTACGCATACCTTATAGAAATGATGAGTACTTGGTGAATATCATGAGACTTGATATTTGTAGGCAATTACTCCTGATATTATGTGATGATATCATTATGGTGGATATCTCCAAACATGATATCTATGAACATGCCATACAATCTGATAATGGAGGATATCATGTGAGGTGATATCTATGGATAAGACATGATAGTTGATATCATAGAGAGGCGATATATTTCCTTTCCACATATACATGTAGTTGTTGTGGTTAATCATCACAATAAGATAATTTAACTTGTAAAAGTTAAGAATGATTCCTCCTTGGCTAAGAGGGAGTGTCAATTTCTAGCATTGGGAGGGTTGTTCGATGGTAAAACAATTAATATGGTCTCAAGTGATGCATTGCATCACTATTAGGGTTAGAATACAAAAATTTAATAGTAACATGTAAATATAACCAATAATTCAAAGGAATACAACACACATAAGTAGAACAAGAAGACATAGATTTAACATGGTTCACTCAATCCTAGGCTACATCAACCAAATAAAGAGTCTAATTTTATTTCAATAGATTACAACCAACAAATCCTTACAGCTTAATACTGCTACAAATGCTACAATACATCTTGACTCTAACAACCCATAACCCTAACACTATTTTTCCTATTGAAAAACCCTAACCCTAAAAATTTCTTGACATGTCAACCTAGGGAAATTTTTGATGAGTCAACCCAAAAAATTCTTGAGGAGCAACTAAAACAATTTCAATACTCCAAATCATGAACCCCACGAATTGCGAAAAAGTGTATAGAACTTTCCTTATCAGTCACCATAGATCAACAATCTCCCACTTGGAGACTGATCAAGCACCACACTAATTAATCTCCCACTTCAAGACTGATCATGTAACAATACCACTACCCCTATAGCTCCCACTGGAAAGAAACACCCTTGAATCTACTATTATGTTTTCTTATGTTACTCTTGAAGACCAACCGGAGCTAAAGAGGAGTTCAACTTCTCCCTTGTAACTACCTTTGTAACCAAGTCCACTAGATTTTCATCCATATGTATATATTTCTAGTTGTAACCATCCATCATCCAATACCGATCGAGTGAAGTGATACCTCAACTATATGGGTTTTGTCTTGAATGCAATGTATAATTCTTGGCAAGATAAATGGAGCTTTGGCTATATATAAATGGATTATTGTTAATCTTTTTTTTCCCAATTCTTCCATGAAGGATTGTAGCCATATAATCTCCTTTCTTGCCTCTATTGTAGCTATATACTTAGCATCTATGGTGGATAAAGAAACCACCTTTTTTAGCATGAAGATCCAACTCACCGATGTCCCACCGATAGTAAAAAAAATATCATGTTGTAATCCTCCTAGTATCAATGTATCCTACCAAATATAAGTCAACATAGCCCTGTAAATCAGTAGTAGAACCCCAAAATATAAAAATTTGTTAGAATACCTCTCAAACATCTAAGAATCAATTTTTCCACATTCCAATCCTCAACTCTAGGATGACTCATATATCTTCTAACAACTCCTATTACATGTGCAATATCAGGTCTATTACATACCATGGCATACATTAAACTACATATAGTTGAAGAATAGGGCACCTTGGACTTTTTTTCCTCCTCCTCTTGTGTCTTAGGACACATCTCCTTTGTCAATTTCAAACGACTATGCAAAGGTGTACGGACAAGTTTTGCATTCTCCATGGAGAATCTCTGCAACACCTTTACCACATAATCAGCCTTAGATGGAGTCAATTTTTTTTCTTCCTATCTCTCCAAATTTTTATACCAAGGATTTGTTTTCTTGCCCCAAAATCCTTCATAGAAAATGAATTTTCTAAGTGTTTTTTTAACTCTCTTAAGAGATCCATGTTATACCCTTCTACAAGCATATCATCAACATATAACATAAAATAATGTAGTTATCATTATCCAACCTCTTTTAATAAACACAATAGTCACAATTACATCTGCTGAAACCGTACATAGCCATAAAACTATCAAATTTTAAGTACCATTGTCAAGGTGCTTGTTTCAAGCCACATAAACTCTTCTTTATTCTGCACACTAACCTCTCCTTACCTATGATCTCAAATCCATTGGGTTTTTCCATATATATCTCCTCCTCCAAATCACTATGGAGAAAGGCAGTTTTGAGATCAAGTCGTTCCAAATGAAAATATTTGGAAGCCACAATACTTAAAATAATATGAATAGAATTCATCTTTACAATAGGAGAAAAAATCTCATCAAAATCAATGCCCTTTCTCTATGTAAATCCCTTTAAAACTAGCCTATATTTGAATATTTTCTTACCTCCATCCTCCTCTTTCAGCCTATAAACATATTTATTCTGTAAAGCATTTTTACCTGCACGCAACTTGCATTATTCTGAGGTCTAATTTTTCAACAAGTAGTCCATTTATTTTGTGATTCCATCCTCCCACTGAACCTTGGTATCCAGATACATAGCTTCGTCATAACATTCTAGTTCACTAGCATCAGTCAATAAAATAGAATAAAAAAAGGGATAAAACCCATCAGGAGGTCTACTTAACCTTGATTATCATCTAACATTCACTCGAGTTGGTGGTATTCATTGTTGTTGTTGTCGTTATTACTTTTTTGGTTTTTGGTGTTATGAATCATGAGGAACCACTAGAACATCATCTTTAGGAGTATCATCTAGCACTACCTAATCATTTTCTTTCTTCTCATGTTGTTGCAACTGATCTTTTTACAACACATTCTCATTGAATATGACATCCCTGCTTCTCACAATTTTATAGCTCTCAAAATATTAAAGTTTATATCCTATCTCATCAATGCCATATCCACCAAATAAAAATTTCTTTGATTTATCTTCCAAGTTGGCTCTATTTTCAAAATATATATAAGCAAATGCTTCACAATTGATGGTTCTGAGAAAAGAATAACTCACCTTATTACCTGTCCATGCTTCCTCTGGAATACCACAACACAAAGGAGAAGAGGGACCTCTGTTAATTAAATAAAAAATAATGTTTACAGCCTCTTCCTACATGTTTAAGGGCAGCCTAGCATGCAACCTCATAGTCCTTGCACACTCCATTATTGTGTTATTCATGCGTTCAGCCAGTCCATTTTCTTATGGAGTCATTTTTTGTAGGGAACCTCCCTTCTTGATGTTTTTATGTTATTTAGGGTTGTATTACAATTTTGTGTGAGGGGTAGAATAAGTTCTAAAATGTTGGAAGCAATTTTAGTCTAACTTCATGTTTGTAAGGGCTTTAGTGCTCATTAGGGGTTTTGGGTCTTTTGACTTCAAATTGTGGAAAAGTTGCCATTTTAGTGCAACATGGGATGGAGGTATGTTTTAGGACCCTAAATATCCTATTTAGGGTCCTAGAAGTCAAATTCAAGCATTGAGTTCACTTAGAAAGTCAAAATGCTTTAAAATGCAAAAAGTTGCTAGCAACTTTGAAAGTTGCTCGAGAAACTTTTGCAAGAACTAAAAAAATGTAGTTAAAATAATTTGTAACTACCCATGCTCAATAAATGAAAATGGAATCGTTGTTTGGACAAGGTTAATGAGAGTTTGGATTGAGACACTTATTTCTGACACCATTGTACGGATGACTGTATCCTCATTTGCATAATCTGCACTGTATATTTGTTTCTATACGGTCCTGTATGGATTGGGATAGGTGATCGAGCTCCATGTTAGTGTAGTGTTTACTTTCAGCTTTCATATGCAATAATCATTTTTTTTTGAAGTTCGGTAGAAGTTAAGTTGTACATTTTTGAAGGTCACTGGTCTGACAGAGACAAAAACAATGTTACCTTGTTAGAAATGGCTCTAACCTAGTTTTCCTTCGATGGATGTGTCTGAAACCATGGGGAAATTAGGGTTAGGTTTTTTAGATAGGTTTTTAGGTTTCTTTTTTGTTTTCTCTTTGGATTTCATAGGCCAAAGATGAAGCCCTATGGCTGACTGGTAAAACGAAGTGACCCAGGTTAGGGAGGAGATCGAATTTGATTGAGCACCCAAGACCTTTTGGGGAACACTTAGTGGAATTTATAAATGTACTATATGGTCTCCTAAAAGGATTCAATGGTGGTTGGAGGTGAATCAGATATTGGATACAAGATTTGCAATTGTTCATGATCACTGGTCTAGAGGCCTAATTAATAGGCTAAAAATCTAGGGCCTGCAAGAAAGTAGAGTTTTGGGTGCCATCGGAGGTCAAGGTTTTGGATTTTGATGGGGTTGAATGATGTCTTGAATATTTTCATGTTTTTTTGGGGGGTCATTTGGAAATTTTGTAAGAAATAGGCCAAAATCGGTGAAAATAGACATACAAGGAGTGGAGCAATTAGCCCTCCTAGTGAGTTAAAGACCAATTGGATTGGTGGAGTGTCTTGGAGTGTTGGGATGGATACAGAATGACCAAGAAAGGGTCAAAAAGTGTATGGAGAGACTTAGTGAGTGTGTGGGAAGATCCTAGGTAGAGGATTGGCAATCTAGGTGGAGTTGTTGAGAAGGAAACTAAGATTTTGGTTAACTAGTTGAACTAGTTGAGCTTAGAAATCTTGGAGTCTTCCAAGAAAAAACTACACCTTGGAAGAGAAGTTGGTGGAGAGGGTCTAGGAGATCCTAATTGGTGGAAGATCCAATAAAGAAAAACCATTGGATGGTTGGTTCGGTCAAATAAGCACCTAGAGGAGAGAAAAGGAACTAGATTGTCAAACCCTCTACATTAGAGTGGAATCAGAGCTGGAATAGCTTGAAGATTGTGTATGTCTCAAGGGTAGGAGAGTAAAGAGGTTGAAATCATTCCTTCTAAGGAAATTTCTAGGGATTCCATAGTATAACTAGATCAAGGCCTCTTGGAGAGGGCTCATGTGTCTGAGACAAAAAGCAAAAAGAAGATCACTGAATGGGGAGATGAAAGTGATGGGGGTAATGATAGTAAAACTAAGGAGTCATCCAACAAGGGAAAAGAACCTGAGATAGACAAGGATAAAAATGTATTCTTAGATGCCTTCAAATCTTTAAACAAGGACATGGAACACATACCATACTACTGTGGCATTTTGAATGGAGAAGAGTTGTTAGATTAGCTTGAAGCCATTGACGACCAATTTGATTATAAAGAAATCTTAGAGGAGAAGAGGGTCAGCTATGCTAAGGCTAGACTTAAGGGATCTACATTGGTGTGGTGGAACATGATTTAGGATTAAGGAGTGAATAGTGGGAAGAAAAAGATTGTTTCTTGAGAGAGATTGTAAGTCAGGTTGAGGGCACAATTCTTGCCTACTGATTATGAAATCCAAATATATCAAAAGTTGAAAAACTTAAGATAGAAGGAAATGATAGTGAGTACATACACAGAGGAGTTCCATAAACTAAGCCTAAGGGCTAGGAGACAAGAAGATGAAATGGAGAAAGTGGCAAGGTACCTCAATGGGCTAAGGCAAGGGATATAAGATGAGATAAGCATGATGGCTCCAGATAGTATGCATAAATTTTTTCAATTGGCCTTAAGAGTAGAGGACAAGGCCAGAAGAACGAATGATTTCCATCATAGAGGAAGGGGTGGCAACAATAACAGAGGGTTCCAAAGAGGAAGAGGTAACTTTGGTAGGGAACAGAGCCCTAATAGACAAGAAGACAATTAGTCCATGGATAGTAGTGGAGGAAACCAGTATAGACGATCTTTCCAAAGGGGAGGATACAAAGGTAGAGGACCACCAAGAGGTAGGTTCTAACCCCAAGGGAGATCTAATTCAATTTTCACTGGTAGGTGTTATAATTGCAACCAAGTAGGTCACATAATGGGTAGGTGTACAGAGAAGGCTTCCTCATCTTCAATGGGGGATAGAAGGAGTCATTTAGGTCAAGAAGATGACACTCAAAGTGTTACATCTCCCATTACCAAGGCAGGGCCATTACGAGATGAAGAGAACTTGATATTAAGGAGAACCTTATTGAAAGTACCTAGCACCATAGAGCCACCCCAAAGAAAGAACTTATTCAAAACAACTTGTAGGTGTCATGGGAAGATTTGCAAGGTTATAGTGGACTCTGGATCCATTGAGAATATAGTATCCACTAAGATGGTGGAGAAATTGAAGCTGAGAAGGATACCTCATACCACACCTTACAAGGTTTCATGGTTGAACAAGGGTCAACAAATAGTGATAGATGAGAAAACTGTGGTTGAGTTTGAGATTGGGGAATATAAGGACAAGGTCCTATGTGACATACTACCTATGGATGCATGCCATCTACTCCTAGGATGTCTATGGTAGTATGATGTCAATGCAATACATGATGGAGAGAAGAACAATTATGTTATCACCAAACTAGGAAATAAATTCCAAATGGATCCATTGCAAGAACCCAATGAAGAGAAGAATGTGGGGATAAGTGTGATTTTATTGAGTGGGAAATAATTTATAAAGGCCATGAAGAAGGAGAAAGGAGTCTATTGTGTAGTAGTGATCAAACCAAAGGAGGAAACTAAAGAGAAAGTTTGTTTGCCACCAGAGATACAAGCTTTGTTGGAAAAGTATTGTGACATAGTAGATAATGGTTTTCCAAGTGCCTTACCACCTATGAGGGATGTGATTCATTAGATTGACCTTATTTCTGGAGCAAATTTTCCAAACAAAGCCGCATATAAGATGACACCAAGCCAAAATGCAAAGATAGAAAAACATATCCAAGATCTATTGGATAAGGGGTTGATAAGGAAGAGTTTTAGCCCATGTGCTGTGCCAAAAGTACTTGCACCTAGGAAGGATGGAAAATGGAGGATGTGTATGGAATCTAGGGCTATAAACAAGGTCACAATTAGATATATGTTCCCCATACCCCAGATAGAAGACTTGATGGATAATCTTGGAGGATCTTGCTACTTTTCTAAGGTAGACTTGAATTCAGGGTATCATCAGATAAGGGTAAGGCTAGGTGATGAGTGGAAAACATATTTTAAGATCAATGAGGGTTTGTATGAGTGGCTAGTAATGCCCTTTGGCCTAAGTAATGCACCTAGCACATTCATGAGGCTCATGAATGAAGTGCCGATAGAATTTATTGGTAAGTTTGTAATAGTTTACCTTGATGATATTTTGATATTTAGCAGGCCCAAGGAGGAGCACATGAAGCATTTAGAGATGGTCTTAAGAAAGCTACATCAAGAGAAGTTGATGATAAATAAAGAAAAGTGTGAGTTTCTCAGAACTAAACTAGTCTACCTTGGTCTTATGGTTGCTAATGAATGTATGAAAATGGACCCTGATAAAGTTAACTCCATTTTGGAATGGCCTACACCTAGGTCCATAGGGGATGTTAGGATTTTCCATGGGTTGGCTTCCTACTATAGGAAATTTGTAATAAATTTAAGTCATGTATGTACCCTAATTCTGAACACCATAAAAGGTGGAATCAAATGCAGGTTTGAATAGACAGTAGCAGAAGATCAGGGGTTTGAGATGTTGAAAAAGAGGATTGCAGAGCTACCTACACTTAGATTTTCTAACTTTAATAAACTCTTTATGGTAGAGTGTGATGCTAGCAAGTTGGATATAGGAGTAGAGCTAAGCCAAGAGGGACACCCTATGACATTCTTCTCATTGAAGTTGAATGAGGCAAAAAAAAAGGAATCCACCTATGATTTGGTATTATATGCCATGGTACAAGCCTTGAGGAAGTGGAGACACTACCTATCACCTAGGGAGTTTGTGGTCTATACTGATAACCATGCCTTAAGTTTCTTAAATGGACAAGAAAAACTAAATCATAGGCATATGAAGTGGGTAGAATCATTGCAAGTTTACACATTTGTTATTAAGAATAAAAAGGGGGTTAGAAACAAGGTTGTAGATTATCTTAGTAGAAGAGTACTCACAGTCCAGGAGATACAACTACAAAGCGTAGGATTGGATGATTTGAAAGACCTCTACAAGGAAGGCAAAGATTTCAAAGAAGCTTATGAAGCTTGTGTAAAGTTTCAGCAGGGGTTCAAGGTGGATTTTAGTGAGTTTGTGTTGCAGGAAGGCCTATTGTTCAAAGTTCATCTTATGTGTATACCTTAGTGCTCAATGAGGGAAAACATTGTGAAGGAAAAACACCAAGGAAGCTTGGGAGGCAACTTTGGAGTGGATAAAACTTTGGATCAGGTGTATAGGTATTACTACTGGCCTAAGATGCAATCATATGTGAGGATATTTGTAGAGAAATGTCAGATTTGTCAAAGGGAAATAGGAAAAAACAACAATAGTGGGTTGTATCAACCACTATCTATACCCCAAAGGCCTTGGGAGTGCATTAGTATGGATTTTGTTTTGGGGTTACCAAAGACATCTAGATGACATGACAGTGTGTTTGTGGTGGTAGACCATTTTAGTAAGATGGTACACTTCATTCCATGCAATAAAAAAATGATGCTTCTCAGATTACAGGACTCTTCTTTAGGGATATTGTAAGAATTCATCGTTTGCCTTTGAATATTGTCAGTGACAGGGATACAAAGTTTGTGGGTCACTTCTAGATAACTCTTTAGAATATGCTTGGACCTAATTTGTGTTTCTCCTTAGCTTACCATCCATAATAAGATGGGAAAAGAGAAGTGGTGATCAGGTCACTTGGAAATTTGCTGAGGTGTTTGACTAAACAACATGAACATTCTTGGGATCATATCATAGGGCAAGCAGAATTTGCATACAATGACTCTATTAATAGGAGTATAGGTAAGAGCCTCTTGGAGATAGTTTATGGGGTCAATCCTAGAGGGATTTTGGAGCTGAGGGATCTCAGTTTGAGGGACAAGAGTAGTGTACAAGGAGAATCATTTGTAGAGAAAATGAAAGAGTTGCATGATCAAGTCAATAAGACTTCACAAAAATAAGTGGAGAAGTAAAAAACCAAAGATGATAAGACTAGGAGGGACTTGCAATTCAAGTTTGGGGATCTAGTACTTGCCTTCATTGGGAAGGAGAGGCTACCCAAAGGCCAACCAACTAAGCTACTCATGAAGAAGATTGGACCACTGAAGATTTTGCATAAATATGGCAAGAATGTCGATGAAGTGGAAATGCCCCCTGATTTGGGAATTTCACCTATTTTCAATGTTTGTGACTTATATCCTTATAGGGGATCACCTCCAGACACAGGTCAATCTACACTTGTAGATTTGGAGGAAGATGATTGGGTGAAGGATTTGCCTACCACATAGCCATTGCAATTGGAAAGTGTCTTGGATTATAAATTAGTAAAGAAGACAAGGAAGGAAAACTACAAGGAGTATCTCATCAAGTAGCAGGGACTACCAGAAGTGGAGGCTACTTGGATGACAGAGTTGGAGATTTTGAAACATGGGGTCACTCTTGAAGACCTCCAAACTCAAGGGACTTGAGTTATTTTATCTAGGGGAGTATGGTACAGGGAACCTCCCTATTTGATGTTTTTATGTTGTTAACAGTTGGATTAGGAGTTTGTGTGAGGGGTAGAATATGTTCCAAAAGGTTGGAAGCAATGTTAGTCTAATTTCATGTTTGTAAGGGCATTAGTGCTCATTAGGAGTTTTGGGTCTTTTGACTTCAAATTGTGCAAAAGTTGCCATTTTAGTGAAACATGGGATGGAGGTATGTTTTACAACCCTACATATCCTATTTAGGATCCTAGGAGTCAACATCAAGCATAGAGTTGGCTTAGAAAGTCAAAATGCTTTAAAATACAAAAAAGTTGCTAGCAACTTCGAAAGTTGCTTGAGCAACTTTTGCAAGAAATGAAAAAATATAGTTAAACTGATTTTTAACTACCCATGCTTAGTATATGAGCATGTAATGGATGTTTGGACGAGGTTAATGATATTTTGGATTGAGACACTTATTTTTTACACCATTTTACGGATGATTGTATCCTCATTTGCATAATCTGCACTGTATCATTGTTTCTGTATGGATTGGCATAGGTGATTGGGCTCCATGCTAGTGTAGTGTTTTCTTTTAGCTTTTATAATCAATAAGTAGTTTGTTTTGAAGTTTAGTAGAAGTTAATTTGTACATTTTTCAAAGTCATTGGTCCGACAGAGAAAAAATAGTGTTACCTTGTTAGAAATGGCTCTAACCAAGTTTTCCTCCAGTGGATGTGTCTGAAACCATGGGGAAATTAGGGTTAGGGTCTTTAGATAGGATTATAGGTTTATTTTTGGTTTTCTCTTTGGATTTCATAGGCCAAAGATGAAGCCATATTGGTGACTGGTGAAACCAGGTGAGCCAAGACAGGGAGGAGATTGAATTTGTTTGAGCACCCAAGACCTTTTGGGGAAAACATAGTGGAATTTATAGATGCACTAGATAGTATCCTAAAAGGATTCAATGGTGGTTGGGGGTGAATCAGAGATTGGAGACAAGATTTGCAATTTTTCATGATCACTGGTCAAGAGGCCTAATTTATAGGCTATAATCTAGGGCCTGCAAGAAATTAGAGTTTTGGGTGCCATCAGAGGTTAGAATCTTGGATTATGATGGGGTTGAATGATTTCTTGAATATTTTCAAGTTTTTTTGTGGGGTCATTTGGGTATTTTGGAAGCAATAGGCCAAAATCGGTGAAAATAGACCTACAAGGAGCGGAGCAATTAGCCCTCCCAGTGTGTTAAAGACCAATTGGATTGGTGGTGTGTCTTGGAGTGTTGGGATGGATGTAGAATTACCAATAAAGGGTCAATAAGTGTATGGAGAGCCTTAGTGAGTGTGTGGGAAGATCCTAGGTAGAGGATTGGCAATCTAGGTGGAGTTGTAGAGAAGGAAACTAAGCTTTTGGTTAACTAGTTGGACTAGTTGAGCTTAGAAATCTTGGAGTCTTCCAAGAACCAACTACACCTTGGAGGAGATGTTGGTTGAGAGGGTCTAGGAGATCCTAATTGGTGGAAGCTACAATAAATTAAAACCATTAGATTGTTGGTTCGGTCAAATAAGCACCTAGAGGAGAGAAAAGGCACCAGGTTGTCAAACCCTCTGTATCATCCTTGGAACTATTTCTTCCTATGAATACCATTAGAGGAAAAATAATCTTCAAATTATTTACTGTAATACTCACCACCATTATTAGATTTAAGATATTTTTCTCTTTTACCAGTCTCATTCTCAACCAAGCTTTTCCATTTTTCAAAAGTTTGAATTACATTAGATTTTTTCCCCAGGAAATAAATCCATACTTTCCTAGTTTCATCATCAATGAATGTAACATAATAGAGAGATCAACCAAGGGAAGATACCTGAGCTAGTCCCCATACATCTAAATGCACAATATCCAATTTTGTATCTTAATTTTCCTTCCCACGCTTTAGAAAACTAACATTCTTTTGTTTACAATACATACAACCTTCACAAAAATTCATATTGACACATTTTAGACATGGTAAGACTTTCTTTGAATGAATTAATTTCATACCTTTTTCACTCATGTACCCAAGTTTGTATAGTCATAGTGTTGTTTTAGAATCCACAGTGACTTTTTCATGTTCTACCTGCTCGGTAGCAACAACTATTCTTCAACATTGACTTTTCATTGTAACAATTAAAGTAAAAGGAACAATATGACCTCTACAAAGATATAAGGTGCCTACATTCAAACCTTTTTCTACTACTAAGGATACTTTTGAAACCTTCCAATTTTTATCATTAAAAGTAACTGTGCAACCTTCGACACCTAGCTGGCTTGTTGAAAATAAATTCCTACTCAACCTTGGAATGCACCTTACCTCTTGTAGTAGGAAATAATTCCCATTTTGCAACTTAACCTTAATTCTTCCCTTCCCAACAATCTGACAGGGCTCATTATCTCCCAAATAAACCATCCCAAATGCCCTTGGACATAATCAAGAAAATAACTCCTATGGAGCATAGTATGAAATGAGGCCCCTGAATCTAGAACCCATGAATCATCAACATTTTTAAGGGAAATAAGCAAAACATCCTCTTCAAATTTTTTAATAACCACATTTTCATCCTTATTTCCTTCTTTTTTTTCTCATTTATTCTTACAAGACTAGAAATATTTCTTTGTATGACCATTTTTCCCACAGTACCATCAATCATTTTGTCCTCTTGATTGAGACCTCTTACCCTTTGATTTTCCTCATGATTTTCCATGATTTCCCATGATTTCCAGAGTTGTTTCCTGTTGTTTCCTCTATCTCTTGGTATGCCTCTACTTTCTGCATTCAACACACTATCAAATGTAGATTCACCTGATCTTTTCCTATGAATTTCCTCTCTTAGAATAACACCAACAACATCATCATATTTTAGGGTATTTGAACCAGAAAAAACTTTATTATCAGTCATTACAATGTCATTCCAGCTTTTAGGCAAAGAACACATAATCAAATGAGCCCTAATTTATTCATCAAAATTGAAATTTACAAAAGATAATTGACTGGTAACTATATTAAACTCATTTAAATGATCAAAAATAGACCCACCTTATACCATCTTCATATTAAATAAATGCTTCATAAGAAATACTTTATTCAAAGTAGAAGGCTTTTCATATTACTTCGCTAGGGTTTCCATCAACTCTTGAATTGTCTTTTCTTTTATAATATTAAATAACACCGATTATGCCATGCATAAACAAATACTACCAAGTTCCTTCCTATGAAAAACATCCTAATCCTCATTAAAAATTCTTGTTAGTTGCTTGGATTTTCCTCCCAATGGCTTCCATAAATCCTTCTGATACAGATAGTCCTCCATTTGCATTTTTCATAATTGAAAGTTCTACCCATTAAACTTCCCCGCCTTCAGCTTACCCTCGTCTTGCATTTCTCCCACTCAACCATGAGACTCTCAATCAATCATGAGACCTTCATGCAGAGGATTACTAAAAACAACACGCTCTGATACCACTTGTTAAGATTAGAAGACAAAAATCTAATAGTTACATGCAAATATAACCAATAAGGCAAAGCAATATGACACACATATGTAGAACAAGAAGACATAGATTTAATGTGGTTCACCCAATCCTAGGATACATCCACCAAATAGAGAGTACAATATTATTATCTATTAATTTCAACAAATTACAACCAGCGAACCCTTACAGCTCAATACCACTGCAAATGCTACAATACATCTTCACTCTAATAAGCCATAACCTTAACACCATTTTTCTTATTGGAAATCCCTAACCCTAAAACTTGCTTGATGGAGCAACCCAGGGAAATTTTTGATAAGTCAACCCTAGGAAATGGTTGATGGGTCAACTTAGGGAAAAGTTTACAATACTTGCCATATTAGTCACCATAGATCAACAATCACTTGAGACATGAATTTCATGATAAGATAACAATATCACATTAAGTGATTTCGTGATGAGTACTTGCGTCATTCATGGGAGTAGTGATGATGGACCCATCCTCTATGAGTAGCTATGGTGGTTATTACTACATTATTTTGATGTCGAGTAGGATTCCTCCCTAGCTAAGAGGGAGTGTTGATTTTATTGTAGTTGTGGCCAGAACCCAAAGGTTGACATAGATATTACAAAGGTTATAATTATATTTATTATTACTATTCTGAGATTATATATATATATATATATATATATATATATATATATATATATATATAGTAATTTCAACCTCCTTTGATAAAAATGGATGCAACCATTATATTTAATTAAGCTGCTTCAAAGAGGCTGAAGGAGGAAAGAAGCAGTAAGAAAACCTCCTTTCCTAGACAAAATACATTATATAGAAAACCAAAAAATGTGACTAACATACCAACCTAAAATGTTCCTCTATCTCAAGAAATACAAGCGAGAATCAGAGAACTAGATGAGTGTACCCTCGAGGCCCTAACCGACCTGCAATATGAAAGCTAGATATACCAAGATACATACAACCACGTAGATAATTAAATCATAAAACCAGACATATCCCAACCCCCAAAAAACCCCATAGGACCTATACAATCAGCCCCTTGGCTTGACCATACCATGACAATAACAGGGGAGATGACAAATATTACGAGAAGACATTGAATCTACTGAAGAAGAGTTTGAAGTCGGAGAGCCTCTAAAACCCCTACATTCGGGATGGAGGGAGAAGCAAGGCCCTCATTGTTGGAGAAAGCCAAAATTATTTCCATAGTGTCAAAAAGGTTGTAGGCATCCACCATTATGGGTACTAGGATAAAATCTAACAGCTGCTTTATGTCCTTCCTGAAAGACATCGAGTCCCTACAAGTTATTCGTAACTTAAAAGCATCATAAAGTTTAACAAATTCCATATCCTTATCCAGACGACCCAGAGGGAATAAACCTCCAACCAAATCTTGTGATCCCCTAAGGCTATATCCCATTACTACACGATGTATGCACTTAGCTGGCGTGAAGTCTTCTCTAACTACCTTTGTCACCATCTCCATAAATGGGATGTAATCTTGCATCAGGTCATAGAATTTAGAAAGGAAATCAGACATTCCCTAAGAGTGAAGGATATTGTGATAATAAAGAGATAATATACTAAGTCAACTATAAGTCTTGATAAGATGCATCCCTTGGTGAAATGGTATTATCCTTATATAAAAAGAGATGTTTAAACACTTATTGGGAAATAGAAAATAATAATTGAATACAATTGCAGAGAGACTACTCAGGGGATATAATTGTGAATTATCGATGGTTGGGATGACAATGATATTGTTTGTGGTTAATCGAGTATCTCAAAAATTTAACAATTGTAATTATTTTAAATACATTATTATGCAAGTATATTATTTTTCTTGTAAATATCTATTCTCCTATCATAAAATCAAATATCTCAATTACATTTATCATTTACTCATTTTCATACATGAGGCATAAAAGCTCTATTCAATTATAGTGTGATGGACACTTTTACATAGTTTGCATTAGACACACTTTACACCAAAAGATATGGATGGAATAATGGGCATCATAGGAACATTATAGTTTTAAGGGAGTTACACAAATATTATAAGAGAATTAACAATATTTTAAATTTTAAATTTTAGTTCTTGTAAGGTCTATAACATATACTACTTCAAATAAATAAAACTATGACTATGTCTTGATCAAAATACTTATGTTCTTTTACATCTCTCGATGTATTATATACCTCTATAAATGTAAATTCTATGGGATTTAGATTCACAACTACTAATCTCATTTCCTTGGAACCTTTTAAACACTTTTCATCAATTTTTAAAAATAATAGATTCCTAGAAATTCATGAAACCAAATTCCATGAAATTTCTTGAATTGAATTGGAGCATTCTTTGTAGGTTGTAATAATTTTCAATCACTTTATTGTACAAGTGTAGTTTTAAACCCTATAACAACTACTATAGATCTTGCATAGATGTTTTAAAAATTATGTTGATGCAAACATGCATAATAGTAAAAAAATCCATCTGTGGTGATATAGGACACATAAGATTCAATCCTATATAATTCTATAATAGTTACAAAAATTATAAATTTATCCTACCTAACTATCTAAATTACTATTTTGTGAGACTTTCAAATTATATAAATACAAGTGATAATTCTACTTTTGAAAAATAAAATTGTATTTGTAAATAACAACCCACCCTTGAATTTACTTTCAATCACAAGTAGTTACTATTCCTAGAGATTCAAGATCAAAATGTTAAATTGTAGGAACATAAATATAATAACAAGTGTTCAGTATACCAAAATAGACCTTTTTTTTTTATATAGTAAAAGTGGCTTACCCACGATATATTTTGTTATTAATAATAGTAAAAAGTTAACAGACCATCTTATTCTTTGTAAGAAAGATGAAAAAAATGTCAAACTTTTTATTATTGATTTTGCACGTGATTTTTTTAAAATATTTGTCAAGTGGTGAAATTGAGGACTATATGTTTTCTACGTTTTTTTTACTAATTTTAAATTCAAGCACAAAAAGAAAATTTGAATTGAAAAACCCTTTCTGATGGATTAATATAAAATCCTTATACATATTAAGATACTTTGATATCACCATGCCTGCATTTATGAAAGCCACATGTTCCTACATATTGGATGTCTTGTTGAGTGTTCAAGTAACTCTAGGAAATAATAAATGTGAAAATGCAAAATTACATAATTGTAACCTTAACGTTTCAATTTTAGATTGCTAATTGCGAGACAATATCTTAGGAATATTTTTAAACAAATTTACACAGATTGTAAGACTACATAATTTTATCACTTGGATCAAATCATTATATGAAAAATTAAGATGTCCAAATTTAACTCCTAGTCATTTACAACTATGATTGATAATTTATGATTTATTTATACAGACATTTCCAACAACTTGAAATGACTAAGTTTATTTCTCAAATCACCTAGAATTGAGAATATTTGACATTAATATTTTTTATTTGATTCAATATAAACAACAAATAACTATTATAAATAACCTAAAATACTTGCATGACCTTGGAGAAAGTTAAATAGCCAAAACATTTTGACTTGATAAACTTCATTTAAATTAATTACGGTTAACATTTAAAGAAAACACTAATCAAATTATTACAAATTTATTTGATACACATTTTTCTTTATTTTCCTATTATGCTATTATATTTGAAAACACATTAATATTTTAAACATATAACTAATATATTTTCATGTATGTGATAATATGTCATAGCGAAATAAAATAATTTATAGATATATTTGAATAAATAACAAAATGTAACCAATAAATCATTCCTATTTAAATTAAACCAAACAAGACACACAAGAATTTTTCAACAAATAAAAGGTTGCTACTTGAGTTTTCCAAACTAGACTCTAGTCAAATAGCGCCAGAATTGATTGAGAGAGGCCTCTTTAGAAGGTAAGCCTAGGAGAGACATGAGGATACAATAAAGAGGACGAGAGTTCTCTATTATTGGATTTCTATTAAAATTATTTAAGCAACGAATTTCATCGTTGCAATTTCTGCCTGGCCATGGTGTCAGGGTTTCTGACAGCAACCCATCTCCATCAAGGTTTCTTAGAATGCCAGAACAGATGTAAGTAATCTTCTTCGTAGAGGACAATTGTCATGGATAGTTCGCCTAATTAAAAAATTCATTATCATGCCAGGCATTGAATCATTGCCAGATACCCGCCTGCTCAGACTGTGGTGAGAATTACTCCACAAAGTAACTCACTATGTACATATTTACGTTGTCCAATCCGTGGGCTCCCATGTCTTTTCCTTTACTCGCACATTGGAGATCAAGATGTACCGACGAGATAAAAAAAACAGAGAACAGAAGACAAACTATACTTTCCTTTTAAAAGAAGGCTTTCCTCTTGAAACTTCTCACAGCACAGTTATCTCAACCTACATTCAATAAAACCCAGCCACCATGGAGTTTTACATGAAGATCTACATTTCTCTGATTTTGTTTTTTCTCCCTACGTCACTATGTAAGATTTCGTATTTAGGTTATTCAAATTTAATACTACTAATGTTGTTAAATCTCTTTTTCTTTTTCTAATAATTCTCTAATAATGAATTAACCACATTGGACCACATCTTGAGGTTATCGAATTTAGAATATTTATTTTCTTATATATTTATATGGGTTGTTTGTAGAATAGGGACATGTAACATATTTCTCACTTTTCTTACATCTATGGCCATCAATTAGCCATTTTTTATGGGTGCTCATGTGAGGCTACTAGCTTATATAGTCACCAAGCTACTATTGCACTCAATGTTGATTTTTTTTCTATCTAAAAGTTAAGTTCCATTGTCAAAATACATCTATGTACAAGATTTTATTTGACCAAACATATCCTATATTAGTTGAAACTAGAGAATAGAGATTCTAAAGCAATTTTTTGAGTTTTTCCAAGTTTTCCATGCTTCACGATGGATTAAGCATTTCAAAGATAGGGATTCTATTTTCAAGGATCTTTTAGATATCCCCCAAGCCCTTGCCAAACATTATGTGCAAATTTAAAAGTTTCTTGAGGAAATTCTCAATAACATGATAATGCTTTGTAAGAACACTTTAAATTATTTCATGTTTGTTTTCCTTCACTCAATTATCATTTTTGTGATTAGTCAATCTCAATTTCTAACCTTCAAGAAATGATATTTCTCATTGATGACTATAGAGTTCATGGATATGATGGAGTTCCTTATGAGTTTTATAAAACTCTTTAGGATTATCTGGGGGATAAATTACATGACATTTTTCTAAACCTAATTAGTGTTATAAATCAAAGTATTATTTCAAAAATATATTACTATCATTCTTCCATACATATCTAAAAATAATGTATTGATTCCAATATACATCTAAATGCTAAACTCCAGGTTTGCTGATATAATGGACATATTCTATTAAGCCCATGTAATTTTATAATAGTTACAAAGTTACAAATTTTTAATACATGATTAATCATTACTATTTTGTTAAATGTCATGTAGAGGTGACAACTCTATCTCTAAGTTAACAATTTATTTTTACATGACAACCTACATTCATAATTTTCACTTACATTAACAAGTGTAAGCTATATTTGGCCCAGTTTCTTTAATTTCAGTTTTAAGCTTAAGACTTTATTTTTGTTAAATAGCCCTGCGTGGCTTGGTATTATTTTTTGGCTAATGGACTATGATACTCTGCGTATGTGGGAAACCTCTCGCTATTGGTTTAGCTTTTATGTTTTAGTTTTTGATAGAGGTAGATGATGGTTTACTGGTTTAATTCTGCTGACTTTACTAATTTAATATGTTGTTAAGTCTTTTTAGTCAGCAACTTATGTACCTCAGGTCAGCACCCTCTTGCTGCTTCTTATATCAAAAACAAGTGTAAGCTATTTTTAAGAATATAAGATTGTACTTTAAAATTATAAGAAAATAAATACTATCACAAATGTAGAAAATGTGAAATGGTAATTATCATCAATTATTTCAATAGAATTTTTTTTATTAAACTTCAACTAACTTTTTTATTATAATTACTAGTTTGAAACCCCAATGTTAAAACCACGGTACTTTGTAGGGATATCATTCATAATATTAATTATTAAATATATGTGAAACCATGCACATTCCTAAATGTAGATTTTTCTAAGATCTATAAGAGATAAAATAAAAGAACAATTACAAAATGTGAGCCCAAAGTTGACCCTAGAATAATGCATAGAAGAGGAGTACAAATAGGTGTGAGTGCTTCCATGAAATGTGGGATGGTCTCCTCAAAAAAGAGTTGTGGTGAGAAACAACCCACTAAACTAGGATGAGGTGTCGAAATAGAACTGACACCTCTCTAATCGAATCCTAAATGTAGAAAAATTTATGAACAAGTGTCAAGTAAGCATAGACAACTAAGTAGGCTTAATAAGTCTAAGTGTAATTAAATAAATAAATAAATACACTAACACCCCCTTAAGCATAACTTAGGAGGAAAAGAAAGAGATAAGTCATGCAACAAGGCTTTATAAGGTACCCATTTACAATGCAATCTTTTATAAAAGGAGAAAAATAAAATAACCTAGTGGGAACAAAACTCCTCTCCAAAAAAGAGAAAATGCAAATGCAATGAAATGTGAAAGTAACGAAGAAGAAGAATGAAAGATGGAGGACTCATGAGAATCCCCCAAGGAGTACTTCTACCACAATGTACAATATGTTCTCCCCATAGGAGAGAAAGTAGAGAAGATGATATGACCCCCTCGGAAGATGTGAAGTGATGAACTCCATGTAGTGTTGGTAGATGCTCGACACTAGATGCTAAAGGTACCAGGAACATTGACCAACATTCATCCCCTTGTTAAGAAACAACACTATATAAATGTGTGTAAGATTATTTCCTATTACATATAAGAGTATATAGGAAGAAAGATGAATTTCATTGAATGCTACACATAACCCAAAGGCTGAAATGATACTAGTGATTCCTTTGAATGATGCTCAAATATATCGAATTCAATGCTAATGTGTGACGAAGAATCATGTACCATAAAATATTTTGGAATAGGGACCATGGATGTATGGTCATATCTAGACTAATGTAAATATGATACTACTGCAGATAAAGATAATTGAGGTGGATATCACAACTCAATTTGTACAATCAGCCATGATAGGAGTTAATGGAGGAGCTCAGTAAGAGCAATGTCCAAAGATGGCAATGGCGATGCAACTTTATGAAATTCATTACCAAATAGAAGATGAATGTCTTCAATATTGTCATCCAAATCTGCAACAAGGGAATCTAGGAACAATGATTTTATGTCTACTAGATATGCATCCCAATGTGGTGGATCTTATATGACAATAGAAAATACCTGATGCAAAGAATCTATGGAACTCATGAATGAGTGAACAACAGATTCAAATGTAGCAACAAGTGATGGTGTCCCACTACATGGCCAAGATAGACTAGATGGTGTTTCTACATGTTTCTAGATGGTGCTTCTAAAAAAAATAGAATCACAATAAGATTTCCATCTTGATTATATGGTTGGTTTCCCCCCTAATTTGACATTTTATAAGGAGTGCATGTAAAGTATCCAATAAACATGCACTTTTTAAGTTGAGTGTGATAAATCACTTTTTTTAAAGTAAATTTTTTTTTATTAAACATTGAAATTTTTACCCTTACAAAATTTGATCCCCTTCAAATAAAATCTCTACATTTTAGAAAATTAATTTCAGTGCAAAAATGGAAGGAGATAAAATAAAACAAGAGTACACCAAGTTTTTCCTATGTCTGCAGTAAACCATATAACCAAGGCTTAAGAAAAAAAAATTTCCCCTTTCCTCCTTTAAATACATTTTAAGTCGTGAAGGAAACTTGCAAACCTTATCTAAAGTTGAAAAATCCATTGCAGATAACCGCCCCCCAAAAAAATAAAAATAAAATAAAATAACAAAAAATTATTGTTTGCTGAAGTGGGTCGAAATTGGCGGGACCTAGGCATATAACAGAGGGATGAAAAGCCTCTTCTGGTGGGTTGTAGAAGCCACGTGAGAGGAGGAAATCTCCCATAGACTGCATTTAAGACAAAAACAACCCTCTGCGGGCTGTCACCAATCACTAGGCCCGATTTAGTCGAAGATGGCCACACAGTAGAGAAGCCTAGGCACTCGGCAGAGAGGTGCAAATGGGGTCAAAGGAAGGATTTCAAACTTGCAGGATGCACACCAGACACACACTCACACACACACACACCTACATACATGAAATCAGACGAGAGTGGAGGCCCCTGCGCACAGGAGAAGAGACCGACCATGATAAAGTTTAGAGACCCACATGCATAGGAGAGGAGCTGATTCACGAGGCTTGGGGTCCCCCTCTACATCACACATAGAGAGAACCAGGTGTGGCCATAGTCATCACATCTACTTGCAAACGAATGCAGACACTAGAGGCGATGCCTCCAGACTAGAGACAAAACACACAACGCATCCCATGCATGCGCCCCAGAGCTTTGTAAGATCCTTTCACACATAGACAGGTTAAAAAAAAACCTTTGTTTTAGGCTTAAAAATATCTCAAATATGTTCTAAATATGTTCTGATAGATGTAGATTTCTCCAAGACCTATAAGAGATAAAATAAAGGCACAATAACAAAATTTGAGCACAAAGTTGACTCTAGAATAATGCATAGATAAGGAGTACAATAGGTGTAACAAATTCAATAAAATGAGGGATGGACCCCTCAAACAAGAGTGATGATGTAAAACAACCTACTAAACTAGGATGACGTATCAAAGTAGAATCACCACCTCTCTAATCGACTCCTAAATGTTGACAACTTCATCAAAAAGTGTCAAGTAAGCATAAATGACTAAGTAGGCTTAATAATCCTAAGTGTAATTAAATAAATAAATACTCTAACACTAACATAGGTATATATTATTAGACTATTTGTTCATACAAATATAAGTAAGATCCTTTGATTTAAAATTTTATAGGCCATGTATGTGTTCGTAGCCATTATGAATTTGCCTCAAATATGTTAGAATTTGCTTCTTAAAATTGATGAAACTTAAATGTTCAAGATATCTATAAAAGTAAAATGAAAAATTAATGTATGTTTTTTAATACTAAATTTAAAAATGTTGAGTCTTTTTCATTGATTTTGCAAATGGCCTCTTTGATATTCATAAAGCAATAAAAATTTTAAGGCTATTTTTACGCTTTTGATTCTCTACAATCTTGTCAAAGAGTACCATATTTCACCTTTTATTTTAAGTTATAAAGAAATTTTAGTGAGTGATTCAAAATATAGCCATAAATCAACACATTGAATTCAAAAATAAATTCTTATGAATCATTATAAAATTCTTATAGTCCTTTAAGGTACTTTGATATGCTTATGCATGACCTTTTAAAGCACTAGGTTTCCATGCCATATGTTGGATTCCTTTTTGACTACACAAGTAATTTGAAAAAAAATTAATTGTGAAAATGAAAACTAATAAAATTGTAACCTTAAAATTTAATTTTAGGTTTATTATCCCTACACAAAAACTTTACAAGAATTTTTAAATAAATTGCAAAGATTATGACACTACAAGAACTTATGACTTGACTCAAAGTATTTTATGAAAACTTAAGATGCTCATATTTAGCTGCTAGTCATTTATAACATAATTAAATGTTTGTTAATTATTTTTGACCAAACAAACATTTTAAATGACTCAAATTGACAAACTTTGCTTCTTACAATATTTTACATTAATATTTTTTTTTATCTAATTAAACCTAAACAACAGATGACTTTTATAGATAAATTAAAATACTTGTGTGACTTTAAGAAAGTGAAATGAACATAAAACTTTGACTTTATGAACTTCATTTGAAACATCATTGCTCTAATTGTCAAAAATTGAAATCGATATATTTTTCTCTCAATTATTATGCTATTATATATAAAAACATATACCTAATAGAATATATACTATAATATATGTAAATACGAGTTGTCCAATTCAATTAGTTTACAACTATATTCCAATAACCAAATCTAAGCACTACAAGTTACCTATCATAAAATAACTAACATGGTGTTAGTCAACAAATTAGAGGTTGAAACATAAGTATTTCAACATTGACTTTAGGCAAATAATTCAAAACCAATTTAACACTAGAATTTGAGAGGCCTCATTAGAAGGTGACCCTAGGAGAGACATGAGAATATGACATAGAGAATAGGAGTGGGGTAAGTGCAAGAAGTTGGGTATGAATTCGGCAGAAGTCTTGTGGGCTTGAAAACTACCGCTAGAAATGGGCACCCATCTTAGGCTCGAACACCCGATCCAAAATTCCAAAAACAGGTGCCCATTTTATAAATTTTTTTTATTTTTTATTTTTTAATAAGAAACTCAACTTTACATGCCGATTTATTATATTTAAGAAATGGGTACAAATTTTTAAACGTGTGCCCATTTTTGAAAATTTGAATTTACCAAACCACCCTTTGGATTGGATTTCGGTTCGGCACAGGTTTGGTGGGACCAAGCCTATGCTCGGACCTCCAAAATAATGGCTAAGGCATTTGAATACCAGATTTATGTCTTGCTATAATTTTTTGAGGGTCTTCCTAATCAAATTTTTTAACAAAATGAAAACTCATTAGAGCTCTTACTGTCTAGATTTCAAAAATATAAATTTTATAGTGATATGATAAATTTTACTATTTTTACAATATTTATTAATCAAAAGTGGTACCTAAACTTATAATAGTAAGGTTCACTAAAACTTTAATAACTTTTTTGATTTTAGGTTTTTGAAAAAATGAATTATATGAGCCCAATCTACATATTATTTTCTCCAAAATAAAAACAATTTCTAAAAAAGTGAAATTTTCATCAAATTATGGTGGTCGTACACGAGAGGTTTTGAAAATGTACTTTATAGTCAATTAAAAATTAATATAAAAAAATATATTCACTTAAAAATAAAGAAAAAATATTCTGACCAATCTTTCATGTGTTAGGTACCTTCCTCCAAAAGGATTTAGAAAAATTCATTTATTTACTTCAAAATAGGGCGGTCGTACACATGCAGGGTATGGTCCTGAAACATACATTTTGAAAAAGAGGTTTTTAAACATGCCTACTAAAATAAACTTTCTACTATGTGGCTATTCAAATAAAATACATATTTCAAAACTAGACTCCGAGCACTATATTATCTATTAGTAGATTTTTTTGAGATTCAATCTCTACGTGCCTCAAATTTTGACATCAATTGACATAAAATTTTAAAAATAGGGAAAACACTTCCACTTTTTGCCCAAAAGTGGGACAACTTCTTGCAGCCACCCAGTGCTCTGTTATTGGATTTTAATTAAAATTACTTAAGCAATGAACTTAATTATTTTAGTTTTAGGCTGGCCATGATGTTGGGTTTCTCAACAACAACCGATCTCTATAAAGATTCCATTGAAAACCACAATAGATGTAATATGTAAATATTCTATCTCATCGCTGACAAATACGATGGATAGTACTGATGGTTAGTTTGATTAAAAATTTCATTTTTATGAAAAGCATCGAATCTTTTCCAGATACGTGTCTACTCCTACAGACTGCCAATAGAAATGAATCTGACAAAAAGTAAGTCACCACACTCATATTTTTATTTTTTAGTCTGTGGACTCCCACGTATTTCCCTTCAATCACACATCAGAGATGAAGATGTATTGACAAAATAATTTTTTTTTAGACGAGAGTAGAAAAATAACTCTCTCCTTATAAAAGAAGACTCCACTTGAACTTCTCCATCTCTAACAAATGGAAAATTCAACGTCTTGTGGGACACCAAAAATCTAAGCCCTATAGACATGTTGGCCATCAAGTCAAAGCATAAGAATCTAGATTAGGATCAATGCAACTTGCATCTATCATTGATAAATCCTTTGAACAAGAATTCTTTAATAATTAGGAATTGTATTAACTGAATCCCTAAGATGGAAAACTTAGTCCTAGTTGAATGCATAAATAAGCCAAGCAAGCTTCAAATAATGAAGAAGTTAAAGTAGGATTACTCTACATTACCAGTTAGAATTTATTTAGAAAATCTCAGTTACAACTCTATATCAGTTTTTTGTTTTGTTCATTGATGATTTTTCAAACAAATTAGTCAAACCAGGCAACATGATGGGTAAAGAAGGTCAGCTGGGTAAGTTAACTAGTTCTACTTTCAAAAGAAATTATTTTCATCTGAAAGATTACTTGATTTGGTGCATACTGATCTTTGTGGACCTATGAGATAGAGGAGTTATCTAGGTGAAAGATATTTCATATTGTTTACATATAAATTTTCTATAATGATGTGGGTAGCTTTCTTGAAGGAGAATTCTAATGCCTTCCATAAATTCAAAGCTTTCAAGGCACTAGTTGAGAAAGAATCAATTAAAAGTTTCAAATGTTTAAGCTCATATAGAGGAGGTGAGTTTACTTCTACAGATTTTGTTAAGTACTATAAAGATACTAGAATCAAGAGACAAATGTCTGCACCAAGGACTCCACAAAAAAATGGTGTTGCAGAGAGAAGGAACAAAACTATAGTGGATGTTGCAAGGACTATGTTGATTCAAGGTGATGTAACAAAGATATCTTGGAGAGAATCAATAACTACTTTTTCTTACACACTGAACCGGGTGTAGGTAAAGAAAGGAACATATAAGAAACCTTATGAGCTATGGTATGGTATCTCACCTAATGTTAAGTATTTCAAAGTTTTTGGCAGTATATGTTACATTAAGAGAGATGATTATACATGCAAGTTTGATCCAAAAAGTGATGAAGGTATTTTCTTGTGTTATTCTAATAAAATAAGAGCATACAAGTGTTTTAATAAAAGAACTAACAATTTGACTAAAAGTGAAAATGTTAAGGTGGATGAATACCCTGATAAATTTGGTGATTCAAGAAAGCATGGGATAAAGGATGATTGAGTGATTGTGTATATTCAACCAAAAGTGCATGAACCAGTAGATAAAAATAATCTAGAAGAAATGATTCAACTAGTAGAAGAAGAAGCTCCAAGACATGAACTGGTGATACCTAGGCATGTGAAGATGAATCACTCTCCTGATTAGATTATAGTTGATAAGAATGTAGGGGTTCTAACTAGAAGAAAGCTCAGAGAAATTACTTGTTTGATTTCTAAGTATGAGCCTAAGACAGTGAAGGAAGCAATCAAGGATGATGATTTGGTAGAGCTATGGAGGAAGAACTTGATCAAGTTGAGAAAAATGAAACATGGGAACTTGTTCCTAGACCTGGAGATAAAAATATGATTGGTATCAAATGGGTTTTGAGGAATAAATTGAATGAAGATGGAGATGTGATTAGAAAAAAAGAAAGGCTTGTATGCAAGGGCTATTCTCAAGAAGAATGACAAGACTATGGAGAGAATTTTTCCCCAGTAGAAAGACTGGAAGGGGTAAGGATTCTACTTTCTTATGCTGCCTATAATAAGTTCATTTTTTTCAAATGAATTTCAAGTCAACTTTTCTTGAATGGAATTCTTCAAGGAGAGGTCTACATGGAACAACCTAATGGATTTGCATTGACAATAGATAAGCACATGGTATGCAAGCTACAAAATGCACTATATGCACTGGAACAAGCTCCAAGGGCCTGGTATGAAAGATTACATTCTTATCTTATTCAAATTGTCCTTAATAGAATAATTGGTGATAGTAATGTGTACCTAAAAGTTGAAGGAGACAAGTTATTGTTAGGTTAATTATTTGTTAATGATATAATTTTTGGATGACATTATGAGATGATCTTGGAATTTTCTAAACAAATGAAGAAGAATTTTGAAATTTCAATGATTGGGGAGATCAAATTATTTATTAGATTGCAAGTTTGACAACTGAAGAATGGTATATATATATATATCAAGAAATCCAAATATGTGAAATAAGTACTCAAGAATTTTTGTATGGATGACTCCAAACTAGTTGGAACCCCCATGGTAACATGAGATAAATGATCTAAGGATGATGAATCTCATGCAGTATATACTACTATGTACAAATCTATTATTGGTAAGCTGTAGTACATTGTTCATAGACCATATATTTCTCAAGCGGTTGGTATAGTGACCCAATTTCAATAAAATCCTAAGGAATGTCATATGATTGTAGTCAAGAGGATATTTAGGTATCAAAAAGGGATAGTTGACTACAATCTTTGGTTATGGAATTTTTTCTTTGATTATATTTATTGATGTTGATTGGGCGGAGAATTTTGATGATAGAAAGAGCACAAGTGGTGGTGCATTATTCCTAGGTGATAGGCTTATGTCATGGACAATAAAGAACCAAAATTGTATCTCACAATCCACTGTAGAGGCTGAATATGTTGCAGTAGCTATAAATTGTACACAGATTGCATAGATGATGTAGATTCTTTAAGGCATCAAATAAAAGGTGACTTAACCAGTAACTATCTTTTTTGATATCATAAGTGCAATAAATATTTCCAAGAATCTTGTGATGCAATAAAAAACTAAGCATGTTGCAATTAAGTATCACTTTCTGAGAGTGCAAGTGCAAGAGAAAGAGGCGAAGTTGGAATATGTACCAACCAAGGAGAAGATAGTAGATATCTTCACCAAGACATTACGTAAGGATACTTTTGAGTACCTTAGAGGTAAGCTAGGGGTTATGCCCCTACTTGAAAAAAGCTAAGATATTGTTGGTACATCAATCCTGCAGATTTATTTCCATAAATTTCACTATGGATTGTTGTTCAGGGGACTACACCTTAGGGGGAGCAGTCAAAGATAGATGAATACATGCTATGTATTTGGCGTTATTTTCAAAGAGGGAGAATAGTTATTAGGATAATTATGTTGAGAAAAATCAATAAAGGATGAGAGAGACACATGGAGAGAAGAAGATGAGATTAGTAACATAAAATTATATCAGCTAATGAATTGATGAATTGACAGTTGATCCTAGGTAATTTGAGCCTTCTTATCTAAATGTCATGGTTGGTTTTGGCCAAAAGTGCTAAAAAATGTCAGCTACCTCCTAGATTGAATGATAATGTCATCTTGCCCTTTTTTTAAATTTTCTTGTTCAAATTAATCAAAGATAAATTAAAATAAAACTCTATTTGTAATTCTGATAATTCTTCAAACTAAATTCAAAACTAGAGTCATCATAAATAGTGATAAAAACATCCAAAATAATAAAATATCACAAATGCCACTAAAAACAAGAGAAACATAATTTTTTGAAGAAGGTGGCGAGTAAGGAAATTCAAGGACTGCCAAGGACATTGATTATTGATGATTTGGTGATTACATGTGGTAACAAAACTCCACAAATTAGAAATATTGCTCAATAATGGAGTTATGGCCATTTAAAGTTGAATTACAAAATCAAAAGGCTAATTGGTGATGGGGGCAATTTTTTTTAAAAAATCACTGATGTTAGCAAAACACTATGTTAAACATGACATCCAACTGACTGCCAATATAAAATTATGTGTTTACAATTGATGGAAAAATGAGTGTTATTGCAAATGGGCAAGTTGATGTGGTAGCCCATATAGTACAAACTACACAGTAGACTACTTGTGTGTTAAGGCCATATGATGAGATGATAAGTGATGTGGTTTTACAAACATTGATGTATCTTAATGTCATGTAAGGATGAATGTATATTATAGTTGCTAACAAGGCATGTCACATGGATGTCAATTTTGTGTATAGTACTCCTCTTTTCACTTTCTAATGTGTCTAATGATAAGGATGCCACATAGTTGTAGAACTGATAATATGGAAAATGTATCCATCACTGATGTGGCATTATATAGTTTATGCTCATTTGAGTTTGCATATGCTACTCCATTGTATCAATGGTAGATTTCCATATGCCATGGAGAATGTTGATTTTATTAATATGACAAGGGCCATGTGGAGGGTTTGCATGAGTGCACTATGTAAGATTAATCTATGTGGTGCACATGGAGTGGAGGTTCCTTCTACACCTGGTGCATAGGGGATTCAAGGATCCCTATGCCTATAGTGCAAGGGTTGAGCTAAGTAAAGCACATTATGTGCAAGGGTGCAAGTGAAAAGCGTAGTGGGGTATATGAGCCCTAGCATAGAAAATTAAGGTTATCTAGTTTAGGGTGCAAGAGATTGAGGTATGGGTGTTGGTAAAAGGAAAATAAAAGGGGAACATACTTATGAGTGCACTCAAAGACAATCCAGAGTAGTGGAGGGGCCATATACCCTCATTCAAATACAAAAATTAAAGCTTTTATAATTAATTTCAAATTTCAAATTTTTTTTAGGAAATTAAAAATTTTAAATAAAATTTGCAAAATTTGAAGGAGAGTACCATTCTTGTGGATATATGAGGCCAAAATATCCATGGAGGCAAAACAAATTCTAAGTGCCACGAGAAAAAAATTCTGATTTTGACGAATTAACAGTTGATCCTAGTTGATTAGAGTGCTAAAAAATCTCAACTACCTCCGAGATTAGGCAATCACCTCCAAACTTCAAATTCTGGTAGATTTGGCCTCCAATATCTGATTTAGACAAAAAAGGTTTCTCTAAGTATTTTTAAACTTTTTGAACACAATAGTGACCTTAGATTTGAATCAATAAGCTCCATATTTTGCCTACAATACAAAGCCATTAAATTTTTCAAAAATCCACCATGAAATTCACTCAAATCTCTCAAAAGTATATCCAATGGCACCTAATGAGCTCTGATAACATGTAATATATTTTATATGGAGATACCTAGCCAAGATTTGAAGGCCCAATGGAGAGAACAATAATAAGAGACAATGAGTATGAAAAGAAAAAATTATATTCTCACTAAGAATTAAATAGAATATATGATTGTACATGGGAGACCCATTTGTTAAATAGACCTAAGTGCGACATAGGAAGGCATTAGATTATGAAAAGGGTCTTAATATTATGACATGATAGATACAGTGATAAATTATCACCCACCTAAGGTGGAAAACTGAAAATGTCACTTGTTCATTGAAGGTGGATCACCCTCCAAGGTGCAAAGGTGTTTTTGCAACATGTGTGCTAAATGTGGATCACCCTCCAAGGTGGAAATGCATTTTTTTAACACATCCACTCAAGGTGGAAAGGTGATTAAGTGATAAGTGCACAAAAGGGGGAATTCTAACTTGAGGTAGGAAAGTGATAATTTGATAACACCATCAAAAGTGGGAATTTTACTATGTGATCCATCTAAGTAAACTTAACTATATGTAGAACTTAGGAGAGAGACTTACTAGGTACAACACTTAAATACACCAATAGTTTCCTTAAAAAAAGATATTCTAAAAAATGTGTATTTATTTTTTCTAAGTTATCAACTTTTTTTTTGTTAGCCTTAAGCGGGGTCCCTTGGCAAGATAGAATTTGATATCTTAAGGATTATTTTGCAAGAACAATACATATAAGGGGGACTATTAGTGTAGGAAAATCTAAAAGTAATTATATTAAATTGTTATTGTAATTATTTTAAATATATGATTATGTAACTATATTATTTTCTTGTAAATATCTATTCTCCTATCATAAAATCAAATATCTCAATCACTTTCATCATTTACTCCTTGTTATACATGAACCATAGATACTCTATGAGTGCCATCGACACTTTTGCACATTGTTCATTAGACACACATCACACCAAAAGATATGCATGGAATAATGTAAAGCACATGTGTGTTATCCTTTTCAAGGCATTTACACAAATATTATAAGTAAATAAACAATATTTTAAATTTTAGTCCTTGTAAGGTCTATAACATATATTACCCTAAATAATTAATATATGACTATACCTTGATCAAAATACTTATGTTCTTTTACATCTCTCAATTTATCATAGCCCCATATAAATGGCAAATTTATGGGATTTAAATTCACAATTGCTAATCTCATTTCCTTGGAACCGTTTAAACCCTTTTTAACAATTTTTACATAAAATATATTCCTATAAATTCATGAGACCACATTCCATGAAATTTCTTGAATTGAATTGAAACATTATTTTTAGGTTCTAGTAATTTTCAATCACTTTATTGTACATGTGTAGTTTCAAACCCTATAGCAACTATTATAGATCTTGCATAGATGTTTTAAAAAATCTGTTGACACAAACATGCAAAATAGTAAAAAAAATCTTTTTTGGTGATATAAAACACATAGGATTCAAGCATATATAATTTTATAATAGTTATAATATTACAAATTTATCCTACCTAACTACCTAAATTACTATTTTCTGAGACTTTCAAATTATGTACATAGAAGTTATAAATCTACCTTTAAAATATAAAATTGTATTTGTAAATAACAACCCACCCTTGAATTTACTTTTAATCACAACTGATGACTATTCCTAGACATTCAAGATCAAAATGTAAAATTGTGGGAATATAAATCTAATAACATGTGTCCATGATACAAAAATATAAATATTATCAATATTTATCGATAATCATTTAAAAAACTTCAACTGGATTTTTTGCTACATTTACCAATCGAATTACCAATATTATAACCATGATATATTTTAAGAGTAATCATTATCATCCATAATTATTACAATGAGCTTATAGAAGTGTATATTGCTAGCACATGTGAATAATATTATACATTTTTTTTTATACAAACATAAGTGAGATCCTTCAATTTGAAATTTTAAGGACCATCTTATTCTTTGTAATTATGAAGTTTTTTCAAATATGTAAGTCCATGCTTCGTCTCATTTATTTTATTGGAAATATTTAAAGATATTTATAAAGGTAATTTTTTAAAAAAAATCTATACTAGAAAGACGAAAAAATGTCAAACTTTTTATTATTATTTTTGCGCATTAGTATTTTCAGAATATTTGTTAAGTGATGAAACTTATGATTGCATGCTCTCTACAAGCGTATCAGCTAGCACTAGCTTTCCTATTTTACTATGTTCTCAAGCGTTTTTTCGACTAAGACTAAATTCAACCCCAAATTGAAATTTTGAATCAAAAAACCTTTTCTCATCGATTAATATCAAATCCTTATAAATATTAAGATACTTTGATATCCCCATGCATGCATTTATGAAAGCGACACGTTCCTACATATTGGATGTCTTATTGAGTGGTCAGGTAACCTTAGGGAATAATAAATTGTGAAAACTGAAAATTACATAATTGTAACCTTAAAATTTTAATTTTAGAGTTCTCATTGCTAGACAATATCTTTGGAAGTTTTTAAACAAATTTAATAGGATTGCAAGACTACATAACTTTATCCCTTGACTCAAATCATTTTATGTAAGTTTAAGATGGCCGCATCTAACTCCTATTCATTTACAACCATGATTGATAATTTATGATTTAGTTATACACAAACATTACCAACAACTTGAAATGACTAAGTTTATTTCTCAAATCACTAACAACTAAAAATTTATGGCATTAATATTTTTTATTTGATTCAACATTAATAACAAATAACTTTTATAGCCTAAAATACTTGCATTACCTTTGATAAAGTTAAATAACCATCACACTTTAACTTGATAAACTTAATTTAAACTAATTGTAGTTAAGATCTAAAGACAACACTATTCTAATTGTTACAAATTTACGTGATACAAATTTCTATATTTTTCTATTAATATTAGTTGTTACAAATTTATTTAAAGACACATTAATATTTTAAAATTATAACTAATATATTTTCATGTATATAATAATATGACATAACGAAATCATTTAATTTACAAATATATTTCGATAACAAAACCTAACCAATACACGTATCCTATTGAAAAAAACCAAACAAGACAGACCAGAATATTTCAACAAAAGCATGGTTGCTACTTTAGTTCTCCAACCTAGACTTTAGTCAAATAGTCCACCAATTCTAACAATTGATTTTGAGAGAGGCCTATTTAGAAGTTAAGCCTAGGAGAGACATGAGGATACGATACAGACGATGAGAGTTCTCTATTATTGGATTTCTATTAAAATTATTTCATCGTTGCAATTTTAGCCTACCCATGGTGTTAGGATTTCGGACAGCATCTCTATCAAGGTTTCTATCAGCATTATGTAATCGATAAATAATCTGCTTCGTAGCCGACAATTGTGATGGATAGTACCGATAGTTCGCCTGATATAAAAATTCATTATGCGAGGCATTGAATCATTGCCAGATACTTGAAATAAAACCCAGCCACCATAGAGTTTTACACGAAGACCTGCATTTCTCTGATTTTGTTGTTTCTCCCCACGTCACTGTGTAAGCTTTCGTATTTAGGTTATCCTTTTGTTCGAAGTGTTTATTATGCAAGACTGCATAGCATGCATCTGTTTGTAACATTAATTGTTATTTCAGTTTACTATACTGTGCGACGACTTGATTAAGCTCATTATTAGTACTAAACGAAACAATTCTGTGCAGGTGGTAACGGGAAACTATTGAGGGAATACATAGGCGCTGAAGGCCTGAACGTCAAATTCTCCGATGTGCCGATCATTGAGAACATTGAGGTCCATTTTATTCTGTCATTCGCCATCGACTACACGACCTCTGCTCACTCTCCGTCTCCTACAAACGGTAAATTCAACGTCTTCTGGGACACCGATAATCTGAGCCCTGCGGACGTGTTGGAGATCAAATCGAAGCATAAGAATGTGAAGTTTGCCGTCAGCTTAGGCGGTGACGTGGCAGGAAAGGATAAAACATATGTACAGTTCCAACCATCTTCTGTGTCTTCATGGGTTAGCAATGCCGTGTCATCTTTCTCTCAGATAATCCAAGAATACCATCTTGATGGCATCGACATCGACTACGAGCATTTCGACCATTCTGATCCCAATGCATTTGCTGAGTGTGTTGGGGAATTGATCGAACAGCTGAAGAAGAAAAAGGTCATCTCCATGGCGTCCATTGCTCCGTATGAAGATGAAGGCCCAGTGCAGTCTCATTATAAGGCACTGTGGAAAAAGTATGGTCGATCCATAGACTACGTAAATTTTCAGTTCTATGCCTACGATAAGAGTACCACTGCCAAGCAATTTCTCAAGTATTTCGACACTCAGGCTTCAAACTACAAGGGCGGGAGAATATTGAGCAGCTTCACCACAGATAGCGAGTCAGGTGGCCTCCAGCCAGATAAGGGATTCTTTGACACGTGCAAACAGTTGAAGAAAAGAGAGAAGCTTGAGGGTATAGTTGTCTGGTCTGCTGACGACTCCAAAAAATATCACTTCAAATACGAAGTGGAAGCTCAAGAAATCTTGGCCTCCGACTTATAACCTTGATCAATACAACTTACATCTATCACCAATAGATCTCTTGTGGAAGACTTCTCTAATAAATAGGAATTGTAGTATCTGAATCCCCTAAAATGGAAAGCTTAGTCCTACTTGAATGCATATATCAACCAAGCAAGGATCAAATAAAATGGAAAGCTTAGTCCTACTTGTATGTGGTCAATCTATGTAAAGTTAACTATAAATAGAACCTAGGAGAGCGGCTTAGGTATGACATATAAATACACCAATAGTTTCCTCAAACAAAAATCTTCAAAAAAAAATGGTTTATTTATTTTGTGTAATTTAACAACTTTAGTTTTGTTAGTTTTAAGCATGGTCCGTTGGCAAGATGGAATTTGATCTTTTAAGGATAGTTTAATAAGAACAATATAGATGAGGTGGACTATTAGTGTAGGTAAATATAAAAGAAATTATATTAAATTATTATTGTAATTATTTTTAATATAGGATTATGCAATTATATTATTTTCCTTGTAAATATCTATTCTCTTATAATAAAATCAAATATCTCAATCACTTTCATCATATACTCATTGTCATACATGAGTCATAGAACCTATATGTAATTACAATGTGTTAGTGTATATATTTAATTTAGTTACACTTAGGCTTCTTAAGCCTACTTAGTTGTCTATGCCCATTTAACCCTTGTTCACACAAATCATCATCATTTAGGAGTTGTATTGGAGAGGTGTCAATTCCATTTCAACACCTCATCCTATATTCGTGGAAGGTAACTTGTCACCACTCATTGAGTGTTGGGTTCAAATTTTGTTTTGACCCATTCAATATTCCTATTTGTACTTACTTCTCCAAGATGATGAATGGTCAACTTTGGGACCTTATTATGTTGTTGTGCTTCTTTTTAATCTCTTATGTCTTGGTGAATTCTTCATGGTATCAGAGCGAGTTATATACATATTTTAAGCCTAAATAAAAAAATTTTAAAACCTGTTTGTGTGTGCTCCAGCTCGTAGCTTTGATGAGTGGCTTGTATCGATTTTAAATGATTGTGTGAGGGTTTGAAATTGACGACCATGAATGTCCTAGTCAAGGTTGCAATTGGGCTTCGATGTCTATATCTATTGTGGGTCATCTCTATCTCACCTTTTTTTGTATGCGAGATTTGTGTTTAAAAAATCCATTACCTTTGTTTGTCTACTTGCAACGAATCAAATTTTTACTTTTTTGAAATTGCAGCCCTTGGTTCTTTCTTATCCCAAGGGGCTTACCTTTGACCTATCTTTTTTTTTTTTTTTAAATTCACCATGATGTTTATTTGGGAGGATTAATTTTGTAAAGAGGGAAAAATTTATTTTCTCTTAACTTTTTCTGGCAAACTCTAAATTGAATTCTATTTTTTGCAAAAGTGCATATTGTTTTGCCATAAATCAAAAGGGAACACTCTCACAATATCATTATAAGGTGTTATTTTTAGTTATTTTTTGTTTGGTTTTAAAGCACTCCTTCTATAAAGTGTTAAAAACAAGGGGGAAAGATAATCAAGGGGTTGTTGTGTGTTTTCTATTTTTAACACTTCCTCACGAAGTACTTTTATTTTCTACATTCTACAAGCAACAATTTAAGTCTAGAAGCATATAACCTAATGTGAATATACAATCCCTAACTCCTTTCAATTATCATGATTGGAAGTTAAAAGTAATTCTTGTATTAAAGGATAAAGGCTTATATAGGGTAACAATGGGAACAAAAAAGAAACAAATGCAGCTAAAGACAAAGAATTTTTTTTCCATAAGTATGACCAAGAATTTGGAATTCTATGTTTAAATCTATCTCTTGAACTAGTATTTCATGTTGATAACTTGAAAACGCCCAACGAAGTTTGGGAAGCTCTGAAAAAATATTTGCAACAATGGATGAACTTATAAGTCATGAGTTGGAGAATCAACTCCTTGGTCTTAGTCCTTCAAGTTTTTCGACCTTAGAGGACTTCTTGACTAAATTTAAATATTTGAAGTTGTAATTAAAGTATTTTGGAATTGACAAGAAAAAGGGTCAATTAATCCTTTCTATACTTTCAAAACTAGGTTCTCAATTTTCTATGTTTGTCTCTACTTTCTATTCTACTAAATGAGCCCTTGGTACCTCATGGAAAATGTCCACATTAGATGCCTTCATTTCTGATCTTACAAGGGAGAAATAAAAGTTAAATCAAATGGGTACTTTGAAATCTACTAAGGCACAAGCTCTAATTGCAGAAAATGAAAAGAAACAAAATGCTAAAGCTGATAAAAAGAACATTAAAAAGGACAAGGAAGGAAAGAAAGAAGAAAAAATTGACAAATTCAAAAAGGATAACTCATCTCAATAAAGTAAATAAACTACTAAGATAGTTAAATGTTACTTTTGTAATAAAACTTGGTAAGATATAACTATGATCGAATATGGCAATATATAGATATATTAAGATCAGTTGATAATTGTATATGTTACAATGCAGTTAATATTAACAATCAGTTATGAAGGGTCATGACCCTACGTAGAATAAGCCACGTATGGTCATGGCTCTTCATAGACATGACTATTTAAAGGATATAAATTCATATCAATGGTTGGTGAAATGATCAATCAAAATTGTAATCTGTTTCAGTACAACACTCATATATATATTCTATATAGGATGATCATGATTTCACAACATGGTATCAGATCCTAACCTATAAGAGAATAAAACATTTTCACAAGAAATTGGTGATAAATTATCAACGATATTGGTGACGAAAAATCCATATATGTTATCAGTCTAAACAAGGACATCAATTTTTGAAACTTATAAAGAATTTGGTGAAGCATATGTCTGCGATTCACTGCTTGAAATAATTGCTAATTAATATATATACTCACAATGATACAGTTCTGGAATAGTAATATCCAAGCAAAGTATTACAGAAGGAGACATGGAACAAATACATCATAAATAATACAAGTCAGCATAGTGAAAATCGAATATGTCTGCGATTAGCGATTAAGTTCAGTGAAGATATACAAATCATCAGAATAATGTAGCGATTAAGTGAAAAACACGATCCATGGAAGTTGATCATTAACCAAAGATGGTGCGATGAAGAGTTTCCAAATTAGGCTAGATTGGTCAAAACAAAAAGGGAGATCAGTTAACAAACAATCTTACTCAGATAATTATTGAAGATAATAGAATATTTGACCAACATTTCTGCACATTTTAATTGGCATAGAAAAACATTGATGAGAGTATTATAAATTGGTTACACACACATAATTTATATCATGCATAGTATCATTCGATGAAGTAAGAAGGATAAGTTAGGGTAATTGTCCCAACTATCTAGGTTAATAGAAAAGGGGATATTACAAGTGGGAGTAACCAATGATTAATATAATCAGATATGGATAATGTATGAAGTCAACATCTAATCAGTAGTAATCATAATGAGATGTGATTAGTAAAAAAGAAAATTAACATAAGGATCAGAATGAAACTGAGATGTTATGAAGAAGGAAAATGGGTACAAGTATTGTATTAATGGGCTCACCTTATGAAAGGAAATACTTGAAAATATTTGAAAAGATAAGTAACTCATGTTTTATTAATACATATGAATTTATAGTTTTAAATTTATTAAATAATAAATTTTGTATGCTTCTATCATTTTTATGTTCGGTATAGTTTAGCTTTATGAACTATTCATAATCTATTTATGACATACTTTCAGGACGAAAGCATATGAAATCCACATTCAGAGGGAGTCTAACATCTTTATAAAGGTCAATTATTTGGAGAAAAATAGCTTCTAAGAAAAAAGATGATTCAGTCAACCTGTGAAAAACTCGATCATATTGATTGAGAGGGAGTTGACTATTAAAGGTAAAACAATTCTAAGATTATAGTAGTGGGAACTCATAGATAGAATAGATGATGGGATTCATGTGGATAGAATCCCTGATTAAGGCATTCCATACATCATGAGACTACAACTCATTGAGATAAACAACATACTAGAGGTCTTTATTATCTTCTCTCAAGTCCAAGAGGGAGTGTTAATGTTGTGGCCTTGGAAAAGATCAAAATGCATCTTATGCTAGTCGATGTAACTTGTTGATATGAAATTCATACTCTTGTAATTTGTATTCATGAATATATGAATAAAGTTATTTTTAAATATTCCATGTGTTCAAAGAATACTATATCAAGGTGACGATCTTGACAATAGTTAACCAAACTACAAGATTGACACCCTAATGGGTTGTCCTGGACTGTGCCAAATATCTTGATGTTGGGATGTTATTACTAGATTGTGTAATAACTCATATATCATGATTGACACCCTAACGAGTTGTCCTGGACTGTGCCATATATCATGATATTGAAATGTCTAAGTATAAATTATGACTAGGACTTCTATAATGTTGTCCTAAATTGGGTCGGTAATCATGGCATATTATGACATTCTAAAAGGAATATTATTTAGAGGGATTAGAGAATGTTTTGTTGGTTCTCTTTTAATCAAGAAATTGTTGCAGAGAATTATTATTATTACGTTATGAGAAGGCTATGCTTCCATGTCAGAGGGAGAAGATAGAAGATCAAATTATGTTGGCACCATAGGATCTTGGTCATACAAATTCAGAGAGAGTGTACCATGTCAAGATGGTGTATACTTTGTAAGCTCATAATTCACCAAGCTATGAGATAGTGCAAACAAATGTAATTCAGTGGAGAAAAAATTACCAATATTCTTACCAAGCCCCTTGCTAGAAATATAATTGTGTACTTTCATATAACCTTGGTATTTTGAGGTGTACATCCTTAGCTGAAAAGAAAGCTTCAATTTCAATGATCCATCATTTTGTTTCTTAAATGATTCTTGTCTTTGATAGACAAGTCTTGGTTTCCAATCTCTAGGATGAGCAATGATGGATCCACCCTCTTAGAAGAGTCAAGGTGGATATCATATGTGTGACTTTATGGGTCCATTCATTTTATGTTATATTATGAAAGGTGACAATATTTCATATGTGTTGGGATACTATTTCTAGGTGATGACTTAGACAATAGCTTAACCTAGTGTCAGGTATGACTATGTATTGCAGTCACTAGTCCTGACACTACATTTTTGGAGTTGTTAAATCCAGTTCTAAACTGGTCAGGGATTATAACAACATGTGAGTCAAGATTAGACTACAATAAGTTGTTGTCCTGGAATGTGCTAGATATCTTGATTGTTACCGCTAAATCTAGTTCTCAATTGGTTAGGGATTGCAATAACTCTTCTATCAGGTTGAGTACATTATATTAATGTCCCAAGTTGTGTCAGATATCTTGATGTGAAGTTATGTTTTAGTTATCACTAAAATCCAGTTCTGAATAAGTCAGGGATTGTGATGACACCTATTCTGATCCTCTCTTGCTAAGAGGTAGTGTTAAGATATAGCTACGATTGGATATATATATCAATTGGTAATTGTATATTTTATAATGTAGTTAATATTAACAATCGGTTATGAAGGGTCATGACCCTACGTAGCATAAGTCACGTATGGTCATGGATCCTCATAGACATGAATATTCAAAGGATATAAATGCATATCAATGGCTAGTGAAAAGATAAATCAAAATGGTAATCTATTTCAGTACAACACTCATATATATTCTCTATAGGATGATCTTGATTTCACAACAAAATTGGCCACGAAGAAGATTAATGCATGAAAAAAAAATTGAGCACCCCACTTTTCTACTGAGAAAGAATAACATTGACATAACTAATTCTGCCAAAGAATCTTCTTCAAATCAGCAAATTACTAAGGATAAAGAGAACTTTAAAGGCATGGTCTTATTTTCACAAGAAATTATGGATTATGGTGCTACACACCATATGGGTTCTCAACTTAATTTGGTCTCTTCATAACTTGATTCCAATCCCCATAATTCAAATGATTTAGCATATGACAGCCATATTCAGGCACATTTTCTTGAAGGGTCTCAATCTCTTCTTGATGTGTAGTCTACATTAGCATCATCATCATCATCATGTTTTTTTTTTTTTGTGTGTGTGTGTGTTAAGGGAGGGGGGTTATACGCTTCTTCACTTCTTATCTCTTTCCTGGAGATAGTTTTTCCACTAGATTTTCTATCTTTCTCCTTTTATGAGAGATTTCATTGTCCATGGATACCTCATCATGCTAGTATCCATAACTCATTTTTATCTTGTTCTCCTAAGTTATGCTTAAAGGGCATTTTAATGTATATATTTAAATTTTTTTACACTTAGGCTTATAGGCTTCTTCACTTCTTATCTCTTTTTTGGAGGATAGCTTTTTTTAACTAGATTTTCTATCTTTCTCCTTTTATGAGAAATTTCATTGTCCATGGATACCTCATCACGCTAGTATCTATAACTCATTTTTATCTTTTTATTCCAAGTTAGGCTTAAGGGGGGTGTTAATGTATATATTTAATTTTTTATACTTAGGCTTATCAAGCCTACTTATTACTCTATGTTCATTTGATACTTGTTCACACAAGTCATCATTATTTAGGAGTTGTATTAGAGAGGTGTCTATTATATTCCAAAACCTCATCCTAAGTTCATGGGAGGAAACATGCCACCTCTCATTGAGTTTTGGGTTCTCATTATGTTGTTGTTCTTGTTTTTAATCTCTTAGATCTTGGTGAATTCTTCTAATTATAATGTCATGGACACTTTTACACTTTTTACATTAGAGACACATCACACCAAAAGACATGCATGGAATATGGGGCATGATAGGTGAGTTATCCTTTCAGTTGGGTTACACAAATATTATAAGTGAATTAACAATATTTTAAACTTTAAATTTTAGTCCTTGCAAGGTCTAGAACATATATTATCCCAAATAAATTAATTTATTACTACATCTTGATCAAAATACTTGTGATCTTTTATAGCTCTCAATTTATTATAGAGCCATATAAATGGAAATTTTATGGGATTTAGATTCATAGCTACTAATCTCATTTTCTTGGAACCTTTTAAACACTTTTCAACAATTTTTAAATATAATAGATATCTAGAAATTAATGAGACCACATTTCATTATGTTTTTCAAATTGAATTGGAACATTATTTGTAGGTTCTAATAATTTTCAATCACTTTATTGTATGTAAGTGTACTTTTAAACCTTATAACAACTACTACAGATCTTGCATAGATGTTTAAAATATATGTTGATGTCAACATGTATAATAGTAAAAAAAAATATTTTGGGTTATATAAAACACATAGGATTCAAGCTTATGTAATTTTATAATAGTTACAATATTAGAACTTTAGCCTACATGACTACCTACATTACTATTTTGTGAGACTTTTAAATTATATACATACAAGTGATAAATCTACTTTAAAATATAAAACTCTATTTGTAAATAACAACCCACCCTTAGGTATGGGTATGGAAGAGGCATAGTAGCGGTGGTACTCCCCATGGGAATCTTGAGTAACCACATAGTTGAGGTCATGGGGGCTTACCAAGTCCTTGATTTTGCAAGAAAGATTATCTACAGAAAGGTGTGGCTTGAAGCGGACTCAAAAAAAAATCATTAGATATATAAAAGAGGAAAATTAAACTTCTTGGATCATTGAAGGATTAATAAATTTGGCAATTGATATTTTAAAATATTTTCATAATTTTCATATTTTCATGCCTATAGAGAAACAAATATTGCCATTTATTATTTAGAAAACATAGGGTCAATGCTAACTCTAAGCTTACCTGGACCAATGAAGGGGAAATTCCAAGGTATGTAAAATCCCTCCTAAGATATGATAGATTACATAACAAGGAAGGAAATGTTTCCACTTTCGACAATGATTACAAGACCTGACAGGTTTATTATGGTTAGTAATGACAAGTACCTGAATGATTGGTTGGCACTTAATCTTAGCAACAACTAACATGATTTTTGGGGTGCTATGAAATATTATTTACACTATCTTGTGCTTGATTTTGGTTGTCCTACATTGCATATTATAAAACCTGCATGTTTAAAAAATAGATCGTAACAAGAAAAGAGTGGAGCTAATTACCTGTGATGAATGGAAGGATAATCCTACACTATGGTATATCATGTAGAGAGGTAAGGTTATAGAGTATTTGAATAGATTGCATGGGTAGAACCCTTTTTTCACTATAAAATTTTCAAAATAATGGAAGGATGGAAAGATTAATTTCTTTGGTAGGTAGGTTAATGTGGATGAGGGAGTTATTTCTCAGGTTATGGGCCTCTCCATAGAGGGAATGAATTTCTACACCAATAGGAAGATTTTAGAGGGCGATGAAAAGAAAAAGATGGTGAAAAACAATACAAGTTACTATATGCCTAAGAATATTAAAATGGTTTAGAGAGAGGTTCCTAGGGTAGTAACGCAATATTTTACTCTAGATGACTAGTTCACTAGGGTTTACGACTACCATTTTGTGCTTCTCAACCATTTAAGGTATGAAGTGAAGGTTTCTAGTTAGAAGATGAGGTTAATGTGATATATAATGTTGTTAGTGATGTCAATATATCATTATCCAAGCCTCTTGGTGTATCTATTGTTGTGTAACTAATTTATTTGGTTTATCATTTTATGTTCACTGATAGAACTTGTTTGTTTCAGTTGAAGTTTTCATAGAAAGGTTTCGGTAAGGGTACTTCATTGGATACAACACATGATTAATTGGATCAATCCTATTCAAATGTCTATCATTTATATTCTTCGGTCTCATTTTTTGTGTGTAGCATGTTGATCATATCTATTGGTATCGAGTACTTTGAATATGGTTGGATGGAGTGAGGTGTGTTGTAATGCTCGAGGTGGTCCCCATATCATTTTTTACCACTGTGGGAATTTCTTGGAGAAACCTATTTAAAATTGTCTATCCAACTTGGTCGATTTTATGATGTTCTTTATATAAGAGTGAGAGAGTGTGTGGATAAAGATAAGTATCCAATAAGACTCATGCATAGTGATATGAGAAGTGATACTGAATTTGTATTCCTCTACCAAAGAGGGTCTATCTCGGTGGTGGATTCTATCTCTTTTAATATTTTGGGTTGTGAGCCTTATTGTACTAGTTGTGAGCATTTGTGTATCAATAGATAGCCTTTTTGTATTGGTAGCGAGGCTCAATGTATCAAAACTGATCCATTGTGCTTCTCTAGCCTTAATAAGTGTTTTACATTTCAATACAATTATCTTCTCTCTATTTTTCCCTATCTTAGGTCTTCCATGTTAAATTTAGGTGTTCTTTGTGTTGGTGTTTATGTACTCTTAATGCTTATATTTATGTGGATGTTTAATATTCTTAACTGACAAATCTAAAGTAGTTAATACTATTGTTTGTGAGTAAACCAATAGAATAAAAGTTTTATAAGTTGTGTGGGAATAACTGATTCACCCGCGTCTGTAATTTGGCCTATTCAATATTTCTTTCCCCTTCTACTTTCCCTCTTCTTTGAATGCTATTATTTTGGCCCATAGAGATAACCCTAGGGGTAATACGGTCCTCCATGAAGGTGTCATATTGCTTATCTATGAGAACTTTAAAGCTAACTCTGTTGACCCTCATCAATTATCCATTTTAGAGTCAAAGGATGATATTGAAGGTTTTGAGGAGTTAGATGAGGCCGGGTAGGATACTGATGCTAGTGGGGATGTTAGGGTGAATCCCCCAATGAAGAATACTAAGTTGGATGGAAAATCCACTGTTCAAACTTTGGGTAAAGACAAGGGGAAATATGCAACCCTTTCCCATGCCTTTGTTTCCAATAATGTGAGAAGACCTGATATTGGGCACGGTAAAGGTAAGGGGGTTGTTTTTTAGGTTTCACCTGTGATCTAGGATGATCTTATTCCCCCTTCTTAGTTTGAAGAATTTTCAAGGGAGGAGGAGGAAATCCATAATGTTGTGAACCTTAGTGAGTCAAATTTTTGTTCAAATAAAGAGATTCCTTTTGAGGTTTCAGATATGGATAGATAAGGTGTTGTGGATTTCTTTCACTTGATCAGGTGGGTCTCTCATGAGACTAATAGTATTAATCTTAAGAAGATGACTCTTTCTAGCAATATAAAGGTGCTTGATCCAATAGAGAGGAGGAAGGGCATTTCTACAAATTATGGTACTAAAAAGGTTTGGACGAAAGGGGAGAAAACTTCTCTTAGTGATGGACTTTCCTAAACTATGAATACTTTGGGGAATTTGAAGATGGATTATGGCTCTAAAGTTGGGTAGTTAGATTCTAAAATCCACAAAATAAAGACCACTCTGCCAAAAATTAGGGATAAAAGTCGTAAGGTCCCTAAATCTTCAGCTGAACATATAAAGACCTTGGTGGAAAAACTAGAGCATATGCATCACAAAAAATCCATTGTTGAGCTGGAATCTCAAAAGGATATTGGTCACAAGGCCCCTAGTGGCCCTAGTTAATGAACTTGTGCAAACACTAAAAATAAATCAGTTTTGGTGAAGCTTCCTCAAGGTTTTGAAGAGCTAAAGAAGAATGTTGATAACATGAATCAATTGGAATTGGACAGTCCCGAGATTTTGAAAAAATTGAATTAATTATGTTCTAAGTGTTGGTCCTGTATTATCTTTTTGTTGTTTTTTTTTTGGATTGTTGCTCTTTGCAATTCCTTGGTTGTACTTCTTTTGTTGCCAACTTTCTATTTTTTAGACTTTTTGTCTTGTTTGGCTATCTCTATCGTGTAATTCTTATCCTATTGTAATTTCTTTGTAAAGGGTTTTCAGTCCCTTAAAAAACTATTTTTTTCTGAATAAAAAATAACCCACCCTTGAATTTATTTTCAATTACAAGTGGTGACTATTCCTAGAGATTCAAGATCTCAATGTAAAATTATAGGAATATAAATATAATAGCAAGTGTCCATGATACCAAAATATAAATATTGTTAATTTTTATCAATAATTATATAAAAAACTTAACCTAGATTCTTTCGCTACATTTACCAATAGAATTAAAAATATTATAACCATGGTATATTTTTAGAGTAATTAGTCTTATCCACAATTATTACAATGGGGTAAAAGAAGTGCACATCTCTAGTACATGTGAATAATATTATGCTTTTTTTTTAAACCAACATAAGTGAGATCCTTCAATTTAAAATTTTACGAACCATCTTATTCTTTGTAAGAATTATGAATTTTTCTCAAATATATAAGTTCATGCTTCCTGTCATTTATGTTATTTTGAATATTTAAATATATTTTAAAAAAATTAAAAATAATAACTTATATCAAAAAGATGAAAAAATATCAAAGTTTGTATTACTGCTTTTGCACATGATTGTTTTTTAATATTTCTCATGTGATTAAATTTATGACTATATATTCTCTACAAGCTTGGAAATTTATTATGTGATGAAATTTATGACTACACGTGCTCTAAAAGCTTATCATCCAGCATTAGCTTTCCTATTTTAGTATGTTCTAAAATGTTTATTTTGATTGAGTCTAAATTCAACCACAAATTAACATTTTGAATTAAAAAACCTTTTCTAATGGATTAATACCAAATCCTTATAGATATTAAGGTACTTTGATATCATCATGCATGAATTTATGAAAGCATAATGTTCCTACATATTGAATGACTTTTTGAATGTTCAAGTAACTTGAGAGAATCATAAATTGTGAAAATGGAAAATTATAGTATTGTAAACTTAACATTTTGATATCATATTTCTCATTGCTAGATAATATCTATCAAAGATTTTAAAACAAATTTACAAGGACTGTAAGCTACATAAGTTATCACTTGACTCAAATAATTTTATGAAAAATTAGGATGTCCACATTTAACTCCTAGTCATTTACAACTATGATTGACAAGTTATGATTTAGTTATAAACAAACATTTCCAACAACTTGAAATGACTAAGTTTATTTCTCAAATCACCTACAATTAAGAATATTTCACGTTAATATTTTTTTATTTGGTTCAACATAAACAACAAATAGAAATTGAATCATTATAATTTGATTAAATGCCCTTCTTTTTAATTCCTTAAATATGTCATAATAATTATATCTATGTTAGTATCTATCTTTTCTCTGAATATTACACCTCTTCAAATACATCATAATATCATATATAACACTCTCTATTGTGAATGAGAACAAAATTTTCAAAACTAATCTAAAATAAAAATGTACAACACCTTTTTTTAGACTGATTACAAACTGCCACAATATTCAAGTTACTAAACTAAAACTCAAAAAACTAATTTTTGCCAAATTATCCTTAATAACTGTAAACTCATGTTGAAATAAAAATTAACTACTCTTCTTAATCATTTCTCTACAATGTTAACATTAAATATTTGAGGAAAAGATCACAAAACTATCTTAACTCAAATATGGTTTGAATACCCTTTTCAAAGAAAGGTAAAGTCAAAGTATTTAAATCAAAGCTATACATGTCCCTAAAAAAAATCAAACTATGAAACTCTGAAGAGAAACCTTAAAATTATATTTTTTTTAATAAAACTTGGCAATTACATATCAAGGATAAGACATAATCAAGGGTTCAAATAGAGCAGTTAACGTTAACACAAGTAACAAACTTTATATTTGAAGAAAATAGTGACAACCAGAGTACATGAAATAACACATAGGACTCACATATGAACTAGGGTTTAATATTATAGATTTTATACCATTTAAAACTCTATACCATAACAAGAGTTTATAGGACATGGACTGACAAAATCTAAAATAATATATGAAAAATTTAATAGGTTTAAATAGATTCTCCAAAAAATAAGAATTGTTAACCTATTTTCTTTACAAAAAATTATTTGAGAGTTATACGACTTTGAAATAGTTAATAAAATGTCTTCCAAAATCAAGGAATAGAACAAAGAATTTAGATAACACCTATATTAACCACATCACTCACTCGCTCGATAGTAAAGCTCAAATGAAGTAGGTCAAAACCAAAAATAATTCTAGAAAATTGTGTAAGTCTACTATAGATTCAAAGGTGCAATGGAATTCGTGCTCTAGTCTTCATATCTAGGCTATCAAGAAGAAATTAAACAAAATAGAGATGCTATAATTGATGCCCTAACTCATAAAAATTATTTTAATCAATTTTGTGAATCACACCATAAGCTGAAGATAAAAATTATTTAAATGGTACCTCAACCATTTTAAACCCAACAAAAAATAGCCAGCTCAATATTGTTGTCAAATAATACCTTCTTGCCTTGTTAACAATTATGTCTTTTGACACTTGCAAATCAAATGATGCCAATACATATATAAAATCATATAATTCCAAATTGATACTTGTTTATATCATTTGAGACCCCAAGCTAATTATAATGTCTTTTACAAAGATAATATAAGTAGTGTAATATAACTGTTAAGGGAGGCTTCTTTAACCACATTAATGATTCAAACTATATTATTCATGCATCAAAAACTTAAAGATCCAAGTGATCAATTCCACTAAACTAAAAAAAATGATGTAACTAATCAAATTGATGTATCAAGTGTCACTAAACTTATAGGATCAAATGCCATCATAATTGTTCAACTAATTAAATTAGTTTCCATCAAATGGACACACTTATGCTCAAAATGCCATCATATGTCTGCAACTTATTGTTTGTCACATGAAAATGCTCATGCTCACAATTTAGTATTTGGCATCGAGGACAACACAAAGAGAGGAACAACAATTTTTTTAGGAATTTCTTTTACCTTTCTATCTTTGTTATAGTTATTTATATGCTTGCAAATTATGTCAACCTAGCAATTTCTACTTATAACTAAGATTTGGTCGTACTTATATCCAACCTAACAAGGGATACTTTCAGGCATGCAAAGAATTGAAGAAAAGAGGGAAGCTTGAGGGTATGTTTGTTTGGTTTTCTGATGACTCGAAAAAAGTATGATTTTAAATATGAAGTGCAAGCTCAAGAATTCTTGGCAACTAACTAATAACCAGTTTGATGCAACTTGCACATGCCATCAATAAATCTATTAAGGAAGACTCTAGTGATTAGGAACTATAGTATCCAAATCCCTAATATGGAAAATTTAATTTTACTTGAATGCATAAATCAACCAAGAAACAATGAAATAAAAAACAAGTTAAAAGACAGGATGAGTCTACATTACCAATTCCAATTTATTTTTCAAAGATCAATTACAACACTATATTTGTTCTTTATTTTTCTCATGGACAATATTTTGATTGAAGTAGTTATTACTTGGATTTTTTTTTTTAATATTATGCTTTAGGAAATGCTTAAATTTTGGATACATAGTGACAAACGTGCTTATATATTTCTTTGTTCTTCACTCCCACTCCATTCATTCAAGATTTTTTGAATATCTATTTTTTTCTCATCACCTAATCCATAATTTAATCATATGCTTGACACCCAAATTGTTGTACTTTCTTGTTTTATGTTTCATTTTGCTTAATTTTACAAAAATATTATGCAGATAGAAAAGAATTCACAAGAAGATCTATACAATAGATCACCTAACTTAACTTTATGCATGACACCCTAATTACTATACTTGTATTTTGTATAAACAACATCCCTTATTTTATTTTGTTTAATTTTACAAAAAAATATCATGCAAATATAAAGGAATACACAGGAAGAACTGTACACAAGGCCACCTAACTTGATTAATCATATGATTGACACCCTAATTGTTGTACTTTTTTGTATTTTGTATAAATAGCATCAATTGTTTTATTTTGTTTTATTTTATAAAAATGTCATGCATATATAAAGAAAAGCACGAGAAGAATTGTACACAAGGCCACCTAACTTTCCATTTCTTTGACCAGTTATCATTATATAGGGAGAATTTTTTATCAAATATTTAGTTAGACCTTTAATATGAAATTGTAATAAATATTCTCATGATTGTAGTCTGCCGAAGTGTTTTAGATACTAAGGTATCATGTAATTGAATTTAAATATCTTTCTTTGTGGTTGTAAGTGAATATTGGAAATAGAGATTTATTGTGGTTTGAATATTTTTCAGTTATGTTACCATTTTTATATTAGTATATAATTTTATTTTAGAAATTATTTTTACTATTCTATTTTGTTGATAGTTATTTATATGGTAATAAATTATGTCAACCTAGCGATTTTTACTTATAACTAAGTTTTGGTAGTCTTAAGTAACAACATCATTCAATTACTTTTTAATCAAATTAAATAGTCCTAATACTACCAAATATAGTTTTCTTCTAAAACTTCTCTAATAATGAAGTAACCACATTGTATTATATATTTACATAATAAAGTTAAGGGTCTATATTTTATTATACATTGAGATAGGTTGTTGGTATAATAGGGATATATGGCATATTTCTCAGTTTCATCAAATTAATGACCACAAGTTAGCCATTTTTCATTGGTGTTCATATGATACTACCACCTTATATATTCATCAAGCTACTATTACACTCAAAGTTGAATTTTTCTATCTAGTAGTTAACTTCTATCATCAAAAGAAAATTATTTATCCAGCCATTGTACTAGAGGTTATCATGCCAAAGATAGACTAGATTAGTTGAAAGTAAGTGATAGAGATTCTAAAGTTAATTTTTTATCTTTTTCAATTTTCTTATTCTACTCTCAAGTATCTTATATATATCCTCCACGCATTTATCAAACATTAAGTGAAAGTCTATAAGTTTCAAGGAAACTCTCAATAAGATGATCATTCTTTACAAGAATGCTTTAAAATTTAATTTCATGTTATCTTTTCCGTCACACAATGATTATTTTGTGATTAGTTCTTACCTTCAATAAATGATACTTATCATGGATGATTATAGATTACATGAGTATGATGTATTTCTCTATGAGTTTTATAAAATTGTTTAGAATTGTCTTGGGATAAGTTACATGTCATATATATTGCTTCATGTGTTAGAATTGTATAGAATGAAATCCAACAAATTCTATTCACTTTAATCTAGACTCAAACAAGAAAATAGATATATAAAATTACATAGGAAAGGGAGGAAATGTAGAAGGGTAGGTTAAATAAATTATAATAACCATGAAAAACATTATTAAATAAAAATTCATAATTTAAAGTACTTTAGTTTCATTACTCATTAAATGTGAAATAAAATTATAATGTGATATTGAATTAGAGAAGAAATATATAGTAAAATATAAAAAGTTTCTTCTATGCTAAGCTAGAATCAAACATATTTTTTTAAGCATATTTCTTATTACCTTTATAATATATTATGTAGTACCTCATCTAGTACTAATTTTAAAGGGTAAGAGATAGAAAAAATTGTTAGAATCTAGTTGGAACAATTGATGGAGGGTATCCATCATTTCAATTTAATTTATCACTTTTAGATTGTGCTTTGTATGAAATTTTTTTTCTTCCTTTTGATTTATTTTTGTTGTGACAAAATTTAAGAATTCATATATTGTGAATTTTTTTTCCTAAGCAAAGTAAGAAATTTGGTACACTCAATATTATTTTTCTTTTATAGCTTTTGTTAGACTATGATCAATAATTATACCGATACAAAGATAAATAGATAATTTCATGGAGCTTTATTAGGGGGAGCTCAATACAAATTAGTTTCCATTATTTCAATGTCCGTGATTCATGAGTATAGTGACATGATAGTTGATGATCTTGGGAATTTAGCTTAGGGTTACACCCTTATGATTATTGTGAGGTAGCTTTTTGTAATTCAACGTAATATATAGTTGTATATATTGTTACATTTCATTTCATTGTAATTATTACAACTATACAATTAAGTCAACTACATATTTTTCTATATATAAATATAGTCTTCTATCTTAAAATAAATATCTCATACATTTACACTAGTAAATGATCTGCTATAGGTATTACAGAATATTTCATGTAAATAGAGTATTATAGATCATGTTACACATATTACATATAAGTATCTAACAAATATCTAAAAAAATCATGACAAAGAATATGCATCATATAATGTGCTTCATAAGCAGGACATCATTTTCATTAAGGAAAGACAAATATTTTAACTAAATACATATATTTCTATATTCTTAAATTTAGTGGTTATGATCTCTATACCACATATGATTATAAATAAATTGATTTAAGACTATTAATTGATGAATGTCCTTATCCTACTTTATATATCCCAATGTATTATTCACCCATATAGAAGCTATAAATGATGTGAAATTTTCAATCTAAAACTATCAACCACATTTCCTGAAGCTATACATGGTTTGATTATATATGTCTATACATTTTATATGTTGTTTCTATTTTTAAATTATGTGTGTATTCAATTAAAAGTATTCTATTATGATGATAAATAGTTAAAATATTTCTTTAATAATGGTCTTGTCAACATTCATTACCTGCTTCTAAGATCTTGTTCATGCATTAATTCTGAGGATTCTATCAAATGATGAGTGAAATTTCCTTCCAATCACACATTTTTCTAGTTTAATATCTACTACATATCATTTTTTAACTTATCAACACATGACTAATTGTTTCTATTTTGGAAAATGTCATATCCATGTGATAAGTTTATCTTTAAATTTTCACTTACATTCACAAGTATAAATTATTCTTAGGAATATAGGATTGAAATATGAAATTGTAAGAAAATAAATACTATCACAAGTGTAGACAAAACTAAAACTCAATTATTATCAATTATTTCAATCAGAAAATATTTGTGAAACTTCAACTAGATTTTTTAGTACAATAACAAATTGAAGTCTCAACATTGAAACCATTGTACTTTTTAGGCATATAATTATTAATCTTAATTATTAGAGATGTTAAACAATGCACATCCCTAACATACCTACCATAGGTATATATTATTGGACTTTAATAATACAAATACAAGTAAGATCTGTTAATTTAAAAATTTAAGACCACATAGATGCTTGTAGCCATTATAAAGTTGCCTCAAATATGATACTACTTTCTTCCTAACATTGATGTATCTTAAAATGTTTAAACACACTTAAAGAAGTAAAATAAAATATTATTTATATTTTTTTTATATTAAATTTGAAAATCTCGAACCTTTTTATTGATTTCTCAAATGTTTTCCTTGATATTTGTAAAGTGATAAAATTTCTAAGGGTATTTTTAAGTTTTTGATTCTCTACAAGCTCATCAGAGAGCGCTATATTTCCTCTTTTAATATCTTCAAACCTTTTTATAGATTGACTCAAAATATAACCAGAAATCAAAACATTGAATTCTGACATATATTCCAACAATCTAATATCAAATTCTTATAGACCTAATGATACTTTGTATCCTCACACATTACTTTTGAAAGCACTAAGTTCTCATATATTAGATTCCTTTTTGAGTATTCAAGTAATTAGAAAAAATAATTAATTATGCTAATGAAAGCTTACTGTTGGTAAATAGATTGTTCTTTTTCACTTTAACTCCAAAATACCCAAATATTAAAGAATCAATTGAATACAACAGTTGAGAAATGCAACTGAATAACTAATTTCCCTCTGAATTTGAAGGTACAACTCCCTTAAATAAATGATTTTCAATGAATATGAATATTTCCTAATCTAACAGGGGTATGTCCTTAACCTAAGAATAAAAGAGGTAAACCAAGCTAGGCCTAGATAGGAACAAGCTCAGGAAAATTAAATTCAACTAAATATAGTCAATCTAGAGATCTCAGCAATCATACAAACTCTAAAAACTGGTAATGCAATGATAGATAATGAAGATGCAAATGCAAAACTAAGGATTAATGAAAAAGTAACAATGAGTCAATCTATTTCATAGGAACACCTTCCAAACATAGACTAACACTAGATTCCCTTCGGGTTAACTTTATCAAATTATAATACATAACTTTGGTTCAATCATAAACTGTAAATCTAATTTCAAGGAAACATTCAAATTAGTAGAAAGATAAACAAAATGCAATGGAACAGTTAAAGAAATGGTATTTAGACATACACAAATTTGACTTAGAAAAATGTCATTCTTCACACAAAAATTTAGTCAACCCTTGTTTTGATTTGGAAAATAGTACATATAGAGTTCCAGAGTTGGACCGTTACAAAAAGGGTAATCAAAACGGTTCCACTTCTCTAATTAGAAATGATAAAAAAAATTTATCTGTTAGAATAAATATCAAAATTTAGTCCAAGAGGGAATCTACTTATGCTTCCATTTTCTTCCCCTTGTCTCATTTAGCCCTATAAGAAGTGACAGTTTTAATGATTGGGATGAGCTCTTCGTGCCTATTGATGTGGACATTAGTATATCAGATGAGCCATCTGGAATTTTCTTTGGATAGGTTCTTGATTACATCCATCCAATCTTTCAACTCTTCCATGGCTTTAAAAATACATCCGCTCAACTGTAGGAATTCTGGCACCTTGTCCAAATAGGAGGAAGACTATTCTGCCAGCCTAAGCACATAATCAAAAAATGATTTCTGCATACTAGCCAATCCGATCATTTCTTTTCCCTAACCACTTGTCTGTGATTTCATGTATAGACCCTGAAGGATTTTAAAATCTTTTTTTTGCTCCTCCTTGATTTTGACATTTGTCTGGTGCAACCCTGCTTCATCTTGAATGATCATCTTGATCTTAAATTCAAAGCTATGAAGCCATTTGATCAAAGGCTCATCTCCTTTCTACAATAGCTTGGCCTTTAATGCCTCCTTGGTCTTCATTTTAACTACCACATGTAGCATTAGTATACATTCTTGACATCTCACTCTCTCTGATGTGAGAGTCTACAAATTCTTATCAATATTATCTCTCTTTTTTTCTAGCATTAGGAGAGAATTACCCAGTTGCTCAACAACTACCAGTCCCTTAGATTCGAGCCTCTCGATCCATATCTTGTCGATCTGCCTGAAATGTCTCTCCTCTTGCAACTTGGCTATGATGCCCTGATATTCTATAGAATTGGGATCAAAAGTGGTCTAAGCACTAGGGACACTTGTAATCAGAGTGATCAAGTATCTAATGAAATTTGTCAACTCACTAACTTCTGCCTTGAGTTATGCTTTAGCAGTTTTGAGCTCTTCAAGTTCTTCTTGAATTACCACATTGGTGGACTTACACCAATCCACCTTAGTGAAATGATGAGCCAGCCCCATGTCAAATGACTATAGCTTGAAATCAGAAGCAGTCAAATCTTCAAACCCGCCTTCCTTAGTTGGCTTTGCTACCTCCATAGTGAAATGTCTAGTTTCAGGATCTCAACCTAGTGTAGACATTGTCTTCACCTTCTTTACTTTTCTCACAATGGTATTGGGTTGCAAGGCTCATGAAAGGGTATCTTTTCTCGAAGTCCCTTATTCTACTCTCTTCCTTTTTTATCCAAAGTGCTCTCTATCCAAGATTCAACACTAGCAACTTTGGAAGCAGAGACTAGTTCTTCTATAAACAAATTCCTGATCACCAGAGGGGTAGCTTTGGGTCTAGAAGTGAATGGGTTCACCGAAGTGGGAGAGGAAGAGACTAATTTAATGAATTGAGCCACATTTTGTTTCTTCCCAACCCCCTCATCTAGTTCTATGGTGGAAGTACTGGAGCTATCTTCACCCACTTCTACTATGAGAGGAGATCCTCACCTTGGAGTATCTTGGGCAGAAGTATCACCTTGTGTGCCGACAGTATTGACTTGGGTTGGTTTCTTTGTTTCTGTATTCCTAACAGAATCATTCATAGACTTGACTAGATCTGTAGAGATTGCTTCTTCTGTGGAGCCAATTACAGGGGCTGAGCCACCTCCCCATGTCTTGTCCAATGGAATCATCTTTTTAGGAGGCTCATCACCACCACCCGCAGGATGAGCCGACTCCTTCTCTGCAGTTGGGATAGTTTCTGAAGATGATGTAGGGTACTCCCTATCTCTTTTGCTAGTGTTTGTTGAATGGGGGCTTCCTTTTCGGCCACTTTCTCCTATTCGCTGTCCATTCAACCCATTGTTTTGTCCTTCTGTAAATCCCACCCATCAAGGTTTCCAAGTCATCAATAGCTTGGCCTAACATGGGTTCTAAGCATATGGGGAGGGGCTTGATCTTCTCTAGGTATGTATCATCATACATATGCTGGCAATCATCTTCTTTCCCTTATCTCGCAATGTTAAGTTTGAACTTTTTGATTTGTTCAATAGTTAACCTTCCGTAGAACCTTTCTCTGCTTTCCAAGTCATCTTTGTAGTTGGCCCAATAATCTTCAATATCATCAATGTGATGGATCGAGTGACCCATTTGCAGATAATCTCAAGCATAGTCTAGAGGATCATACTGCAGCCTTAGGACATCATATGTTTCTAAATGAAACTTTTTTTAGAATGTTTTCAGAACATTCTTTGCATCATACCGAAATGCACAACTATAGGCTCCAATGGTCATCGGGACGTCGTATGCTTTCTTTTAGGTGCCTGCATAGATCAAGTTCACCTGGATCGCTTGCCTCATCACCTCAACCAACACGATCATGTCGTCTATATATCTAGACAACTTCAGAGGGAAATCATCAAATCTTGCAAGATGAATGTATGAGAAATTGACAAATTGAATAAAAAAAGCTTTGAATTAGCTGATGAATGCCATGGATTTTGGAGAAAATCTCATTTTTAGGTAACCTTGTAACTCACTGCACAATCTCATTGTAAATGCATCATTAACCTTGAGATATTTAGTATAACTATTATGCAATTGCAGACAAGGGAATAACTCATAGCTCTTCATATCTTTTGGAAATTCTTCCAATCTAGGAAGTCCCAACCTAAGTTGAATAGTAGCTAAAATGTATAATAGAATTGATGACATATAGAACTCATTTTGATGTTTAGCTCTATTTAGGGCATTGGAGAGATTTTTTCTTACCATGAGGGCCCAATCAATAAAATGGTGTTGAGAGAAAATCACCTAGACTAGGGAGAAATGATGCTCAACATAATTTAGTGCATTGCTCTCACCTCTGATCCTGTGAATCAATACTAGGATATCCACAATCTCTGGCTTCAGGTTTGTGCCATAGGGTTTTGGGAAACTTTCCCTTGGTGCTCTTCGACTCTTGGAACCATTTCTTCATAATCTCCTTCTTCTACACGGTCTTCTTTGCTCCATATTCAGTCACCACCTGACTGTATGTCATCTCTGAATGCTTGGTTTGTTCTGGAATGTGAAGGGAGTTCTGAATGAAATCTCTGTCAATAGAGAGTAGCATGGTGTCATCAAGAAAAAGGATTTTCTTGGTGTCCAGATTATAGTGAGCTATACATTCTCTAACGAGCTCAAGAGCTTGAATTTCCATAGGGAAGCCGATGGATTTAACTAGTCCACTCTCCTTCAATTTTTCAGTAATGGGATGTATAGGGTCTGCCTTCAATCTATCCTAGAAGCTCTACAGGTTAAAGAACTTTAGAGAAGTGTCTGTAATTTTGTGCCAATCAGAAGTGAGGCCGTTCATTCCATTGAACCCCATAAATCTGGTAGCCATGTTTTGGTTGATTTGAAACAGGAACTAGGGATGTATCTCAAGAATGTAAGATCAGAGAATAAATCATTGTCAAGAATTTCAAATTCTGATAGTTTGGCATACAAATGGTAGTTCTTTTCCGTATCACTTCATTGAATTTATAGTTTTTGAATTCTTACCATTAACGACTGACTTCCCACGCCACACAAATGAAGAAATTCAGGCGTTTATGAAAAAGCTAGTTAAGAGGTAAAACAACTTTATTTGAATTAATTACTTTACCTTTACAGGCCGTTAAGAAACATATTTTGATTTTGATAACTGTAATGGTAACTTTTTTGAGGTAACAGATAATTACTTTTCCGCTTCTCCTTTGGGCGGAAAAATGGTTTTGGGGTGCTCCTTTCTCAGAAATCCACCAAGGGAGGATTTTAGCCTATTGAGATGCTAAAATGATATGTATTGATTTCATCAGCTTTCTTTGTACCTTGGGTCACCTATGGGATAGATTCTTCTCCAACACTCTTCTATTTTAATGATTTGGTGGAAAATGTACTTCGGAGGTCGAAACACACCTAATGAAGTAGTGGATAAGCCATTTTCCTCTTTTCTGCCACTGAGACTTCCTTCTTATATTCTTCATTATTTGATCATCTTTCTTACTTGAATGGATCTGCATTGTATCTAGTTGCCTTTCTAAACTTCAATTATCTATTTCCAAATTCAAGCTAACCGCTGAGACTTTTGGAAATACCCACCATGGAAAACACACTCTGTAGGTGATTTTCCGCCAAGAGGAAGCCCAAAACCAATTTTTTGCCAATGCTACATAATGAAGTGTCAACGCCAAAGACTTCAAATGTAAATAGAACCAGTGTTAGAATCCTCTAAAACATGACCTTTACCATATTTGGGAAGCTAACCTACCCAATGAAACATGATCTCAGATACATATTCCCTCTGACTTGCAAAGGATAATTCAATTTGGAGAAATCTAATAAAGGCCTCCTAGCCTAAGGGGAAAGCTAGACTTAGACTCAAGACTTACACGATGATTCAAAACTACTACCAAGTACTAGAAATCCATTTTTTCCTAAAGGAATGCATAACAAAAATGGGGCAACAACTAGCTCTATCTTGGGACTTGGACATTCACATGTCCATGCAAGAAACTCAAATATCTGGTTTTGCAAAGCTTAATAAAAGGTGGCTCACAACAAAAATAAAGAAAAAAATAGAAAGGAAAGCAAGGAAAGTAAACCTAACTAAGGAAAAAAAAAATGGGAACTAAACGTAACTATGGTACAATACAAGGGTTACCTATTTTAACATCAGATCTGATACAACATCAAGTCTTGACCATTATATGTTAGGGGTAATGCCTTTCCATCTGGATAGGTCAATTTAAAAGATTTCTTCTCAAACACCTGATGGATGTTGAAAGGTCCTTTCTACAGTGTTTCAAATTTTCCATGCATGCCTTCCTACGCTTGTCCCATAACAACACCATATCTCCCTCCATAAATTTTTGGGGTCTTCTCTTTTTATAAAACAAGTTCTTCATGCACATTTGATGTTGTGTGATGTGATCTACCATTTTATCCCTTTCCTCTTCAAGTTTGTTTAAGTAAATAATCCTCTCTTCTAAACCATCTTCATATACACCATCTTCTACCACTGTTCTCAATCTGCAAGTTGCTAACTCCAATGGAAATGGGAGACTGACTTTGATCCCATAGACAAGCTCAAAAGGAGACATGTCAATGACTCTTTGGGGAGTCACTCTATCTTCCTAGAGGGCTTCATAAATTTTCTTATGCCAAGTTCTTTGGTTATCTACTATGAGCTTCTTCATGATGTTCGCCAAGTTTTTGTTACTGGACTCAGCTTAACCATTTCCTTGATGGAAATAGTTTGATGAGTGACTGATCATAATGCCATACTCAAAATAGAATTTGGTAATTTCTTGAGAAGAAAATTATGTGGAATTATCCATAACCAACTTAATAGGCACACCAATCCTTACCAAGATGTTCTCTTTGATGAACTCACATACTATCTCCGAAGTAGTTTCCTTGCTTGCTTTCACCTCCACCCATTTCATGAAATAGTCTATCATAGTGATTATGTAGGTATGGCCTATGCTAGATGTGGAATTTATAGGGCCAATAAAATCAAGACCCAATTTCTCAAAAGGACCCTCAATTATTACTGGTCTGAGAGGTAGCGCTGCTAGATATGGCTTTCTAGTAAAAATTTTGCATTTTTCACATCTTGCCACCCAATGATATGTGTCTCTAGACATTCCTGGCCATTAATAACACTATCTCAATATCTTGAATGCAATAACCAATGAGGAAAAGTGTCTCCCATAAGCTTCATCATGAAACACTTTTAACAACTTCTCTTGCTGTTGTTTGTCAACACACCAAAGGAAAGTCGCATCTATGGATCTCTTGTACAATCTATCTTCCCAAATAACATATTTAGAATCTTTCAGCTTCAAATCTCTTCATTGTTTCAAAGTCAATCCCTTGGGACATTCACCGTATGTCAGAAAATACACAATATTTTCAAACCAAGGGTCTTACATACTTATTGCTAAAACCAGTTGTGTAATTTTAGGATCTTTTTCCACTTGATTTTCCGCCATTGCTTAGCACAGTGCATTTCCTCTCACCAACTTGGTGGGTTTTATTTCTATGTTGTATTCCTGAGTTTTAGCCACCCATGCTCCTATGTTATTACATCCCACATCTTGTTGAGTCAAAATACTCTATACTACAATGTCAGGCACATATACAAGGGAGTGAGAGTGTAAAATATAGAACTTGAAGTTCTTTAAAGCCTTTACTACTGCCAAAGCATGATTTTGATTCTAGAGTATTTCAACTCATGATTTTTCAGAGGTGTGCTCATAAAAGAAATAGGAGCCTGAACTCCTTCCTCATTCTCTGACATGAGGATGGCTGACAGAGTATGTTCAGAGGAATAATAATAGATTATGAAATCATTTTTGTAGTCTTGGTGACATAAAACTAGGGCATTGGCTATGGTGTTCTTAATGCTTTTAAAAGCTTGTTTTCCAGGGTCATTCTGTTTGAAGTTTACATTTCCTTTCATCATGTCCACTATGCATTTGGTAATTTTAGAACAATGTGGGATGAACCTCCAGAGGAAGTTTACTTGGCTAAAAAATGATTTTACTCTAGTTTTGTTCACAGGTAAGCTCAGCTGTTGGATCAGTCTCACCCTTTCTGGATCAATTCTTATGACTTCTTGGCAAACAATGTGACACAAAAATTTTCTTCAGTCACACAAAAAACCAACTTTTTGGGATTCAATGAAATCCCATCTTCCCTACACCTTTGCAACACTTTCCTTAAATAATTTATATGGTAAGCTATTTTTCTAGAAAACACAGTAAGATCATCCAGATACATACCAATTATTTTTTTCTTCATATCGCTTAAGGAAAGATCCATACCTCTCTGAAAGGTAGATCTGACATTTATTAACCCGAATGACATTCTGTGATATGTGAAAGTGCCCCATGGGGTAGTAAAATACATTTTGTGTTGATCTGCTTTCTCCACTTCTATGTTATTGTACCCTTAGAATCTGTCTAACATAGACATCATCTAAGCTCCAGCCACGGTCTGCAGTAGGTGATCCATTTTGGGAAGGGCATAATTATCTTTCAAGGAAGATTGATTAAGATTTTTAAAATCTACGTAGATCCTTATTTCTTTGTTCTTTTTCCTCACACATACTATATTCGCCACCTAGGTGGAATGATGGATATGAGATATGATTCTTTCTTTAAGCATTTTATCAAATTCCCTAAATATGGCATTAGAAAATTTGGGGTTGTAATTCCTTTGTTTCTTCCTGGATGGAGTGGCCTCAGGTTTTAAAGGAATTTGGTGTTTGAATTTCCCATTCATAAAACTTTTTAGATCTTCATAACTCCAAGCGAAAACATCTTGGTATTCTAGGAAGAGTTTCCTAGCTTCTTCCTTTTCTACTTCAGTGCAGCATTTTCCAATGTTGATCATCTTGGGATCTTTTTCACTTCCAATATTAATTCCCTCATATTCATCAGTGGTGGGGCATTTCTCAATTCTCTTCTTTTTAATAAAAGTATCATACCTGTTGAAATTTTTTCAAGTGTGACTAAATGGGGAGGGATGATATTACCCTGCAACTGAATGATATCTGACTTATCCTTCTTATGCTTGTGATAACAATTTCTTTTATTATCATTAGGAGTATCCCTATGGAAGTCACTGTAACTCTCCAAAAAGAGAAGGAGGTTCTTGTCATCTTCAAACACTTGCCAATCTTTCGCATTATCAGGCACAGACGGTCTATACACAACCTCTACTGAATTTTGGGTGAGGGAGAAGTAATGAGGCTGATATTGCTAAGGAGTCCACCTTGGAATTAAAATCTCTTGGCATAAATTCGATAAAGAATGTATCTAATGCTTCAATTTTGTCCCATACTTTGTTCCTGTAGTTTTTTAATCTACGATTCTTTACATAGTATTGATTCTTGACTTGGCGCACAATTAACTCAGCATCACCTTGAGCTCTCAAAATTTTCACACCCTTTTCCTTTGTAGAAATAATTCCTAACAGTAGGGTTTCATATTCAACTATATTATTGTTGTTTCTGAACTCTAATTTATAGGCCATCGGTTCACATACTCCATCTGGCGATATTAACACTATGCCCGCACTAGACCCTGACGATGCATAGCTACCATCAAATTCTAGAGTCCAGATATGTGGTGGCTTTTCTTTAGTGGGAGACTACTTTTCCTCTTTTTCAAGTTTGTTTTTCCCATCCTAATCATCTATAAATAGCATATAGTTGTCAAATTCTAATTCTTGATACAAAATTTGGTCATTAGGGTCATCATACTTTAGCACTGTAAAATTAGCTCTCTTTGGGAACTAGATTTATCTTTTTGTTACCCACTAGGATTAAATCTTGAGACCAATCTAGCTTTATTTCCCCTCCTTGATGTCTACAAAAGCTTCTGCTTAGCAAAAAACCATAACTAGCGGGTATATCAGCAACAAGTATTGTTAACAACATTTTCTTCTCAGGGTGTGCTGCTAGAGCCACTTGAGCATCTTTAATTTGTCTAACCAGAGGTACTTGCTTGGAATCCATGGACTAACACCTACCATGAGCTTTAGTGAGGGTAAGAACTAAATCTTTAGCTATAGTTGATGTCATTACATTGTCTGAGGCTCCTGAGTCTATTATATAATTGCTTAATTTGCAACCATTAATATATAATCACACATAGAATGGATCATGCTTTTGGCCTAGAAAGATAGCCAAAATAGATGACTCTCCATGCTCAATTGAGTCTACAAATAGACTCATTTTCTATGGTATTTATGAAATTTTGGTTTAAATTCAGATTCCCCTCTTTATAGTAATCTACTAGTTTTTGCAGTTCTATAGGATTAGACTTAAGATAGTCTATGGGGGAAATCTTAATTATGGAATTTCTATAGAATTGAATAATATCAAAAGAGTTTTGTTCCTTACTGGGTTGTAGAATCATCACTCCTTGGTTGGCCTCCTTAGAATTGGAAGTAGATGCTTCATTATTTTTTGGTGGAGGTGTGGAAGCAGGGCCCTTATCTTTCTGACTCTAGGTCATTACTGTGTAGGAGGTCCCATCTATGGTAGCATAACATGTCGCTTCTCATTTTGAATCTGATTCATACTGTAAATATAAGTTTTTAGAATCACCATGTGAGTATGAATCTGGTTCAGCTCCAGATACTCCAACATTCCATTCATCAGTCTGATGCATCTTCCAAGCATGAGCTACATCGGGGAAATTTTCTCCATCATGATCTGTCGTTAGGTGAAATGCACACATGTTTCCCTTTTTAGGAGGAGCTTCTATAGCTAGCCTCTGTAGTGGAGGTGTTAATTGTAATGTTTTTCCCTTAGCATTCCTCCCATCATTGTTTCTTCCAGGTTGCTCTTGAAAGTTTCATTGCTAGGGATTATTGAATCTGGGAAGGTTCCTCTTGAAGGCAATGAATTCATTGGATAATTTTTGAATCATCTCATCTTATGATGTTGTGTTACTAGTAGTAGCTCTAGATTGTATTTCTCTCTTCCAATTTCTTGATGAGATCATATGATCTTCAATTTCTACAATAGTTCTTTGATTGGCATCCAAATCTACTAGGTTTAGTCTTCTTAAATCATAGTTGATACCAGGCGGCATACCACTTATGAAGAATATTTTCAAATTCCCCATAGTAGGCCTGGCAACTACTGGGATACATTTTAAAAGATTGTTAAATTTAGCCACAAAATCCCTCATACTGATTGAAAGCTCTTTCTTGATAGAAGTCAATTATGTCAGCAAGGCATGCTCATCTTCAGCAATTTTAAATCTTCTTTCAAAAACAACTCTCATAGAAGCCCAATCTATGATAGAATAATTGGGCAAGTGATGTAACCAATCATAAACACCTTCAACAAGGGTTTCAATGAATAATTTGATGGCCACATCTTCTTCTCACACTGCTAAGATACTAACCGAAGCAAAGAATGAAGCAATGTGTTCATCTGTAGATACTTTCCCATCCCCAGAGAATATAGGGTAATTCTTCCTTGAACTTGAGGGAAGGGAATTATATGTTTCTAATTGCAGTGGTCCAACTACAGTGGCCCAAGGGACTGCCATAACTACTTAAGGTAGATAAGGTGATAGGTTGACAACAAGAGGAGTAACCACTTTGTGTAAAGTTAACACTTCGCAAGTGGTAGACAAAAGAGTAGATTGTTCAGGAGGTGAAGGGCGTCTACTCTTGCTCTTGGTAGTTCTATTTCCTCGATGAGGTACTTCAAGTAAAGAAAAATTAATATCCATAGGTCTCTCAAAGACTAGGTCTATACTACCTTTCTTTTTTGCACTCCTAAGAAATCTTTGTAGGCTCTAGGGCTTCAACTAATTTTGTGGTCTAGCTTCATGCTCTACTTGGCATTGTGCCCTTCCTATATCTCATCTTTAGATGATGCCCTCAAGCACTTCTACTCTAGCTTCTTCTTGTTCAAGAACTTGATTGGTGTGCCTATAGTTTTCAGTGTTTCTTTTGTATCTCCAGACAAAACTGTTCAGTGAGGAAATGAGATCTTCTTGATCGTCCTGGAAACCAAGATTCGGCTGGAGCACAGGGATTATGTTTTCATGGGGAAGCACCATCCTTCCTCATGGTATTGATTCTGGTATAATGATCATTTTTTCCCCAGTAGAGTCACCAAAAATTTGTTGGTAAATAGATTGTTCTTTTCCAATTTAAGTCCAAAATACCGAAATATTAAAGAATCAATCTAATACAATAGTTGGGAAATGCAAATCAATAACTAATTTTCCTCTGAATTTGAAGGTAGAAATCCCTTAAATAAATGATTTTCAATGAATATTAATATTTCCTAATCTAATAGGGGTATGTTCTTAACCTAAGAACAAAAGAGGTAAACCAAGCTAGGCCTAGACATGAACTAGCTTAGGTAGATTAAATGCAACTAAATCTAGCCAGTATGGAAATCTCAGTAATCATATGATCTCTAAACACTCATAATGAAATGATAGATAATGAAGATGCAAATGAAAAACTAAGGATTAATAACAAAGTAACAATGAGTCAATCTATTTCATAGGAACACCTCCCAAACATAGACTAACACTAGATTCCCCTCGCGTTAACTGTATCAAATCATAATACAGAACTTCATTTCAATCATAAACTGTATATCTAATTTCATGGAAACATTCAAATTAGTAGAAAGATAAATTCAATGCAATGGAACAGTTAAAGAAATGGTATTCAGACATACACAAATTTGACTCAGCAAAATGTCCATCTTCACACCAAAATTTAGCTGACCCTTGTATTAATTTGGAAAATAGTACATATAGAGTTCCAGAGTTGGACCGTTACAAAAAGGGTAACTGAAATGGTTCCACTTCTCTAATCATAAATGATAAACAAAAGTTTATCCGTTATAATAAATATCAAAATTTAGTACAAGAGGGAATCTATCTATGTTTCCATTTTCTTCCCCTTGTCTCATTTATCCCTATAGGTAGTGATAGTTTTAATGATTGGGATGAGCTCTTCGTGCCTATTGATATGAAAATTAATATATCAAATGAGCCATCCAGAATGTTCTTTGGCCAGGCTCTTGATCGCATCCGTCCGATCTTTCAAGTATTCCATGGCTTTAAAAATGCATCCACTCAACTGTTGGAGTTATGGCACCTTGTCCACCTTGTCCAAATGGGAGGAAGACTATTCTTCCAGCTTATGCACATAATAAAAAAATTATTTCTGCATACTGCCTAATCCGGTCATTTCTTTTCCTTGACCACTTGTTTGTGATTCTATGTGTAGACACTGAAGGAGTTTAAAATCTTTGTTCTACTCCTTGATTTTGACATCTGTATGTTGCAACCCTGCTTCAGCTTGGATGATCATCTCAATCTTAAATTCAAAGTTTTGAATCCATTCGATCAAAGGCTCATCTCCTTTCTGCAAGATCTTGGCCTTTAATGCCTCCTTGGTCTTCATTTTAACTACCACATGCAAAATTAATATACATTCTTGACATCTCACTCTCTCCGATGTGAGAGTCTACAAATTCTTATCAATATTATTCCTCTTTATTTCCAGCCTTAGGAGAGCATTACCTAGTTGCTCAACAACTACCAGTCCCATAGATTCGAGCCTCTCGATCCATCTCTTGCTGATCTGCCCGAAATGTCTATCCTCTTACAACTTGGCTATGATGGCCTAATTTTCTGTAGCACTGGGATCAAAAGCGGTCTGAGAACTAGGGACACTTGCAATTAGAGTGATCAATTGTCTGATGAAATTTGTCAACTCATTAAGTTCTGCCTTGAGTTGTACTTTAGCAGTTTTGAGCGCTTCAAGTTCTTCTTTAATTACCACATTGGTGGACTTCCACCAATCCATCTTAGTGTCATGATGAGAAAGTCCCATGTCAAATGATTGTAGCTCAAAATTGGAAGCAATCAAATCTTCAACCCTGCCTTCCTTAGTTGGCTTTGCTACCTCCATAGTGAAATGTCCAGTTTCAGGATCTTAGCCTAGTGTAGACATCATCTTCACCTTCTTTACTTTTATTACAGTGGCATTGGGTTGCAAGGCTTGTGAAATGGTATCTTTGCTCCAAGTCCCTTCTTCTACTCTCTTCCTTTTGCACTCCAAAGTGCTCTCTATCGAAGATTCAACACTAGTAACTTTGGAAGTAGAGACCAGTTCTTCTATAAACAACTTCCTTATCACCAGACGGGTAGCTTTGGGTCTAGAAGTGAATGGGTTAATCAAAGTGGGAGAGGAAGAGACTAATTTAATGACTTGAGTTGCTTTGTGTTGCTTCCTAACCCCCTCATCTGATTCTGTACTGTAGAAGTACTGGAGATATCTTTACCCACTTCTACTATGACAAGAGATCCTCGCCTTGAGTATCTTGGCAAGAAGTATAACCTTGTATTCCCATAGTACTGACTTGGGCTAGTTTCTCTATTTTTATATTCTTAACAGACTCAGTCGTAGACTTGACTGGTTCTGTAGAGACTTCTTCTTCTGCGGAGCCAATGATAAGGGCTAAGCCACCTTCGCATGTCTTGTCTAACAGAATCATCTTTTCAGGAGGCTCATCACCTCCACCTGCTGGATGAGCTGAATCCTTGGCTATAGTTGGGATAGTTATGGAAGATGATGCAGGGGTGCACCCTATCTCTTTTGCTAGTGTTTGTCAAGATGGGGGCTTCCTTTCCGACCACTTTCTCTTGCTTGTTGTCCATTCAACACATTGTTCTATCCTTCTATAAATCCCACCCATCAATGTTTCCAAGTCATCAATAGCTTGGCCTAACATGCATTTTGAGCTTATGGGGAGGGGATTGATCTTCTCTAGGTATGTATCATCGTACATATGCTGGTCATCATCTTCTAGCCCTTCAACTGCAATGTTACTTTGAACTTTTTGATTTGTTCAATATTTAAGCTTGCGTAGAACCTTTCTCTGCTTTCTAATTCATCTTTGTAGTTGGCCCAATAATCTTCAATATCATCAATGTGATTGATTGAGTGACCCATTTGCATATAATCTTGAACATAGTCCACAGGATCATACTGCGGGCTCAAGACATCATATGTTTCTAAATGAAACTTCTTTGAGAATGTTTTCAAAACATTCTTTGCATCAAATTGAGATGCATAACTGTAGGCTCTAATCAGGTTCATCTGGACCGCTTGCCTCATCACCTCAACCAGCAGGATCATGTTGTCTAGATATCTGGTCAACTTCAAAGGGAAATCGTCAAATCCTACAAGATGAATGTATGAGAAATTGGGAAACTGAATAAAATAAGTTCCAAATTGGCTGATGAATGCCATGGCTTCTGGAGAAAATCAACTTTCTAGGAAATCTTGTAACTCCCTACATAATCTCATTGTAAATGCATCATTAACCTTGAGATATTCTGTATAACTTTTATACAATTGTAGACAGGGGAAGAACTCATAGCTCTTCACATCTTCTGGAAATTCTTCTAATCTAGGAAGTCCCAACAAAATTTGAATAGTAGCCAAAATGTGTAATAGAACTGATGACATATAGAACTCATTTTGATGTTTATCTCTATTTAGGGCATTGAAGAGATTTTCTCTTACCATGAGGGCCTAATCAATAAAATGGTGTTGAGAGAAAATCACCTGGACTAGGAAGAAATGATGCTCAACAAAATTTAGCGCATTGCTCTGACCTCTGATCCTATGAAGCAATACTAGGATATCCACAATCTTCGGCTTTAGGTTCATGCCATATAGGGTTTTGGGAAACCTTTCCTTGGCACTCTTCGACTCCTGGAACCATGTCTTCGTAATCTCCTTCCACACGACCTTCTTTGCTCCATATTCAGTGAACACCCGACTGTATGTCATCTCTGAATACTCAGTTTGTTTTGGAATATGAAGGGAGTTCTAAATGGAATCTCTATCAATAGAGAGTAGCACAGTGGCATTAGGAAAAAGGATTTTCTTGGTGTCTAGATTATAGTGAGCTATACATTCTCTAACGAGCTCAGGAGCTTGAATTTACACAGGCAAGCCGATGACTTTGACTAGTCTACTCTCCTTCAGTTTTTTAGTAATTGGATGCATTGGGTCCACCTTTAATCTGTCGTGGAAGCTCTCTAGGTCAAAGAACTTCAGAGAAGTGTCTATAATTTTTGCCAATCAGAGGTGATGCCATTCATCCCATTGAAGCCCATAAATTTGGTAGCCATGTTTCGGTTGATTTGAAACAGGAACTAGGGATTTATCTCGAGAATGTAAGATTAGAGAACAACTCATTGTCAAGAATTTCAAATTTAGACAGTTCATCAAACAGATGACCTAGTTCTTGTCTGTATCACTTCATTGAATTTATAATTTTTGAATTCTTACCGTTAATGACCGAGTTCTCGCGCCACACGAATGAAGAAATGCAAGCCTTTATGAAAAATCCTATTAAGAGATAAAATGAATTTATTTGAACTAATTACTTTACCTTTACAGGCTACTCAGAAACATCTTTTCATTTTGATAACTTTAACAGTAACTTTTTGGAGGTAGCGGATAATTACTTTTCCCCTTTTCCTTTGGGCGGCGAAATGCTTTTGGGATGCTCCTTTCTCAGAAATCTGCCAAGGGAGGATTTTAGCCTATTGAGATGCTAAAATGATATGTATTGATTTCATCAGCTTTCTTTGTACCTTTGATCACCTATGAGACAGATTCTTCTCCAACGCCCTTTTATTTTAATGATTTTGTGAAAAATGTGCTTCGCAGGTCAAAACCTGCTTGATGAAGTAGTGGAGAAGCCATTTTCTACTTTTCTGCCACTCAGAATTCCTTATTACATTCTTCATCATTTGATCATCTATCTGACTTGAATGGACCTGTGTTCAATCTAGTTGCCTTTCTATACTTCAATTATCTATTTCCAACTTCAAGCTGACCGCTGAGACTTTTGGAAATACCCACTGCGAAAAACACACTCTGTAGGTGATTTTCCGCCAAGGGGAAGCTCGAAACCAATTTTTTGCCAATGCTGAATAACGAAGTGTCAACGCCAAAGACTTCAAATGTAAATAGAACCATTGTTAGAATCCTCTGAAACATGACCTTTACTAGATTTGGGAAGCTAACCTACCCAATGAAATACAATCTCAGATACATATTCCCTTCGAATTGCAAAGGAGAAGTCAATTTGGGGAAATCCTATAAAGGCCTCCTAGCCTAAGGGGAAAGCTAGACTTAGACTCAACACCTACACGATGATTCAAAACTACTACCAACTACTAGACATCTATTTTTGCCTAAAGGCATGCAGAACAAAAATGGGGCAACACTTACAAAATTGTAACTTTAAAATTTTATTTTAGGTTTATCATCCATACAAAATGGTTTTACAAAAGATTTTAAACAAATTGCAAAGATTACAACAATTTAGGACTTTGTGACTAGACTCAACGTATTTTACAGAAATTCAACATGCCCATATTTAACTCTTGGTCATCTATAACTAAGATGAGTTATTAATGATTTTTGGCTATACCAATATTTTGAACAACTCATACTACCTAGTTTTGTTTCTTACAATATTCAACATTAATATTCTTTATCTAAATAACTTTTATGAAGAACAACAAATGACTTTTGTGAATGAATTAAAATACTTGTGTGACCTTAGAATGGTGAAATGAATAATTAAAATTGACTTGATGACTTTAATTCAAAACACTATTGCTCTAATTACCATAAATTGAAACCCATACAATTTTTTTTATCTTTTTTCTATTACACTGTTAGATATCAAAACATATTGACATTTTAATAAATTAAAAAAAAAAGAGAGACAGACGTAGTCGAATTAGATAAATTACAAATATTTTCCAATAACAAAATCTAAACTATAAGATTTGTATCTTAAAATTCAATTCATTATCCAACAAATGTAACACTGATACTTATGTTTTCCAACCTAAGTTTTACTGAAATAGTGCAACCACTTTAACAATAGAATTTTAAATATATATTGATAATATGGCTTGACCGAATACATTCAATTACTAATATGTTTTGATAACAAAATCTAAGTACAATAAGATTCGTTTCTTAAAATAACAAACATGAGTCAATGGATTATCCAACAAATGAAAGGGTGATACTTAAGTTTTCCAACCTAGACTTTAGTCAAATAATGCAACTACTTTAACAATGGAATGTGTGAGAGGCTTCTTTTGAAGGTGAGCCTAGGAGAAACATGAGCATGTGTTAAAGAGGATGAGAGTACTCCATGATTTGATTTTTATCAAAATTACATAAGGAACGAATTGCATATTTTCAATTTTAGGGTGGCCACATGTGGGGTTTCTGTCAACACCCCATCTCTATAAAGATTCCTTAGAAAGCCGCAAGAGACATAATCGGTAAATATTTTGCTTCGTAGCCGACAATTGTGATTGATATACTGATAGTTCCTATGATTAAAAATTATATTGCCATCATAGGCAATGAATCATTGTCGCAGTTTTGGGCTGGCCACAGTGTTGGGTTTCTGACAACAAACCATCTCTATAAAGATTCTTTAGAAAGTCACAACAGACGTAATCAGTAAATATTCTGTTTCGTAGTCGACAACTTAGTTTGATTAAAAATTTCATTGTCATCATAGGCAATGAATCTTTTCCAGATACATGCCTGCTCTGACAGACTTTCAAGAGAAATGTAACTCGTTACGGTCATATGTGCATCGTCTAATCTGCGGACTCCCATGCCTTTTCCTTCAATCACACATTGGAGATGAATATGTATTTGATAAAATAAAAAAAATTACACAAAAGTAGATAAAAAAATACTCTCCGTATAAACGATGACTCTCCCCTTGAAACTTCTCACAACCTACAATCAGTAATTCACAACAAGCATGGAGTTTTAAATGTCAAGCTTGCAGTCAGCTTAGGACACGATAACACCGCTATACGGTTCAAACCATCTTTTGTGTCTTCATGGATTATAGAAATTATTACTTAGAGAAAATCGTGTAAATGTTTTGTTTTAGAAAAGGCGTAAAATTTGCATACATGCTTATATTTTTTTTACTATTCATTCACTACTTTCATTCAAACTGTTACTAGTACTTTCTTGTTTTTTTGGCCATTACCAACTCTCTAATAGAGTTAGTTGTATGCTTGAAAGCTTAATACCTTAACTTTCTAGTCACTATGAACATCATCCTCCTTGCTCCATCTTGTTTAATTTTCTAAAGCGAGCTATACTCAAGACGTGCTAATCGTTTGAATAAATGCTTATTAATTTCACCCAGTTCTTCTTATTTAAGAGGGAGCGTTGCCCAATAATTGTTTAGTTAGTATTTTTTTTTAACATGGATAAAAAATATTGGGAGTCATAATCTATCAATTTCTCCTATATACTTGACGCAACGTGTTATAAATCAAGCAATCAAACTTAAATATTTGTCTTATTGATTGTAATTTGAGATTTCGAACTTAAAAGTATGCTAGGTATTCCTCTTTTATGAATTCTATTGTCACATTCATTTTTGGTGTAATTTTTTTTCAATCTTTTTGCATTAAATTTTTTAATTTCTGAACAATTCTATATAAGGCCATAAGTTGTGTCAAACAACAACTTATGTTGCTGTTGTAGATTTGGATATTGTTAACATATATTCATGTGATGTCTGATATTATTACTAATAATATTATGTTGGGTAGACCATGGTTACAAGCCATTAAAGTTGTTTATTTAAAGCTTCATCACAAAGTGAAGTTCATTTATAACAATACTATGTATGCCTTAGTTATTGATGATAAGTTACAAAATTGCTTGTGTACTGAATTTGATTCTTTATCGATTCCTATACCAATTCAACAAGATCAATCTCTTTCTTCTTAGGATACTTCTTCTCCAAATAGTGTTAGTTTAGATGATGATTAGGGATCCCAGGATTTTACACCCTCTTTTGTAGGATCCCGAACAAAGTGAACTTACTTCCAAATCTAAGAAGACATCATCCCTTGAGACTCTTTCAAAATCTAATTGTTACGAAATAGTGACCTATAAGGATCCCTTATCCCTTTCTTGTATGACCTCTTCTTATGGTCCTAGTTATCATATTCTAGCTAAACATGGTTCGAGTAGAAATGAGTGTACTTTGAAAGAGTAAGAGATCTAAGAGCCTTTTAAAAATTATGGTCATGAGAACTCTTTTGGCCTTGGATAAAATCCCTTTAAACCTCTAAAAAAGTCTTGAAAACTTCTCTTAATGTCAATGTATCTTTTCTTGTAAACCTCTATCTCTTGTTAATCCTAATCTTATAGTTATCTATTACACTTTGGATTTACCTTCTCTTCATACTTTTTGTATAGTTGAATCCTTGGATGAGTTCTTAGGAGCTTATGAAAATCTTCCTCACTATCACCATAATTGTGATTTTCCTTACTACTTAAATACAAAAGCTTACTTTGGGGAAGATACTGATATAGAAAAGACAAGTGAATTTCCTTTCCCTACGGATGTCTCTCAACAAAGTAATCTCTTGATAATTGAAACCATCTTTATGAAAATGGATCCTTATAATAAGGAGAATGTGATAAAAATTGGAAAATGTCTAGATGGACATGAAGAAAATGTTCTTTCCTCTCTTCTTCATGAATTTCCTGATGTATTTGAATGTACATATTATGAGATGACTAGAATTAATTCTAAAATTGTTACTCGTAACATAGTCTTAGTTCCTAATGTTAAACAAGTAAAGAAAAATATTAGAAAGATGAATGCTATGATTTCTTTACTTGCCAAGGTAAAAATTGAAAAGTACCTTGATTCTGGTTTCATTTGTCTTATTGATTATTCTCCTTCTCTTTGAAATATTGTAGTTTTGGCTAAAGCTGAAAATAAGATACAAACATGTACCAAATTTCCAGATCTCAATAAAAAAAGTTTAAAAGACAAATTTCCTCTTCCAAACATTGATATGATAGTTGAATCTATAGTTGGATATGTTTTATTATCTTTTATGGATGGTTTTTTCTAGATATAATTAAATTTTTATTAGTACTTAAGGTAAGTATAATACTACTTTTATAACACCATGGGGAACTTTCTATTGGGTTTAATGCATTTTAGATTAGAGAATTCCAGTGTTTCTTATGAATGTGCTATGACTCTTATATTTCATGACTATATACATAATATCCCAGAGGAATATGTTTATGACATCTTGGCTGAGTCAATTTCTTGAAAAGATCATGTTAATATTCTAAGACAAATATTTAATAAATTTATACATATAATATGCATTTGAATCCCCAAAAATGTGTTTTTGTTGTGGATAGTGGAAAACTTCTAGGATACACTATCTCAAATAGCGGTATTGAAGTGGATACGAAAGAAATTGATGCTATTGTTAACATGCCACCTCCCCAGAATATTTCACAACTTTAAATTTTACAACGAAATATTCAAAGCTGTTTGTAGGTTTGTGTTACACCTTGTAGATCAAATAATTCCTTTTACCTCATTGCTAAACAAAGTAAAAAAATTTCACTGGAATTATTAGTGTTAAAAGGATTTTAATGAATTGAAACAATATATTGATAATCCCCTTATATTAAAACCTGCTATATAGGTAGTGAACCATTTCTTCCTTATACTTCTTCTTCATCTCATGCCCTTATAGCTTTATTATCTCAAAACGATCAAGATGGAAACGAGAAACCTGTATATTTCATAAGTCATACATTTCTTGAGTATGAAACCTGATAACTCCAATTTAAAAACAATATCTTTCTATAGTTTTTTCTACCTATAAATTAATATACCATCTTATTAATTCAGAAACTCATGTCCTTATAAAATTGTATCCCTTAATTAATATTTATGATAAAGAAATTAATATATGGTATTTTCTCTAAAAATTCTCTCAAAGAGAAATCAAAGGATAAGACTTAATGGATCATTTGGTTGAAGCTCCTTCACCTAATATTTTTCCTAATTCAACAAATTTTCTTGATATATTATTCCTTCTTGTATATGTCAATAATACGTGGAAATTATTCTTTGATGGATCTACATATCGAACTAGCTTTGGTGCTAATTTTATATTAGTAGCTCCTACAAGGAAGATAATTCCTCTATCTTATAATCGTGATTTCCTTTGTACTAATATTATATCAGAATATGAAGTCATTATCACTAGATTAATGTTGTTTATCTATTTTTTATTTTAAAAAGAAGCCAAAAATGGGGGCTGGTCCGAACAAAAAAAACCAGCACGAGGAGTACTGACAACCAGCAAAGCACACACACAACAAACCCTTAGCCTATGCCAATTTTAAAAACCAAAAACTAAGAAAGAAAATCAATAGGCCCCAGCTCCAACACGGAGCTGATAACTAGCCTAGAAGTCCTAACAGGCCCCAACCTCACCATGAGGTTGGTAACCAGCCTGTGGTAGTAAGTAATGGTAAAGTTAGCATTAATAGTAACAAATAGCAGATTACAAAAACTTGAGATTAACCGAAGATCTAACAGGCCCACATCGCCCAACTGAAAAGTCCAGGAAAAAAATTAACCATAAATAGAGGAAAAGGAAGCTACTTGGGGTTACCTTCCCCACCTTTCAACAAGAGCTTAAGCCAGTCATTCGCGAGGAACTAGTACAATTCTTCATCCTTTTGCTCACCTCCCAAGTTTGTTTTCTCCATATGAAGGAGTTGGAGCATAGTGGCAGCTGCATGCATGACCTTCACAGCAAAGTCTGCAATCCTATTAAAGCTTTCCCTAAGATTTTTAATTTCCACCCTCATTTCCTTTAGCTCCACCTTAGGGTCAGAAAGTAATAGGGGCTCTTGAGGACCAACAGTAACAGGAGGAGTGTCACTCACAACATCAGGCATTTTCTCCTCTATATTTTTGGAGTCCTCTAGGGAAATCTTTATAACTACCTGGGGGCTAGGGGACTATGATGTTAGGAGCAGCAAGTCTTCTTTCATCTCCTCAAAGAGTTTTTTCTTTGAAAGGTCAAAGGCAGGGAGACCGAAACTGGCAGAGACATGAGAGTCATGACTTCTCACAGACCCCTCCACAATAGAGCTTTTCTTCTTTTCTTCCCTTTCTTTATCCTCAACCTTAACTTTCTTCTCCTCTTTAGCTTTCCCCTTGGTGACCTGCTTGATATCTTCTTCCTCCTCTGAATCTACTTCCCCTTCATCCTCATCAGTGCACCTCTTTCTCATAGCTTTTTTCTTGTATCTAGTTTTGGTAGCGATTCTGTTAGATCTCTGTCTACTATCATTCTCCTCCTCCTCTCCATTAGATTCAATGGTGATTTGGTCACCATTGTCCAAACTCAACTTATTCTTCTTGGAAACAGGGGTTTTTGAAGAAGTTGTGGGGTTAGAAAGAGTGACTTGAAGTTCATTAGGATTGTCAGGATACGACATAAAGTTATGGAGAGAAATAGTCCTAGGAAGGTACAGGGCTAAATGGAAATTATAAAGGCATAGCATTAAACCCTGATGGAGAATACAATAATTCTGCCTGTATTTCATTTTTTCTCAGACTTCCAAAATAGAAGCTTCCATAGAATGGAGAAGAAAAAATGGAAAGGAGATGGAATCATTGTACCTGAAGTGGTTAAGGAGAGGGAAATGGTAGTTGTAACAAGTGCTGAAGCGGCCTTCCAGAGCGATATACTTCATCAAAATGAGGCACATTTCATTCCATGGGTCAGGTAGCATCATTCTATTGAATCCTCCCCTAAAACATTCAGGAATCTCCATTTTTTTGAAGAATATTTTCATATGGGTGTCATCTCGGATTTTGGTGATCTTCTTCCATTTTCTCCCCTCTATGGAGAGACCCGTGGCCTGTGCAATAACCTCCTCATTAATCTCAAAAGTTATTCAATTTATCATGACTTTGCATTCATCCCAAGTTTTTACCAACTACAGAGAGACCAGTTCATCACTGCCACCCATAGCCTTCATGAATGGGAAAAAACCACCCTCCTAAAGGTAGTTGAGAATGCACAGATTATTGATTAATTCATCCTTGATCCTACTGGGTTCCACCTGCACCATATCCCCACCCATCTTCGAGCTGTATTCAGGCAAGTCTTCCTCCTTGGTCTCAACTGAAATCCCACCTTTCCCTCCTCCGTTCAGCACAACCCTCACCAGAGTAGAGCCAGCAACCCAACAAATGTAGTAATTTTTTTCTCTAGAGAAAAAACCAGGTGGTTTTAATGTTTGCCTTCTCACAAAGTTGGCCTATACTATTCACATGGTTGGCTGAGATAAACGAATAAGCTTCGCATGTCAAGAAATAATAACACCATAAAGGTTTGATGCAACTATTAATCGCATCATTCATATCATTCCTGCCCTTGCATGTATTATGCTCCATGTCTTCTTTTAATTTATGAAAATCTCACACTCTTTCTAAAAATGACATTGATAGCCCATCTTTCTAGCTGGCAATAATTAATATAACCAAATCCCATATCTCTTTTAAAATTTGAAATGATGCGGCACCTCGGGAACTTGCCTGCTATCTTTCTTGACCAATCAAAATCATCCTCATTTTTCATCATTAAATTTTCTTTTTTTTTTCACAAGCAAAATAACATGCTTGGGTAAAGAATTTAATTTTCTCCAACATCTTAAGCCATTTACTGCAAGACCCATGGTCGCCATCATGTCCACCACCGTGTTACCTTCACGGTAAATGTGCTGAAGGTTGAAGTCATCAAAGCTAGGGAGCAGTGAATAGATGTCTTGTAGCACCTTTTCCAGGATCCAGCCAGTAGTATATTTCCCTTTAACTAGCTCAATTACAATTTTAGAATCACCTTCTATGATTAATCTTTTAATCCCAATATCAGACACCACCTTTAGACCCCATAGGAGGGCAGACATCTCAGCCAAACTATTAGACCCCTTCCCTAGGTGGACCGCATAGGCCAGGATCAGGTGACCCTTTTGATCTCTAAGAATACCTTCACCCGCAACAATACCATTGGAGGCAGTGCCATCAAAGTTTAGCTTGGTTATGTATTCCTCCAGGGGTGACCATTTAGTGTTTAGTCTAGTCAAAGTTTTGGAGTTTTCCATCACATAGAAGGAGGTGGGAAGAACCCATTCCTTAGCTATCATACACTCCATTCCCTTGGGGGGGATGGGGGGAATTTTCCAGCGGCAGGTATCTAGGTTTTCTTTTAGAAAATTCACAGTTAGCCGCACCGTTCCTTCAACATTGCTGTCTTCTCCTCTAAAAATCTAATTGTTCCTTTCCTTCCATAGACTCCAACAAACATGTGGGGGTAATAGGCGCCAAAGGATGTTGATGAGAGGGTGCTCAGCTATGTGACCCCAGTTATTAATTAATTGGTCTAAGTGCTCCAAAAAGACCCAGTCCAGCTGTAGTTTGCTCATTACTTTTCCCCACACATGAGAAGTGTAAGGGCAGTGAATAAGAATATGATTTATTGTCTTAGCCTGCATTTTACAAAGAACACTTGTTGACCAGCTGGACTCCCCATTTCTGGAGGTTGTCCAATGTAAGAATTTTTCTATGAAGAGTGGTCCACCAGAAAACATTTATTTTGGGGATGAGCTAGTGAAACTAAACCTTTCTCCAACTCATCTCATCAGCCACAACCTTAATGTTAGCCAGGTAAACAGATTTGACTGTAACCTCCCCCGATTTGCTGTGACACCCCACAACCTTGTCAACAATTTGAGAGATGGGGATCCTAATCTCAACAATCAATTATTGTAGCTCAAGAATGTAGGGTGGGACACACTCCTGGTCATGGTAAGCATTAGCAAGGTTCTTCCATTTCTTATCCTTAGAAATGTATTCAATGACTTTGTCTCCAAAATAAGAAATCAAACGATCCCTAAGGAGACTAAGTTTGTTTCTACTAAGAGGTTTATCTCCCACCCACCAGTCCTCCCAGAAACTTATCTACTTGCCATCACCCACCACCCATTTTAAGCCTTTGAGAGGGATGCCTTCACTTTTCACCATGAAGTTTCATAATTTAGAGCCAGTGGGGTAGTTTTGGCCCAGGGGGAATTGGTCATTTAAGTAGTATTTGGCCTTCATAATTTTACACCAACCAGAGTTATCTTTAAAAAGTTGCCACCCAAGTTTGGTGATTAGTGCCTTATTAAGGTATTTTTTATTTCTCACTCCTAGCTCTCCCACCTTCTTAGGTTGGCAAACCATATCCCAGCTAATTAGGTTCATTTTAGCCTTTTCCTCCATTCCAAACCATAGGAAGTTCCTTTGGATTTTTTCCAGTTTCTCTGTAGTTCTGTCATTGATTTTGAAAAGAGATAGGAAGTAAACAAGTATTCCTTGGAGGGCTGCCGCCAGAAGCTAGAGCTTCCCCACATTCCTGAGGACCTTACCTTTCCATTCTACCAATTTTTTCTTCATTTTTTTGAGTATGGAGTTCCAGAATGGGTCAGAAACTTCCTTCACAGTGAGAGGGAGTCTGAGATATGTGTCGGGAAGTATACCACCCTTACAGCTAATACATTCCATAATTTTCAATTGGGTTCTCTGTTCAGAATTAAAGAAGTGAATTTTTCTTTTTCTATAATTAATTACCTGACCCTAAGCCTCCGCATAAACATTTAGCAGAGCTTTCCATTCTATCACTTCTCTAATGCAAGCTTTCCCAAATAGAAACATGACATCCACAAATTGTTGAAACATTTCAGGTGGAAGAGTGGAAGCCGGTTTAAATCCAGCAATGTGTCCAGAAGCCTCCAATCTCAATAAATTACAAGCCAACACCTCAGCCACAAGGAGGAACAAATAAGGAGATAGAGGGTCACCTTGGTGCAAGACCCTCTCCAGATTAAAGGACCCCCAAGGTGAACCATTTACAAGAACTACAAATTCAACAGTTTCCACTGCCTCCTTGACAATTCTTATGAAGTTTGCATGAAAGCAAAGATTTTTTAGCACCCTGTATAGGAATTTCCAAATCACCTTATCATACACCTTAGAAATATCTAGTTTTAGTGCCATGCCACCGTTATGACCTCTTTCCATCGAGTGAATGATTTCATGGGTAGTGATAACCGCGTCTAGAATTTGCCTTCCTGGAACAAACCCCTTCTAGTTGGGGTTAATTATTTTACCCAGGAGAGGTTTAATCCTATTTGTGATGATTTTTGAAAGGATTTTATAAGCAGTATTACAGAGGCTGATAGGCTAGAAATCACTTAGTTCCTTGGGGTCTTGAACTTTAGGGACCAAAACAATGTAAGTTTTGTTAATTCTCTTGAGGATTTTGCCAGTTCTCACAAAATCATGAGCAGCATGGATGATATCATATTTTATGACGTCCCATAAATTCTAGAAGAAAGCCAGGGGAAATCCATCTGGACCAGGGGATTTGAAAGTAGCCATGGAGAAAACTACATTTTTGACTTCCTCTTTAGAAACCTTGGAAAGCAGCATATCGTTCTCTTCACTAGAAATAACAGTCGGGATTTCCTCAAAGAGATGAGTGCTGTCAGAATCAACCCCCCTCGATATCAAGCTTTTAAAAGTGTCATGAAAGAAATCCACCACATGATTACCCATTTCTTCTTCCTCAGTCATCACCTCCCCACTGGTAGCCAGGGATTTAATAGTATTTCTTCTTTTATGGATTGAAGCAGATCTGTGGAAAAAAGCCAAGTTGCAGTCACCTTCCTTGAGCTATTGGATACAATATTGTTGCTTCCTGAATATTTCCTCCCTTTTGAGGTTGTCTTTCCATTTTTTCCTCTAGCTCTCTTCCTTAATATGAGCTTCCCAAGAGTAATTTCCCATGGCCATTTCATTTTGGAGGAGTTTAATTCTTTCCTTTATCTCTTTCTTACACTGAAAGATATCCCTGAACTTATTTTCGCTCCACTCGTTGGCCTCCCTTTTGATAATTTTAAGCTTCTCAGCAATTATGAACATTTTCATTCCCCTAATAGGTGTATTCCACCACCTTTTAATATAGTCTTCAAATTCCTGGTGAGAATGCCACATGATCTCATAGCAAAAAGGCCAGGGTCCAGCACGGGTTTTCTCCTCCCAGTCAAGAATCAAAGGAGAGGGATTAGACATAGGCCTTGGGAGGTGCAAGAGGACAATCAGAGGGGAAATATCCCACCCACCAGAGATCAACCATCTATCTAGCCTAACCTGGATAAGGTGCCTACCTTTTCTATTGTTAGACCAAGTAAAACCCGTTCCCTGCAACTCAATATCTACCAGATCACTTATCCTCCTGAAATTGGCTAGCTCCTGCATACTATCAGAATAATCTTGGGACCCTCCCAATTTCTTAGAGGGGAACAAAGGAGAATTAAAATCCCCAACACACATAATAGGGTAATCATGGTCAGCATCAATGAGGTTAGATATTTCCCCCCAGAGTCTACCCTATTCCATTCTAGATTTTGGGGCATAAATATTGAACATATACCAGGAGGAATTATTCCAAGTAAAAAATGTAGCAAGAAAGTTATGAGAAGAAGCCACAATATTTCTAGATAAATTACTAGGGTTCTAGAGAGTAGCAACACCACCTGAAGCCTCATCATCTTCACTATACAGGAAAGCTGCTCCCGGCCAAATTTTATCAACTAATGGTGCAAAAATATTGTACTTCATTTTATCCTCTTGTATGAGAACCATATCAACTCGGAGCTCCGTAATATACTTCTTCAAAGAAAATTATTTTTGTAGGCTATTCATACCCCTTATGTTCCATGATAGGTACTTCATCTTTTACCTTTTTGAGAGTCCTCCAGGGTTAGTGGCCTTCCATTGGCAATGGCCCTTGCTGCTTCCTTAGCTTTGGTCGCCTTAGCGGTTGGGCGGCCAACTTTCTTTTCACTCGCTACATTTGCCTTCTTTTTTGACTCCATTCCTTCATCCATCTTCTTGCTCCTGGTTTTCCTTTTAGGTTCTGACCAGTCGAGAGTAGAAGTCAAGGGTGACAAGGAGGATTGTCTCATCATTTCCGCCCCAAAATCAGACCCACATTTCCAGGTGGAAGAAGTTTCTCCCCAAAATTTTCCCGTCAGAGCACATCCAGCCAGCCGAGTCTTGTTCACCATACTGGCATCTAGACCATAAGGACTGTTAATAAGAGTGTTAGAGATATTTGTTAATACTATGACCATTTCTCCATCTTTAGGGGCCATACCCATCTCAGTTACAGTGTTCACCGTGAGAATCTCACCTTCTTCTAATGCCTAAACCTTCTTAGCCTCTGTTTTCCTTACTGACCCTTCCTTCATCTGCCCTTTTTCTAAGGCCTCAATCTTCTCGGTCTTTGTGCTCTTTTCTCACCCTTCCAACACTAGCCCACCAACATGAGGGGGGAACTTGCCACAAGAATGATGTTCAACTGTGGTATCCACCGAAGGCATAGCTTCGAGGGACTCAACAATGTTAACCTTAGGAGAGGAGTATGTGAAAGCTTGTTCCTCCAACCTGGAAGAGCCCTTATAGTTAGTCACCACATGCCCATTTTTCCCACATTTCTAGCAGTGTAGTGTGGCATTTTCATAAACAATGGCCTAATTCCAGTTCCCCCACTTGGACTTAAGTAGTACAAAGTTGGGAAGGGGCTTGTTCATCATGACATTAACACAAAATCTAGCAAACACCAGGTGTGACTTAGTTAGAGAAACTATGTTAGCTATCATATAACTTTTGAAGGAATTCCCTATCGACCTAAGAACTTTATCATCCTAGAATTCCAGGGGAAGACCAGGAAGGCAGACCCACACTGGAGAAGCTTTTTGAAGCTCAACTTCTAGGTTAAATCTAGGCTTCCATTTATCCATCAGAAGAGTGTGCTTCCCATAGTACCAGCTCCCTATAGAAACACTAGTAAAATCCACTTCAACATTAAATCTGAATAGGAACAGACCCCCTGGCATAGCAGAAACTGACAGGGATCCTTTAACTTTCCACCTGGCCGTACACCAACTACGCACCATCTCTATGGTGGGCCTAAAGGTAACAAACCTCCCTACAAGGGAAAGGTGTAGGGAAGCAGATATGTCCTCTACAACTCCATCTGGGACAAAGATTTTAGGACCAAATTCTCCAGCAGAGAATTCAGGTGTATTAGGGGTGTCAGGAGACCCAGATCCCAGCACCGCCATCTTCCGTCCCCCAATGCAACAACATTATCCTCCTTCATAGGCTTTGAAGGGGACACCGTAACACCAGTAAGGGAACCAGGCAAGTCCACCATCATAGAGGAAAAGGGGCCAACCCGTACCGAGAGGGGTTCCAAATCATCTTTCCTAGCAAGGACCAGGAACAGATCCAAGCAGTCACTCCCCAACTCCCCCGGTGGAGTAGGGGCTGAGGCAGAAGCCAACATTCAAAAAACAAATGGGCGGGAACCTAGTTGCGGTGGAGTTGTAGAGCGGGATAACTAAAGAAATCGCTTTATTGAATTGTTTATCTATTAATGTAGAACATTTATGCATCTACGGTGATTCACATATTATTGTAAAACAAGTCAAAGGAACTTATAAAACTAAACATTCTAAACTATCTCAATATTGTGATCTTGTTTTATCCTTGCTGAATCAATTTCTCTCCTACACCATTGATTCTTTATCAAACCAAGATAATAGACATGTTGATGCGATGACAAGTACTACATCTCTTATCACAATTGAGGATCCTTCTATGTATTATCAATTTAGTATACATAATCTCTTGAATCCTTCTATTTTTGACAGCTCTAGTTAGCTTAATTTTTTCTTCAATATTGATTCACATGAATGGTACTCCCCTATTTTCACTATTGATGTGATATTAATTTTCCTAAATCTACCACAAAAAACAATAGATCTAAAATAAGAAAGCATTCCACTCTAGATATATTATTCTTTCTAATTTCCATTATAGATGAGGTTACAATGGACATAAGAGGATAGATGATTTATGTTATCTCAAGCCTTCTTATTACTTTTAGATGTTAACTTCGATGAAAATTAGTTTTAATTTCCTTTAACATTCTTTTTGTTTTTAAAAAAATTTAAAAAATAATATAATTTGAAGTTTTCTTTTTTGATGATAGTTAAGGGACTAAGTGTACTTAATATTGGTTAGTACATAAAGACTTTATGAGGTTATGATTAATAATAATACTTCTACAATACTTAAGAGACAAGTTGATGGAGGTCTATGATTTTATTTTATTATAGATTATTATCTAATAATTTGGCACTTATGATTTGAGAGTTTGAGGAATTTCTAGTCCAAGAGAATATGCATTCCACTCAAACTTATACTATTATGAGGGTTATGAGGCATCTTTGGAGTTTCACCTAATTTTTATCTTATCTTTAGATGGGTCCCATGGAAAGGTGATATTATGATATATTAGTGGTACTTTTGGATAAATAATGTAGTAAGAGGGAAATGTTGGTATCTAAAATTATGTAGGTAGTTATATTACATTTTTTAGTTATTACAACTACATGATTATGTAAACTATTTATTTATATTTGTAAATATTTGTTCTCATGTCATAAAATAAAATTGCTAAATTATTTTCATCCTTAAAACATCCTCTTACACATATGATAAATTGCATATATAATTTTAGTGTTACATATCTTCTTACACATCTTGTATTGTATAATTCTTTTATAATTGTTTACACACATGTCACTACAAAATGATACAAATGCAATAATGGGAAACAAAAGTTTGAAATAATTTTCTTTGATGTTGAAACAAATAGTACATGTAAGTGAATATAATTATTAAATTTAAATTTTATCACTTGCACAATCTATAAAAAAAAATTTCGTTAATGAATTTATTTATGAAAATGCCTTGATGGATATTATTATCAATTTTTTTTACATTTAATTATTTTAGGGCTATGTAAATTTTAATATTGTGGGATTTTGAGTCACAATTATCAATCAAATTTCCTTGAAACTTGCAAAACTTTGTTCAATCATTTACATGTTTAATTATTTTTATAATTTTCTTAATTTTGTATGAATCTACAATGAAGATATTTTGAAATATTATTTGGCTTGAGTAATTATGTCTACTCATTCTATATGCCTGTAATATTTATACATTTTGTGTATACATGCGTATCATATCTTTGATGGGATTGTTAAAACTAATTAAAATATTCTTCACATCTCATTTCTTTAGAGATCCACTCCTTTCTTTTATGATCTCATTTATGCCTAAATTATGGCAATGCTATCAAATGTTTTGTCACCATATATTATGTATTTAATATCATTTACATTTATTTTATGAATATTATATATTTATAGTAATCTATGTCATCACATTCCATGAAATTTCTTTAGTTGAGTGGGAAGATTCTTTGCATGTTACATATTTTTACTTAGTTTCTTGTACAAGTGGAGTTTGAAACGCCTTACTAAAGAATAGTGTGGGCTTGACATGCATTTTTGAAATAATACATCAATTACAATATTCTCATAAATAATAAAATGATTGTTTGGTAATGTAATGCAAAAATGATTAGAACCTTAGGTTGTTTTATAATAGTTACAAAGTCACAACTTAAGCCTACATGAATAAATTTCTGTATTTTGTAAGACTTTTTAATTATATATGTGATTGACAAGTCTACCTTCAGTTATTTAATTATATGTATAGAAAAAAAATATATCTTCAACTTTTTCACTTATGATTGCAAGTGAAAACTATTTTGTATCTTTTATATGAGCAACCCACCCGAAAATAGTAGGTTATTGAAGTCAATACCCATGATGTAGATGAATAAAAAATATTGTATCTCAAATTCAACCCTAGAAAGAGAACAATGTGGATAGTCCTATGAATTCAAAGGTTATCCAAGAGGCTCACTCTTATTCTTTGTCTACTAGCTCTAATTAAACCATAGATAATACCCTCCCTAATGTGACTCGTTTAGATTATAATCACTCTTTTCTGACCCTAGGTTATTGTTCCCCTCCCTATATTTTGTCCTCTAATGATTTGGGCTTGGAAAAAGGTAGCAAAAATTTATTTAATTATTTATCATCTATAACAAGAAAATTGAAATAATTTGCTACTTATTGGTATAACTTCATACATAAAAAAAAAAAATTAACAGAATAGAATATTTACTTGTGGTAGAAATGAGGGTGGATGATTGGTCTGTAGAGGAAAAGGATGATGAAGTTAGGGCTACTATCAATGATATTGTAGAGAGGCTCATTAGATTCAAGACAACCTAGATGTCGAGGTCAAGTGTGAAGGTGCACCTAAAACAAGAAAGAAATAAAATGGTTATGATAATTTATAATATCTAGGGAATTGAAAAAGGAGATAATAATAGATTTGGTCAAGGTGGTGGATTTTAGAAAGGGTATGGTGCAAAAATCATTGGATTCCATGAAATTAGTCTATGAAGAGTTTGATTTTTTATGAACCAAGGGGACTACATCACTAGAGATAATCGTTAGTACTGTTATAGAGCGATCTTTTAAAACTAGTAAGGTTAATTCCAAGTCCCTTACACTCACTCCTAGATAAGGTATCAAAACTATTTATTTTCAGTAGTAATTTCAAGAGATTATCCTAGAGTGAAATTTTTTTAAGAACCAAAAAAATTTAGACCATATGTTTAGGCTACTAGAGGTGTTTTTTTGTTTTTAGATCATTTCAATTTTCTATTGCTTTGTTTTTTTTCATTTTTTTAATTTTGGTTTGGTTTAGTAAATAATATTTTTGATGGGTTTATCACTCCTTGTACAACCCCTTTCACCCATAATTTACCTTGTATGTAAGGTTTACTATCCTATCTGACTTTATATAATGAAGACTATTTCAAAGAATTTAATAATAGAATGTGAAATTATACAAATATAAATACAAGAAAAAGTTTGTACGATCCAAAAGTATAAATTTTGTCAATTATTTAAATGTTTTTTCTTGAAAATTCAACAAGCTTATTGACTTCATCTACAAAATTATGCCCCAAAATTAAAATAATGGTTTACTTTTAAACGAGTGATTATTTTTCATAATTCTTACAAAGGCATAGACATAATCTACCTTAATATTATGTATATTATTATACTTTTGGAATACAAAAATATGTAACATATCCAAATTAAAAATTTTAGGGATGATGTTGCTATTTCTTATTAAGGATGAAATGTATTTTGAAGGGACCCAAAACCCTTTTAAAAAAACATTTCCCACAACAAATAGTAAAAAATAATATGCCTAACCATTATTAAATGCTAGATGAAGCCTACAAAAAAGAACCTATAGAATAGACCTAACTTAAATTATTTAAGGCCTCAAAGACTTCATATTATACCAATGAAGTATTAATTTAAGCTAGCTTCTTCAAGTACTACAAGTCTTGATCAAGTGAACAACTATACTCAAGTTGTTGCTAGTCCTCATGGATGGTCCTTTTTTGTCCTCAACTAAAACATGTTTTCCCTTTTCAATTGTATTGACATCAACTAGCTATGTCTAATTATGATATATCTTCTCATACATGTCTTACCACTTCCTAATATTCTTCAAAACGTCCTTATAACCTTCTAGCTAAACAAAACCAACAAAATAAAATTATCATTAATATTTATTATCTTATTTTCCAAGCGCATAAATTTTCCCTCATAATCAATTCTTAGAATCTCCAAATTGCTGACATTTTTTGAAGAAAAATAATAATATTTCTACCTTCATTATAACCGCAAGGCTCTTCTTGATTTTGTATTCCATCCATCTCACACTCAATAGCGTGTAACTTGATACTCATAAGGTTTATTTCATGAAAATTATATTTATTCATCCTAAGAAAATCTATAACCACATTCTTGTCTATACGTTGAAAATCAGTGGGGCTTTCATAGTATGAGTTGAGGAGGGGAGAATATTTTAGGGAAGGATAGTGATTCATACTATTCTATGTCCAGTAATGATTCCCCAAATTCAATTTGATGATAAGTATCCTCAAAGGCATCGCCAAAGGAAACCAAAATAGGGTAGTCTCTTTTTGATGCATGAGAAGCATATTGGTTCACATTTATATTTTGTTATTTCAATTCTATTTCTATAAAGTTTATTTGTAATTAGTTATGGGACAATTATGAGAATGTTGTCTCATCGGCTCAAAAAGAAAAGATATTAGGGAGGAGAAAAAGGAGACATATAAGAAAAATAAAGAGGAGAGACCATTCAAAGGAGATGACAAGTTATTATAATGTCTTATTAGCTAAATATAATGTACAAATAGGGATGAATGGGCCTCCTATTGAAGGGAGAATCATGTTAAGAGGAGATAAAAAAAAAACATATAGAACAGGGCAAGAAAGTGCATACGAGAGTATATTTAGAGTATATTCTTTTGTAGAGCAACAAGTCTCATTTATTACATTAGATTGAATGGGTCAAAATAGAAAGAGATCGACTGGCTAGGATGAGTATGACCTTGTAGTGACATGAAAGAAACCATACAAAGGAGGAAGTAAAGGGATTGGCAGGAGTAAGAGGTTTTTTTGTGGGAGAAGATAATAAGATAAGGAAGAGGAAGTTTTGATATTATTAAAGGAGGAAAGAAAAGAGTGGAAAAATTATGATTTTCCATAGCAGAGTTTGACCTAAACTAATCCACACAAAAGTATAGAGACGGTTTTTATTATAATTATCTTTCTATACAAAAAAAAAAAAAATAATCATTCATGTCATTTCCTAATTTATTTTTTTCTCATGGAGCTCATAATAAAATGGTTATTGTATTTCTCTATTTTTACATTTTTTTTTTGGAAGTTCCAATTCCTTGGTATGTGCTATTATAATTTGGTTTTTATTTTTTGTTTTTGTATCTATTGCCTTTAAAATATGAATTATAGAGAGGGGTAAAATATTTAGTCAAGGTTTTTGAGTGGAAGTATGCCATCATTTGGTATTAGAGTGTGTGTGTATTGAGGGGTGTTGTCATCATAATTTCATAGTGTTCTCCTTACTCACCCTATAGATTTTAGCCCCTCTTTGGAGTAACACTAGCATAAAATCCACATTAGAACTATAATTTTCCCATTTGGAGTATTCACTCTCAGAAATATACTTCCCATTCTCCTCATCATCCAATGAAAAAATGGGTAAATACCTAATCATTCCTTTGGAGAGGGAAGAAATAGACTTCCAATCTTCAATGAAGAGTAAGGAAAAAACCTCCTACAAAATGAGGCTCCTAGGATTCTTCCTATGATATATATTGCAAATTGTTCAAGAAGTAATGAGATACAAAGGGAAGTAAATTTATACATTTATGCTGGAAATGGCTGAGAAACACAAAATGAAAGTTGTAAACCATGGAAAAGGATTGTTCCAAAGACTAGTGTATCACATCACACTTTTATTGCCACCACCAAGATCTTCTTAATGGAATTCATATCATAGTCACTTATTTTACTTTTTGAGCAAGTCTTTTGCCTTCATTTTTCTTCACAATTTAGTCCATTGTCATAGCTAAATCCTTTCAACTTGTAAAAATCATCTTTCCATCCATTGGAAGCCCTGTAACTTGAGAAATCAAGTTTTTAGTGATACCCTGCTTCTGCCACAACATAGTGACCTTTCCATTCTTTGAGTTATTTAGAAATACCTTAGAAGTCTTCAAACCAATGCCATGAACACCCATAAATCATGCTATGTTATTGAGAAAATCAACCTAATACATTCAATTATAATCATGTTGATGTTTATAAGCATTAAAAGTGGTAAAACATATGTAAGTCCTACCTTCCATAGTTGATGTTCTTTCAAATGCTGAAATATATTTATAAATACTATTTCATATGATTCATTAAAAAAATATTCTAGAAAAAGATGAAGGTTTTTGTAATTTTATTGGCTATATCTTCAAAAAATGTTGATGTTAATATTTCTCTAAATGTTAGTCCTTTCCATGAGGTATCTTAAAATAGAGACTTGTCTTTTATAGATAAGCTCAATATACTAAATAGGGAGTGGAAGATTTTGAAGTGTTTAAGTCTTTTTGGAAAATAGTAGTTTAATTCTTTTTTTTTCTAACAACTTAATCATCACAACATGTCATTATTTGCAATGAAAACATATTTATAAATATCAACTTGAAATATCATTTATTTTCTCACACACTACAGATAAAAATATTGGACCCTTTTTCATTGACTTTACACATTGTCGCTTTGATATTTGTAAAGTGATATAATTTTTAATTTATCATTCCCTACAAGGTCATCAAGTAGTGATGCATTTCCTCTTTCAAGGTTCAACAACATTTTTTGGGCCTAATTCAAAATATAACAACAAGTCAAGACCTTTTAGTTATGAATTTTAATCTTATACTTTAAACTTCTCTAGACCCTAAATCACTATGTTTACTCATATTGAATAGCTTTCTAAGAATTCAAGAAACTTTACAAATTAATGTATTGTAAAAATGAAAATTTACCACATTGTAACCTTACCAAACAGATTTTAAATTTTTTCACCCTATGCATTAAATTTGTAAGAGTTTTAAACAAATCTACAAACACTATAAAACTATATAACTTAATGACTTATTCAAATTATTTGATAGAAAAATAAGATGAGCATATTTGACTCGTCATCATTTACAACCAAAATTAATAATACACGGTTTTTAACTTTAGAAACATTATCAACATTTTGTAATAACTAAATTCATTTTCTAAATCATAAAAGACTCGACATTGATATTTTAAATCAACTATATTTACTGTATATTACAAAAGTAATAACAGTACTTAGCCAAATCAAATAAGTTCAAAATATAATCCTATAAGAAAATCAAACCACCATAGAATTCCCGTTTTAAAACATCAGAAATGACGCGATGCATTAGTCAACAAATAAAAGGTTGATACTTCAGTTTTCCAACCTAGAGTAAAACAATGGAATTCGAGAGATGTCTCATTAGAAGGTAATTCTAGGGAAGACATAAACATATGATATAGACGATAAGAGGTCTCCATTATTAAAACTAGCAATCGCACCTTAGTGTGCAATGAGAACGCCATAGAGTTATGGAAAGGTCATTTAAGTATTTGTCCCTTTGTTTGTCACTTCTTCTCATCCTCTCTAGATCTCCTTATCTTTGTATCAATATGTCTCACCATCTATATATATTTATAACTCTTCCTCTCTATCTCTCCCTCTATGTGTCTCCCTTGTATTTCCCTCGATCTCTTTCTATCTTTACCTCTTGATCTATCTCTATTTCTCTATCTGTTTTCCCCCATCCTCCCACTTTACATTCATCTATATCTCTATCCAACCATCTCTCTCCATCACCCCCTTCCTATACCTTTTTAATTTTTATTCTTATAAATTCCCAACCATAATAATATTTCTCTCTTTTTTAAAAGAAAACCATTATTGTGAATAAACTAGTCTTGTGATATACTGTGCACAGTTGTATATCCATATCTTGGATGTTCCTAATCTTGCAATTCATCTATTTCTACTTGATTCCACTCGGTCTCTTTCTATTTCTATGCATGAACAAGCTCATTAAATGCATCATTTTTTCTTGAAAAAAAAAAGGTGGAGTTTAAATTTCCAACATTACCTATCCTGCATGGGCTTCTGTAGCGGGTTGGTCTTGTGCTTCTTAGCAATAGCCTTCTTGTGATCAAGAATATACTCCATGATAGCCGCAACTTTCATTTGTTCAGGGTGGTACTTAAGCCCGTGGGTCAACGGATCTGTAAACTCATCATGCTATGTGATGTTTCATCGACGATCTGCTCATTTTGGCGTATTCATCATACAAAGAAGAGCAAACTCTGTACGACACTCAAGGAATCTATCACACCACCTCATTGATAAACAATGATAAGATAAACTCGTATTCAATTCTAATAGCCTAGTCAAATCATTTACATCTACCACGAGGTGTTCCCCAATGTCACCGCATTGGCATCAACATGTAAAAACAAATTTATCAGTTCTCAAGGACTTTGAACAATTCCTAGAATCAAATGAACACTTTATTTATTTTATGCATTGATATTCCTTACAATTTGATTATTTTAATGGTACCTACTCTTCTAGAGTGTATTATTACATGCTATTTTTTTATATTTTATGAAAATTTTTAACCATTTAAATTAACTTAGAAATTCAAAATTACAGCTAAAGCTATAATACGGAAGAAAAGTGAGGAAGTCGATCTCAAACCAGACTTGCAGTCGAGATTCCTCGTACTCTCAAACCAGCTTCGGCAAGGAGTCTTTGAGCAATATTGTGGTGAGTTTCGTGTTGGCATTGTCAGATCCGCCACTAGAATTACTGAGTAAAGTGTATCTAATGTTTCTATTGCCTTTCCAAGCACAAGATTTTGTTTTCTCCATTCAGCTGGCTAATTGATGGTACCGATAAATGATATTTCTGCAGCTCTCTATCTTTTCGGTGCCTTATTTAGATGCCCTTTTTACACTGCATGTCGGATTTGTAGGCAGATCTTTAACCAAGTCGGGGGTTTAACAAGTTTTGAAATTGGATTAAAGCCCGACTTAATGTATGTCTCTGAAGGAGATCACTTGGAAATTCCTTTGTTTGTGTTTTGATCATTACAATCTTTATCACTAATAGTTATCATATTAGCGAGTCTTGTAGAATTTGGCTTTACTTTTGTCGATTCTATTTGTTTTAGAGCCTTAAGAGATACTTCCATCAATTCCATTCCTACCAATCCTTACCCAAAATCACTTCATTCCATGCTTGATGAGCTACTAGATTGGGCCATTTCGCACCATATTGCCAGATTTACAAATTATTTTCCATGCAATACATTTGGACATCCTTTACGATCCAATTGATATCGGGGTCATTTTTAATTTCCCATCATACGGATGATCAAGCTGGTTCCATGTTGGGTCTCTCGCATTATATTGTAGAGTGTTAGCTACTTCAGTAACTCCTCCAAAGTTGATGTTATGATGCATTCTGGATTTTAGAACGCAGGGTTGGCTGATAAAACCATAGCATTTACTGCATCTGTGACCGCCTTTTCTTCTAACAAATATGCATTCCCATTGCAAATGTTGTAATTCATGATTGAACCAATCGTACCTTCTGCAACTTGGACTCCTTGATGCTACGAGAGAACATAGTACCCTGCTCGGTCATTAGTATTTGGGTAGCGTCATTTTGAGACAGAACCTGATAACTTTTTCTTTACTGTTTGTCGCCTTGAATGTTGTTTCTATTTGAATCGTCCATAAAATGCCCTTTGTTACCGACTGCCCCTTTAAAACGAAAAATGGTATCAATCGTCGTGCTCAAGCCGCAGAACACTATTACAGTGTGCAGAGTGGTTGATATCCCCTTGAGGTACTTCTTACAAGATGATGAAGGAATTGCATGATGACGGCGTCTGCATTGACATATCGGTTCTTCCTTCGCATCCCCAAATGGAGAAACGCATTTTTAAGGAAGTGATGGATAAGATGGTGGATCTGTCATATGAGGAGATAAAAAGAATGGACTATCTTCATGCGGCGATATGCGAGTCGATCAGATTATATCCTCCTGTTCGCTACGACTCAAACAGGCGTTGCATAATGACTGTCTCCCCCACGATTAAAACAATAGCCGTCCTTCCCTTCTCGTGTGCTGGACGTAGGATAAAATATAGCATCGGATAAAATATAGCAAAACCAAAACATTGAACGGCCATGATCTTTTCAATGGTAGTCATTTTGTCTGCAAGATTTTCGACCATTAAATTGGAAAATATAGCCTGGCTTTTCTCATATGGAAATGCCTACAGCGTAACTACGTAAGCAATGAATTTCATCTTTGCATTCTTTATATATAATGTGTTTCTCTATAAAGATTCCTTAGAAAGCCACGACAAACGAAGTCAGTAAATTTTGTTTCGTAGCCGACCATTGTGATGCATAGTACCGATAGTTCGGCTGATTAAAAGTTTCATTATCATGCCAGGCATCGAATCAGACAGACTGTCAAGAGAAAGGAATTCAGAATATCAAATCACTATGTTCATATTTGCGTCGTCCAATCCGCGGGCTTCCATGTCTTTTCCTTTCCTTATCTAGATATATTATTCTTTCTAATTTCCTTTATAGACGAGGTTACAATGGACATAAGAGGATGGAGGATTTATGTCATCTCAAGTCTTCTTCTTACTTTTAGATGTTAATGGGATAAAATTAGTTTTAATTTCCTTTAACATTCTTTTTGTTTATTAAAAAAATAAAATATATTATATATTTTGAAGGTTTTTTTTTTATGATAGTTAAGAGACTAAGTGTATTTAATATTGTTAGTATATAAAGACTTTATGAGGTTGTGATAAAGAATAATACTTCTATAATACTTAAGATAAGTTAATGGACGTGTATGAGGTCATGTCATTATAGATTATTATCTAATAATTTGGCAATTATGATTTGAGAGTTTGAAGAATTGGCAGTCCAAAAGCATATGCATTCCACTCAAACTTATACTATTTTGAGGGTTATGAGGCATCTTGGGAGTTTCAACTAATTTTTATCTTCAACTTTTTCACTTATGATTGCAAGTGAAAACTATTCCCTATGTTTTCTATGAGAAACCCACCCCCAAACAGTAGGTTACTGAAGTCAATACCCATGGTCTAGATAAATGATAAATATTGTATCTCAAATTCAACCCTAGAAAAAGAATAATGTTTCTACTCCTATGAACTAGGAGGTTATCCTAGAGGCCTACTCTTATTCTTTGTCTACTAGCTCTAATTAAACCATATGCAATACCCTCCCTCATGTGACTATGTTAGCTTCTAATCACTCTTTTCTGACCCTAGGTTCTTGTTGCCCTCCAATATTTTGTCCTTGGATGATTTGGGCTTGGAAAAAGGTAGCAAAAAAATATTTAATCATGTATCATATATAACAAGAAAATTGAAATAATTTTCTACTTCTTGGTGTAACTTCATGCAGCAAAAAGGGAAATTTAACATAATAGAATATTTACTTGAGGTAGACATGAGGGTGGGCGATTGGTCTGTAGAGGACAAGGATGATGAGGTTTGGGCTATTGTCAATGATTTAGTAGAGAGACTCATTACATGAGACAATCTAGATGTGGAGATCAAGTGTGAAGGTGGACTTAGAACAAGAAAGAAAGAAAATGGTTATGATAATTTCTAATATCCAGGGAAATGAAAAAGGAGACAATAATAAATTTGGACAAGGCGGTGGATTTTAGAAAGGGTATGGTGCAAAAATTATTGGATTCTATGAAAGTCCTCTAGGAAGAGTTTGAATGTCTATGAGCCAAGGGAAAAACATCAGTAGAGATCATTGTTAGTACTATTATAGAGCGATCTTGTAAAACTAGTAAGGTTAATGTCAAGTCCCTTTCACTTACTCCTGGCAAAGGTATCAAAAGTCTTTATTTTCAGTAGTAATTTCAAGAGATTATCCAAGATTGGAAAATTATTAAGACCCCCATGAAATTTAGACCATATGTTTAGGCTACTAGAGGTTTTTTTTTTTTTTTTAGATCATTTCAATTTGGTATTGCTTTGTGTTTTTCATTTTTTCATTTTTGGTTTGGTTTAGTTAATAATATTTTTTATGGGTTTTATCACTCCTTGTGCAACCCGTTTCATTAATAATTTACCTTGTAGGTAAGGTTTACTATCTTATCTGACTTTATCTAATGAAGACTATTTGAAAGAATTTAATAATAGAATGTGAAATTGTACAAATATAAATACAAGAAAAAGTTTATATAATCTGAGAATATAAATATTGTAAATTCTTTAAATTTTTTTGTTGAAAATTCAACAAGCTTATTGACTTCATTTACAAAATTATGCCCCAACATTAAAAGTATGGTTTATTTTTAAAGTAATGATTATTTTTCATAATTATTACAAAGGCATGGACATAATGTACATTCCTATTATGTATATTATTATACTTTTGGAATACAAAAATATGTAACATATCCACATTTAAAATTTTAGGGACCATGTGGCTTTTCTTTTATATTAAGGATGAAATATATTTTGAAGGGACTGAAATCTCTTTTAACAAAAAAATGCCTACAACAAATAGTAAAAAACTAATCTAGCCAAACATTAGATAAAACTAGACGAAGAATACAGAAAAATGACCTATAGAATAGACCTAACTCAAATTATTTAAGGCCTTAAAAACTTCATATTATACCAAGGAAGTATCTATTTAAGCTAGCTTCTTCAAGTTCTGTAGGTCTTGTGAAAGTGAACAACTATATTGAATTTGTTGCTACTCCTCATGGATGGTCCTTTTTGTCCTTAACTAAAACATGTTTTGCCTTTTCAATTGCTTCAACATCACAAACCTATGTCTAATTATGATAAATCTTCTCATACATGTCTTTTAACTTCGTAATATTCTTCACAATGTCCTTATCAGCTTCTAGCTAAACAAAACCAAACCAATAAAATGATAATTAAAATTTATCATCTTATTTTCCAACCCCACAATTCTTCCCTCATAGTCAATTCTTATAATCTTTAAATCCTTGACATCTTTTTGACGAAAAAAAATAATATTTATACCTTCATTATAACCCCGAGGTTCTTCTTGATTTTGCATTTCACCCATCTCACACTGAATAACCTATAAATTGATATTCATAAGGTTTATTTCATGAAAAAAATATTTATTCATCCTTAGAAAATTTATAACCACATTCTTGTCTACACCATGAAAACTAGTGGGACTTTCATAGTATGTGTTGAGGATCAAATAATCTTATAGGGAAGGGTAGTTATTCATTCCATTCTATGTCCAATAATGATTCCCCATAATCAATTTAATGATAAGTATCCTCAGATGTATCACCAAAGGAAACCAAAATAGGGTAGTCTCTTTTTGATGCATGAGCATCAGATTCGTTCTCATTTATATTTTGTTATTTCAATTCTATTTGGACAAATTTTATTTGCAATTAGTTATGGGACAAATATGAAAATATTGTCTCATAGGTTCAAAAAGAAAAGACAATAGGAAGGAGGAGAAATAGGAGACATATCAGAAAAGTAAAGAGGAGAGACCTTTCAAAGGAGATGACAAGTTATTACAATCTCTCATTAGATTATAGAATCTACAAACATGGAAGACTGGGCCTCCTATTGAAGGGAGAATCATGTCAAGAGGAGATTAAAAAACATATAGAAGAGGGAAAGAAAGTTCATACTAGTGTGTATTTAGAGTATTGCCTTTTTTAGAACAAAAAGTCTCACTTATTATAGGAGATTGAATAAGTGAAAATAGAAAGAGGTCTAGTGTCTAGGATGAATATGACCTTGTAGTGACAGGAAAGAAACCATAGAAAGGAGGAAGAAAAGGGATTGTCAGGAGTAAGAGGTTTTTTGTGGGAGATTAGAATAAGATAAGGAATAGGAAGTTTGATATTATTAAAGGAGGAAAGAAGAGAGTGGAAAAATTATGATTTTCCCTGGTAAAGTTTTACCCAAAGTAATCCACATAAAAGCATAGAAAATATTTTTATTATAATTATCTTTCTATACAAACAAAAATAAACTAATGATTCATGTCATTTCCTGATTTATTTATTTGTCTTTGAGTTCATAATAAAATGGTTATTGTATTTCTCTATTGTTACATTATATTTTTGGAAGTTCCAATTCCCATGTATGTGCTATTATAATTTGGTTTTTATTTCTTGTTCTTGTTCCTATGGCTTTTAGGATATTAATTATAGAGAGGGTTAAAATGTTTGGTCAAGGTTTTTGAATGCAGGCATGTAGTTATTTGGTATTAGAGTGTTTGTATTGAGGGTTGTTACCATCATCTTCTTATAGTGTTCTCCTTACCCACCTTGGGGATTTTAGCCTCTCTTTACAGTAACACTAGCTTAAATTCCACATTAGAACTTTAATTTTCCCATTTGGAGTATTCACTCTCATAAACATCCTTCCCATTCTCCTCATGATCCAATGAAAAAATAGGTAAATACTTATTCATTCCTTTGGAGAGGGAAGAAATAGAATTCAAATATTTATTGAAGAGCAAAGAAAAAGCCTCCTACAAAATGAGGCTCCTAGGTTTCTTCCTATGATTTGTATCGCTAATTGTTCAAGAAGTAAGGAGATAGAAAGGGAAGTAAATTCAAACCTTACACTGGAAATGGTTGAGCAACAAAAAATGATGCTTGTGAACCATGGAGAAGCATTCATCCAAAGAAAAGTGTATCACATCAAAACTTTAAGAGCTGCTACCTAGATCTTCTTAATGGACTTCATATCATGGTCACTTCTTTTACTATTCTATGAGTCTCTTTCCTTCATTTTTCTTCACAATTTAGTCCATCGTCACATATAATTCCTTTCAACTTCTTAAAATCCTCTTTCCATCCATTGGAAGCCCCACAACTTGATAAATCAAGTTGTTAGTGATACTCTACTTCTGCCACAACATAGTGACCTTTCCATTGTTCCAACTATTTACAAATACCTTAGAAGTCTTCAGATCAATGCCATGAAGCCTTTCCAAATATTATATAACCCCTCCCTTTCTCTAGATCCTCCAAATTGTGGTGTTTCTTCTAACCACACCACAATTGATGGGTTCCAATCAATTTTTATTACCACCTATATTACCTCCTGTATACAAAATAATAGCTTCACTACTTTTATGGCTCTCACTTAGTGGAATAAGAAAAAAAAATGGGCATAAAACACCCATAAATAATGCTAGGTTATTGAGAAAGTCCACCTACTATATTCAATTATAATCATGTTGATCTTAATAAGCATTACAAAGTGATAAAACATATATAAGTCCTACCTTCCATAGCTGATGTTGTTTCAAATGCTTAAACATATTTATAAATACTATTTCAAATGATTCATTAGAAAAGTATTCTAGAAAAAGATGAAGGTTTTTGTTAGTTTATTAGCTATGTCTTCCAAAAACCTTGATGTTAATGTTTCTCTAAATGCTAGTCCTTTCCACGAGGTCTCTTAAAATAGATATTTGTCTTGTATATATAAGCTCAATATACTAAATAGGGAGTGGAAGATCGTGAAGTGTTTGAGTCTTTTTGCAAAATAGTAGGTTAATTCTTTTTGTTCTAACAACTTAACCATCAGAACATGTCACTATTTGCAATGAAAACATATTTATAAATAAATACTTAAAACATGATTTATTTTCTCAGACACTACAGATAAAAATATTGAACCCTTTTTCATTGACATTAAACATTGTCTCTTTGACATTTGTAAAGTGATAAAAATTTTGATTTATCATTCCTTACAAGGTCATCAACTAGCAATGCATTTCTTCTTTCAATGTTCAGCAATATTTTTTGGGCCTAAGTCAAAATATAACCACAAGATAAGACTTTTTAGTTATGAGTTTTAATCTTATAATTTAAAGTCCTCTCGACCCTAAATCACTATGTTTACACATTGAATGCGTTTAAAAAAGTCTACAAACATTATAAAATTATATAACTAATGACTTATTCAAATTATTTGATAGAAAAATAAGACAACCATATTTGATTCATCATCATTTGCAACCAAAATCAATATTAATTGATTTTTAACTTTAGAAACATTTTCAACATTTTGTAATAACTAAATTCATTTTCTAAATCACAAAAGATTCGGCATTGATATTTTAAATCAACAAACTTTATTGTATATTACAAAAGTAATAACAATAACAGTACTTAGCCAAATCAATTAATCTCGAAATATTATCCAATAACAAAATCAAACCACCATAAAATTCCTATTTCAAAACAACAGACATGACGCGATGCATTACTCAACAAATTAAAAGGTTGATACTTCAGTTTTCCAGCCTAGACTAGAACAATGGAATTCGAGAGATGCCTTGGCATATGATATAGACGATAAGAGGTCTCCATTATTAAAATTACGTAAGCAATGAATATCATCGTTGCAGTCTTTATATATAATGGGTTTCTCTATAAAGATTCCCTAGAAAGCTACAACAAACGAAGTGAGTAAAAATTGTTTCGTAGCCGACAACTGTGATGGATAGTACCGATAGTTCGGTTGATTAAAAGTTTCATTATCATGGCAGGCATCGAATCATTGCCAGACTGTCAAGAGAAATGAATCCAGAATGTCAGCTTACTATGTACGTATATGCATCGTCCAATTCGCGGGCTCCAATGTCTTTTCCTTTACTCAAGCTTTGGAGATGAAGATGTATTCACGTTATAGAATAATGAGACAAGATCAGACAAATAATACTCTCTTTATAAAGGAAGACTTTCCAACACACTTTTCCTCCTCAAGCTACAATCAATAATTCTCGGCCATCATGGAGTTTTACGTGAAGATTTACGTTTCTCTGACTTTGTTATTTCTGCCTACGTCACTGTGTAAGCTTTCATGTTTAGGATACTTTTTGTTGGAAATGTTTATTATTCAAGACTGCATGACAGATATCTTCTTATCAAGTTTTCTGTTATCAGTTTCTTACAATATTTTCCGCTTAAATTATGCTTATTATTACTTCGACACAATTCTGTGCAGGTGGTAACAGAATTGCTCCCACAAACGGAAAGTTCAAAATTTTCTGGGATTTACGTTAGCGAAGGCCAGAATGAAATGAAACTCTACTCCCGTATCGTATTGAGTAAAGCTTGAGTAAACTCCCAGAATTGCTCAGATTATCGTTATCCCAGAAAATGTTGAACTTTCCGTTTGTGGGAGCACTTCAAACTTTTTAGGGAATACATAGGCGCTGAATAATTAATGATCTAAGCTTACAGATTCTACAGTTTTCAGAAGTGCGAGGTTCGAGCCCTTAAAAGAACATGGAGGAAGAGGACGTGTACAACAAGATGAAGTCTTTGGAGAGACAGACGGAGTTCATTGAAGAATACTAGCAAAATAATCTGAAGAGGGAGTTGCTAAGGGTGCCGCTGGTGACTTGGCATCTTATGGAAATAGTAGACCGAATCAACAGTAGGCTGTTCATATTCTGTATAATATTTGTCTATAAAAGACCAAATCAACAGTAGGCTGTTCATATTCTGTATAATATTTGTCTATAAAAGAATTCTATTATTGCATTGTATGTATTCGAAAAACAGTTGATAATAAAAGGATTGTCTTTCTTAAGAGTGGATAAAGCCATTTATGGTGAACCACTGTAAAATTTATGTTTTATGTTTGTGTTCAAATTTCTAATTCTGTTTCAAATTCGTTTTTAGTTTTAACAAAGAGTACCACTATCAAAAAAAATTCTCAAGTATTTTGTTTCAAATTCGTTTTTAGTTTTAACAAAGAGTACCACTATCAAAAAAATTTCTCAAGTATTTTGTTTCAAATTCGTTTTTAGTTTTAACAAAGAGTACCACTATCAAGAAATTTCTCAACTATTTCGAAACTCAAAGGGTGGGAAATTATTGAGAATCTTCGCTACAGATAGCGAATCAGATGACCTCGAACCAGATAAGGGATTCTTTGGCGTGTGTAGAGAGTTGAAGAAAAGAGGGGAACTCGAGGGAATAGTTGTGTGGTCTGCTGACGACTCCAAAATGTATGACTTCAAATGCGAAGTGCAAGCTAAAGATATCTTGGCCTCCGATTGATAACCTAGATGAATGAAACTTGCATTTGTCATCAATAAATCTGTTAAGGAAGACTCTAGTAAATAGGAAATGTAGTATCTGAATCCCGAAAATGGTAAACTTCTTTTTAGTTGAACGCATAAATCAATCAAGCAACCATTTAAAAAAGAATTGGTTAAAGGGAGGATTAGTGTACATTACAAATTGAAATTTATATAGCAAAGCTCAATTAAAAATCTGTATTAGTTCCTTGTTTTGCTTAGGGAGAATATCTTGATTGCAGCAGTTATCACTTCGAGATTTTTTTCAATTTTTTATTTTTTTTGAAAATGCTTAAATTTTCAAACTCTGTTTTAATGAATTTTCGCGGAGTGATTTTATATCCTTCTATTTTTTTGTGAGTTATGTATTTAATCTTTTGAATTGATCATAATGCCTAATTCATAAATAAAATTCTTAAATGTTAGATACATCGAAACAAGTGTCCTTATAAATTTCTTTCTTCTTCACTCCCACTATCTAGGGAAATTAAAAGGAGCTAAGAAGTTTGGATGGCATGGTGAATTTAAGCAAGGATATGGGCACAAAACATTGGATTCCATGGAAGTGCACTAGAAAGAGACTAAATGTAGATGATCCAAAATGAAGACATTCTAGAGATCATTGCTAGTACTATTATGGAGTGATCTAGTAAAGCTGCAAAGGTCAATGTCAAGTCCCCTACACTTACTACTAGTAAAGGTATTTAAAGTCTTTGTTTTCATTAGTAATTGAAAGAGAATATCCTAAATTGGAAAATTACTAACAACCCCACTAAAGGTCCATATGTTCATTCTACTAGAGGTGATTTTTATTTTTGGTTGGTTTCAGTTCGGTGTTTCTTTGAGTTTTTCAATAATAATAATAATAATAATAATTGTAATTGTTGTTGTTGTTGTTGTTGTTGTTGTTGTTGTTGTTGTTGTTGTTGTTATTATTATTATTATTATTATTATTTGGTTTACATGATAGTTTTTATGTGTTTTCTCACTCCTTGTGAGACCCCTTTTATCCATCATTTACCTTCTATTTAAGGGTTTGGGCCCTATCCATCTTTATCTAATCAAAACTATTCGAAAGAGTTTAACAATAGAATATGAAATTGTACAAATATAAATACAACAGAAAATTTTGACAATCCCAAAATATAAATATTGTCATTTCTTTTAATATTTTTTTCGCTGAAACTTCAACTATCTTTTTGACTTCATTTACAAACTTAAGACCCAAATTTGAAAATCATGTTTTATTTCTAGAGGAATGATTATTATTCATAATTCTTACAAAGAGATAGAAATAATGTGCATTCTTATTGTGTATATTATTAGAATTTTTATGGATCATGCATATATTTTTTATCAAGGATCAAACAGGTTTTGAAGGGACCCAGAACCCTTTTAACCAAAAAATGCCTAGAAAAAAAGTCAAAAAACAAATAGCCAACCATTAGAAAAAAAAACAAGGTGAAGCCTAAAAGATAGAATAGAAAAAAGAACCTAGCTAGAAGATACCTAATTTAGATTGTTTAAGGTCTCAAAATAATCATATTACAGTTTTGAAGTATTAATTTAAGCTAGCTTCTTCGGGTCCTATAGGTCTCGAGAAAAATGAAAAACTATACTTCTTAAGTTGCTACTAGTCGTCACACATGGTCCTTTGTTGTCCTCAACTGATAGTTTTTTTTCTCTTTTCAATAACATCAACATTCTAATTCTAATTATGATTAATTTTGTCATACTTATTTGCTAACTTCGTCATATTCTCCACACTATAATTTATCACCTTCTAGATGAATAAAACCAAAGCAATTAGATTATCATTAATGTTTTTCATGTTACTTTCCAACCCCATAATTATTCCCCCATTATGAACTTGCATAGCCTCTAAATCGTTGAAATCTTTCTAAAGAAAAGCAATAATATTTCTATCTTAATTCTCACCCCATGGCACTTCTTGATTCTACATTTCATCCATCTCACACTAAATATCCCATAAGTTGATATGCATAAGGATAATTTCATGAAAAAACTATTTACTGATCCTAAACAAATCCACAACCACACTGTTTAATATACCTCATAGATAAAGCGGGATTTCATTATTATAGTTGATGTGGGGAGAATCTTAAGCTAAATTATGAGGGAAGGCTAGTCTTTTGTCCTATTAATAGCCAGTAACAATTCCTTAGATTCCAAAAATGGGAGCCTCCATTTGATGCAAGAGCATTAGACTAGTTCCCAGTTATCTTTTGTTATTTTAATTTCAATTGGATAATTTATTTGAAATAAGCTATGGTACATTTAGAAGAATGGTGTCTCACCAGTTTAAAAAAAAGACAATGAGAAGGAGAAAGGAAGGAGGTGGGTCAGAGAAGTAAAGAGGAGAGACCATTCAAGGCAGAAGATAGGTGTATAGGGAAAAATGGTGAGAAATGATAAGAGCAGAGATCACTCACCAAGATCCTATGATACACATTAAGAATACAAATCCAACCCTTAAGTTCAAGTTTGATTACAACAACCAAATGGAGGACGGGTACTAATGCATAGCTCAAACCACAGGGGAATTTGGTATTCCTTTTGAAGGATATTTATTATGGAGTTTATTATGACTAAAAGTGACTAATACAATGATATATCTAAAAGTAAATGCAATATTGGAGACATATTTGTGCACTTTGAAATGAATTATACGATCCTTAAAATTGCAATCTCTAGTGATCAGGAGGTCATAGACTGAAACTGTTCTTGATCAGGGACCCCACCACCTAGAACTCCCAACTATGAAATTTTGAGCCTCTAGGAACAAGTCAAATTTTTAGGTTCTTGAGTCAAGATTTTATTACACCCCTCTGAGGTAATTGTTTACTTTCTAATTTTGATCTCGGAGATGACTCCAGAAATGCTCGAATTCAGCTCCGTAGATCCTGAAACTTGTTCTTGCACACAGGGAAAAGGGAGATCATGGATTATGGATAAAAATGAAGAAAGGGGGAGATGCTTTAGTAGTGCACTCAGAAACAAAATTACACTGGCAAACCATAGATCCAGAACCATGGTGAATGTACCAAATAGGATCTAGGGCCCATTCTAGGATCTAAAACCAAGGGGAGAAATCAAAGTTTCACTACACCCCTAGGGGTGTAGTCAAAGTTCCACTGCACCCATCCAGAACGATGCTTGTTTTTTATTGGAGGGTCTTGCCTATAAGGATTGCAAGATCTAGAAGGTCAACTGATTCTGATGTTGGGAGTGAATTACAAGATCCTTAAAGGAAAAGGGAATTTTGTAATTGGATGAAAATAGGGGAGGATGCTTACAAATAAGAGCCTACCTACATTTTGTACAAATTAGGAAGGATTAGGGATGAAACAAGGACCCGTATGTTAATTTAGTGCACATTTAAGTCCAATATGAAGCCAAATCAAACAAACCACACTAAAGAGGGCCAAAAATATCCAAAATTGAGCAGAAACTATGTTCTTACTTTTTAGGATGATACATTTATCCCCCACTCTAGCGGGAGTATGAGGAAAGCTTATACTATTGGTAAAGGAAGAGATGAAAGAGAGAAGAGAGAAGAGAGATGATGATCATGTAGAACAAGAGAGATGAAACATCACTTAAATTACAGACCTCAAGCCCCCAAATAAAGGATCTCAGCTCAACATCTATGCGTAAGGATACACAACAAAAAGAAAAGGAACAAAAAAGACAATAGACACACACAAGAAAGAAAAAGAAGGAAAAGCACTAAAATACCCCAACTCAGTTAGTGAAGAGACCTCAATCAAACATATCCCATCTAATAATATCATATTCGAGAAGCTATTGCAAGAATATAAGCAATCAAAAGGAACATGGAAAGAGTGACGACAAAGATGATGCCAATTTCATGATCTAGCGTACTGGAAAAATCATGAAAACAATGAGATAGACCATGAACTCATAGAATGGTAGGCTACCTATGTAGGGCTAAGTGAATCATGGAATGATAGAGAAGAATTGAAGGCTATAAAATTGTGTTATGATAGTGAAATCTACCTTAAGAGGCGACTTTGAGAAATATTACACTTATGGGAAACTTGAAAATGTTTTGTGCTCATGGGCGGCTTAGGAGATTAGGCATGTGGAAAATCATTGTGATCGATAAGGATCAAAATGAAATTAGTCATGTGTAAAAACACTCTCTTCCACATGGATTAAAAAGGAGATAAAAAATGTGGAAAACTATTATCTTCCACAAGGATTTGTAGGAGATCAGGCACGTGGAAAAATATTTTCTTCCACATGGATAAAAAATGAGATCAGGCATGTGGAAAATTATTGTCTTCCATAAGGATCTCTAGGAGATTGGGTATGTGGAAAAGCATTGTCTTCCATAAGGATCTGTAGGAGATAAGGCATGTGGAAAAGAATTGTCTTCCACAAGGATGTGTATGTGAATGTGTATGTAGTCAATCTAGGGACCATGTGATAATATATAAAGAGCGATGCGCATATGCCCCCTCCTTATGGTGGAAATATAGATTTCATCTTAAGTAAAGAGAAACAAGAATACCTACTTCTATAAAAAAGAAGATATCCTTAGACAACAGTGTATTCTATAATCTTAGCTAAGAGTTATGACTCTCATGAGGTAAGGAAAATAGATAATTGTGAAAGGATATGATGCTTGTTAGAAGAGACCCTTGAATGGAATAGATCTATTTAGAAATACATCTACCCTCAAGAGGAGTTCTTGAACAAAAATAACGTCTTCACGATGAAGAGGGGCAAGAAAGCAAGAATGCTCCCATTTAGCCCGCTATTGCTAGGTGAAATAGGCAATCTTGATGAAAGATAAAAAAAAAAACTTTGAATCGCATAGTAAGAATATATATTTACAAATAACATAGTTTTTAAAATAAAGAAGAGGTAGTGATAAAGGATGCAAACCTCTTGTATAAGAGAGAATCAAGTGAATCAAAACAATCAATTCTTTACAAGAAAATTATGTCATGTGATAAAAAAATGCTACTATACTAAGGAAAGTAAATCCTTATAAAAGTAGAAGAATGTACAAACAATATTGCCCCCCAAGTATGAAGGAAAGAAATAATATAATACACACTTAATGATAGCCTCAAAACATGCAATTACAAGTAAGATAAGATGCACATGTAATGTAAATCAGACATATTTAAGCTATAAAATGTATGCAAAGGAAGAAAATTACCAAGGAAGGAAAAGATTAAATGATAGAAATGACCTTTTTAACACATGTAACAAGATGTTAAGCAAAGATTTTAGTATCTTTCATGAAAGAAAGAGCTCATGAAAAAATAATGCACTATCATAGAATGATAAAAACTCCAAGAAAAAAAATGAGACAGGGAAGAATATTACCTTATGTCTCTTTAGTGATCAAACCAATCATACAAGATATACACTTCCAAGTAAGGAAGAGATTGTAGGGGGATACTAATCTCATGAAGGAGAAAGATCAATGAACAAGAGAGTCCATACATGGGAGGACATTGTAGCGTAAAATAGAGGATAGAAAAAGAGATAAAGTATCCTTCAAAGGAAATAAATCCAATATGCACCCTAATTGATAAATCCGCTAATAATATGGACCTTCAAGAAAGAATAAGATTGCAACTCGGGATGAAAATACTCATGTAAAATAAAAAAAATCCTTGTCAGAAGGTATACCATACTACACATGATGCTAGATCACATTGGGTATTGGATGCATGAAAGAGAAAAGGAAAAAGGAGAAGGGAAGACATATTAAGCTCCCTAAATGGTTTCTCATGTATAAATTATATGTGCTTACAAGAAAACATAAGGTTGCAACTCAGGATGTCAATATCCTTATGTAAAACAACAAATGCATGCTAGCAAGGATGTCATTGTATAAAATAAACATGTTAATAAAGGGAGAAAATAAATTCCCAAAATAAGGAATAAACCACGATCCCCCCCCCTAATTTATAGAGAAAGAGAGATAATCCTATTATGACGCCCTTAGCACTCATTATGCAAAGAACATGGCATAATGAAGAGAAACATAATATAAAATGAATAGCTAAGTTATATGCATAAAATGTATAATATCCAATCTTAGAATAATTAGGCACCTGTTAATTAAGTCTTGAACAAATTGTCTAAACTCAACACACTCACAATGAGAATGTGTATTAGAATAATGAAAGGAAGATGAAAATTTGCCATTGTAAGTATATGGATTATAATAGATTTTAAAAGGAAATCTGAATCTAGAATGATATTTGATATCTAGATAGATTCTTCAAGCCAAAATATAATGGTTACCATAAGGTTAAGGTTTATTAGATGGTGTGGTTGAATTTTGAGGTATACGACATTCTTGAAGAGGATTAGAATTAGCTTTAGTGATATGTTCACTAATTCCTTGATCATGTTGGTTAAATTGTAATGGACTATGAATAGGAGAAAGAGAATTAGAAACATCATCATCCTTACTATCTTTATGTCGGGAAGAAGAAGATGGATTATTTATGATTTTTTGAGAGAGATCATCTTAGAAATGTCTAACATTCGCATCATGAACAATGTTTTGAATATTTTGATAATGATCAAAAACATTAGTTTCCATACGATGATTTTTATTTTGAAGATCAGGGAGAGTAGCATTAGGCTCATCAAGGAATTGCATGCATTTAGTTAAAATTTGGATAAGAAACATACATGAAGCATTGATAATATGCCTTATAATGAAGAGATATATGAGTTAATTGAATTATTCCATACATAAGAATTACATGAAGAAATACAAATGTAATAAAATGCAACATGCTCTTATTCACTCCAGTTGTTTGATAAAGAGAGGTTAGAAGGAAGGTAATGACATAATTAATCTCACACCAATCCAATTTGGAGAGTTCCATGTTACAAAACTAGTTCTCAAAATAGGAAAGTATCAAAGATAAGATCTACTATGATGTAAAATAAAGATAGATAATTTCATATAAGGAAGATCAAGAACACAAAATGATATCTAAAGAAGATCTAACCTTGAATTATCAAATCAAAATGTAATATGCATGAAAGAGTCTAGTTCACCAAAATGTATAGTGGGGAGTGGTGAGAAATTCAAAGAGTAGAGATCACTCACCAATATCATATAATATACATTAAGAGTAAAAATCCAACCCTTAAGTTCAAGTTTGATTAGCACAACAAAATGGATGAAGGGTGCTAATCCATAGCTCTAACAAAAGTGGAATTTGTTATTCCTTTTAAAGGATATTGATTATATGATTGATTGTCACAGAAATTGACTAATGAAATGATTGATGTGAAAGTAAATGCAAGATTGGAGAAAGATTTTTGCACATTGCATTTAATTAGGAGGTTATAAGCCTTGAAACTTCCATTTCTAGCCACTGACAGGTCACCGATTGAAACTCTTCTAGATCGGGGACCCTGACAAATGTAACTCTAGACTCTGATATATTAAGCCTCGGGGGAAAAATTCAAATTTTTAGGTACAAATCAATATTCAACTACATCACTATTTTGGAAATTGTAAACTTTCTGATTCTGATATCTGAGATGACCCCAAAAATGCATGATTCATCTCCATAGATCTTGAAACCTATTCCTTCACACAGAGAAAAGGGAAATAGTTTGTGGAAGGAGGATTACCTTAGTCAAGCCCCAATTTAGGAATTAACCTTAAATTGAAATGAAGTTAGAAATGCTAACATGTAACGAAGATTAGATTTGAAAGGAAGTGTATCATACACTCTAGATACTCTTTCCTCTTTGAATGTGATCAATAATATTGATGCAATAGCTTTGACTTCCCAAAAAACCAAAAGGAAATCATGCAAGATAAAACCTTATGAATATGCTTTGAAAATTACCAATTAATGCTTGAGGAATGAAGGAATGAAACAAATGTCCCTCCAAGAAACTCCTTTTATTGGCCTTAATGGGGAAAGAAGCTTGATCTATGGAAGATACCTTGAGTGCTTGAATGATAGGATGCCACTCAAAATTGCACTTGGATGCTCAATAATTTTCTTTATTTTTTTGTCAATGATTTCTTTGTGAACATATGCGCATGTATCATAGATCATAGATTATGGATTATGCATAAAAATGAAGAGAGATTGAGATCCTTTTATAGTGTATCTATAAATAGAATTAGAGTACCTGACCATGAATCTGAAACCTTAGTGAATCTGCCAAATAGGATCTAGGGCCAAATCTGTGATCTAAAATTCAAGGGTGAAGTAAAAGTTTGACTACACCATTGGGGTTGTATTTGATGTTTGAGTTCACCCCTCTAGGTTTTTTATTGGAGGGTGTGGCCTATAATGTTTGTAAGATCCAGAAGGTCAACTAATTCTGAAGTCGAGAGTGAATTCCAAGGTCATAAAAGGAAGAGGGAATTTTGCAATTGGATGAAAATAGGGGGATCCTTAGAAATAATATCATACCTCAATTTTGCACAAATTGGGGAGGATTAGGGAAGAAACAAGGAACCGTATGTTAATAAAGTGTACATTTAAGTACAATATGAAGCCCAATCAAAGGAACTACACTAAAGTGGGCCCAAATGATCCTAAATTAAGCACCAATAAAGTACTTACTTTTTAGGGAGATACAATGGGCTATTTCAATCTTTGATTAGATTGAAGAATGTAAATACAAGGAAAATAAGGCTTCTTATTGAAGGTAAAATCAATTTAAGAGGACATAAACAAAACATAGAATGGGTAGGGGGGACCAAGTGCATAGTAGAGTGGATTAAGAGTATCATCTTCTATAGAAAAAAAAATTCTCATTATTTATAGTAGATTAAACAAGTGCCAACAAAAATAGATTGATTAGCTAGGACAAGTATGACCTATCTAGGTAGATCAAAGATATAAAGTAGAAGGGGAGTGCTAGGAACAAAACCAAAGGAATGAGGAAAGTAAAGGGATTGAGATAAGTAAGAATTTGTTTGGAAGGAGATGACAATAAGAGAAGGAAGAGGAAGTTTTGATGTTATTGAAGGAGGAATGATAAGAGTGATAGAATTGTGATTCCACCAAGTAGATTTTGACCAAAAGTAATATGAATAAAAATATAAAAAACAATATTTATTATAATTATCTTTCTATACAAACACAAATAAACTAATAATTTATGTCATTTCCTGATTTAGTCATTTCTAATTAAGTTTATGTTAAAATGGTTATTGTTTTTCTCTATTATTATATTATATTTCTGGGAGTTTCCATTTCCTGGTATGTGTTGTTATAGATTTTTTAAATTTGTTGTTCTATTTCTTGTCACTTTTAGGACAAGAAATCTGTAGAGGATCAAATGGTTTCACCAAGGTTTTGGAGTAGAGGTATGCCATCATTTTATATAACAATGCATGTATTGAGGGGTGTCACCATCACCTTTTATTTTAGGGTTCTTTCTCACCCTAGGCATCCCTTTCTAATAACACCAGGTTAAAATCCACATTGGTACTCCAATCTTCCCCTTTGGAGTATTAACTCTTAGAATCATCCTTCCTAGTATCTTCATCATACACTAACAAAATATGGGATTTCTTAATATTTTCTTTAGACAGGGAAGGAATGGACTTCCAATGTTCTAGCATGAGCCAAAAAAACCCTCATATAAGACAAGGCTCCTATGATTCCTCCTATGATTTGTAATGCTAAATATTAGAGAAGATAAGAGAGAAGGGGAAGAAAATTGAGACCGTATGATGGAAATGGTTGAGAAAAAAAAATAATGCCTTTAAACTATTGTAAAGCACTATTCCAAAGAAATGTAATACATCAATTCTTTTAGGACTGCCACCTAGATCCTCTTAAAGAATTTCATATCATAGACACTTTTAGATATTTTTACTAGTACCTTTCATTCATTTCTCCTCAAAAAACTTTTCCACCATCATATGTGAATCCTTTCGACTTATAAAATTCTTCTTTACATCAATAGGAATCCTGATAACTTGAGAAATCAAGTTGTTAGTGATATATCCCACTTGTGTCTCAACATAGTGACCTTTCAATTATTCTAATTAATTTTAAAAACCTTGGAAGCCTTTAAATCAAAGTGATGAAGCCTTTCAAAATAGGACATAGCCCCTCCCTTTCTCAAGATACTCAAAATGACTGTATTTATTCTAAGCTCATAAGAGTTGATGGATTCTAATTGATTAATATCACCAAACATATCACCTCCTTTTTAAACAAATACATCTTTACTACAACTATGGATCTCATCCATTGAAATAAGAAAAAAGGGGCATAAAACACCTAGAAAGCATTCTAAGTGGTTGGAAAAATCCACGTGTTATATTCTCTGGCAATCATGTAGAAGATTATAAGAATTAAAAAGTAGTAAAAAATATAAGACTCCTAGCTTCCATAGTTGATACTATTTAAAATTCTTAAATATATCTATGAATGTTATTTCAAATCATTCATTAGAAAAAGTTGATTTGTGGTGACTGACCAGGAAAGTACTCGTCAAGTGCTTTTTGTGTTGACTCATCAACCATTTTTCTAGGTTGACTCTTCAAATATTTCCCTATGTTGACCCATCAAGAAAGTTTTAGGGTTTAGGTTTTTCTATAAGAAAAATGGTGTTATTGTTAAATGGTTTGTTAGAGTGAGAAAGTGTTATGTCTTTTTCAATAGTAATTATTGCAAGGGATCGCTGGTTATAATCCATTGAAATTATTGTATAATAATTTTGGATGAGCTATGTTTGATGGACGTAGCCCATGATTCGGTGAACCACATTAAATTTGTGAATTCTTGTTCTACTTATGTGTTCTTTATTCCTTTGCATTGTTGGATACATTTGCATGTAACTATTAGATTTCTATCTTCTAATCCTAACAAGTAGTATCAGAGAAAGTTGTTTTCAATTATCATTGTGAGAAGGTCTCACAGTTGAGTGGGAGTCTCATGGCTGAGTGGGAGTAATGGGAGATGAGGATAAGTTGTAGGTTGAAAATTTTAATGGGAAGGAATTTTAGTTATGAAAAATACAGATGGAGGAATATCTCTATCAGAAGGATTTATCACGGGCATTGGGAGGAGAATCCAAGCAACCAACTGGAATGTCTGATGAGGATTGGGATATTTTGGATTGAAAGGAACTTGGTAGTATTCATTTATGCCAGGCACAATTAGGGGTATTTATTATTACAAAAGTAAAGAAAACTAAAGATTTGATGGAAACCCTATTGAATTTATATGAAAATCCTTCTTCTTTGAATAAGGTATTTCTTATGAAGCATTTATTAAAAATGAAAATGGTAGAAGGTGGGTCAGTTGTTGATCACTTAAATGAGTTTAATATAGTTAATATTAAATTATCTTTTCTCAATGCCAATTTGATAAAGAAATTAGGGCTTTTTTGAATCTGTTTTCTTTTCCTGAAAGCTAGAATGGCTTGGTAATGGTTTTTAGTAACTTTGTTTCTTGTTCAAATACCCTAAAATTTGATGATGTTTGTGGTGTTATTTTGCGTGAGGAAATTTGTAGGAAAAGTTCAAGTGGATCTACATCAGGTAGTGTTTGGAATGAAGAAAGTAGTGGTAGATCAAAGGAGAGAGGAAACAATTCTAGAAGTTGTGGGAATTCATGAGGAAAATCAAAGGGTAAGAGGTCTCAATCTAGAGGACCAAATGATTGTTGAATTGTGGGACACGAGTTCATAAGAAGAAATATTGTTGGTCTCAGAATAATAAAGAATGATACAAACAAGAAGTCAATAAGGAGGCAAGTGTGGTAAGTTATAAATCTGAAGAGGATGTTTTGCTTCTTTTCCTTGAAAATGCTGATGATTCACGGGTTCTAGATTTAGGGGCCTCATTTCATCATACACACCATATAATTTATTTTATTGATTATATGCAAGGGTATTTTGGGCTGTTTTATTTGTGAGATAATGGACCCTATAATATTGTTTGGAAGGGAAGATTTAAGGTTAACTTATAGAATGTGAATCACTGGCTACTATAAGAGGTAAGGCACCTTCCAATGTTGAGTAGGAATCTAATTTTAGTAGGAAAACTAGGTGATGAAGAACACACAATTAATTTTAATGATAAAAATTGGAAGGTTTAAAAAGGTTCCTTAGTAGTAGAAAAAGGTGTGAAAGTAGACACCTTATATTTTTGTACAGTTCATATTGTTCCTCCTACTTTAATTGTTACATAGAAAAGTCAATGTTTAGGAAAAAATGTTGCAGTTGAGTATGTAGAACATGAAACAATCATTATGGATTCTGAAACAACACTATGGTACATTAGACATGTGCACATGAGTCAAAAAGGTATGAATTTACTTAATTCAAAGAAAACTATTACCAGGTATAAAAATTTTCAATATGGATTTCTATAAAAGTTGTGTATGGAAAGCAAAAGAGAATTAGTTTTATGAAGGGTGGGAAGGAAAAGAGAGATGAAAAATTAGATCTTGTGCATACATACGTGTGGAGACTAGATCAAGTATCTTACCTTGGTGGATCTCTACAACATTTGTAGAGGTCCTGGAGGGATGGCAGAGGATTCGGTTGGGAGAGGAAAGAATTTGGGCAGGAAAGGTGGGGATTCAAACTATGGGTAGGATCATGGTAGAGAGGCTGTTGCTGCTGGTTCTGGCAATGGTACTGGTTAAGTACCTTTGGTTCTAGGGGTTCCTGATAGGGAGGCTACTGGTGTTGGTTCTGGAAGCTATTCTGGTCATGTGCCTTTGGTTCTGGGGATGCCTACAGTCCCAGAACTGGATCGGGTGTCAGTTTCATCTTTGGCGGGACAGGGTAGTCCCACCCTGAGTAAAGGCATCATGGGTACCCCCTTGAAGGCAGCGTCTAAGGGGGCTTTGCCTCTGTGTGAAGATATATTAGAAGAAGGGACCGGTCTGACTTCTAAGGTGTTGAATAGTGAGGATATTCCTTCAAAGGACCCACTTCTCAGAAGCTGGGGATGCGAAAGTCAACCCTCAAAGTCCAAAAAAGTGGTCAGAACTTGTGGGAGAAAGAAAGGAGGCAAATTCTTTTCCCTTTGAAGGACCAGTTAAAGATTTTCTTTAGGAGGGAGAAGTAGCCATTTTTGTTCCCAATACTATGGTGGATTGATCTGTTTTGGCCATGGAATTTAGGCTGGTTGGTAAGTTTCTTGGACCACGACCTAATATTGAAGCAGTTAGAACTTTTGTTAAAAAGAAATGGACATTGAAAGGTCATGTGGATATTGCGGCCCTTCCTAAAGGCTTTCTTTCTTTTTATTTCTCTAAAAAGGAAGATTAGGATTATGTCTTGTGTGGGGGTCACTGGATGTTTGGTAGGATGGTTGTGTTATACACTAAATTTGCGCCTCTGATCTCAAGCTCTCTTGGTCTTGATAATCCAGTATAACAAGGGAATCATCTCCAGGTTGTGGGACCTATGCTAACTAAGATGAGACCTCCAGGTTCTAGGC